>OX393578.1:8684333-9118099 GCA_947652605.1 Elmis aenea | reverse complement strand
AGTTGTTTAGAAGTTATTGAAGAACTGCCCAGTGCAACTGAAAAAACAATTTAAATTAGAAGTCTCAAAATACAATGATGATTCTGAGCAAGTTGAAAAAAACAATTCTCTTAAATGGTCTAAATCAGGTGTCCGTAGAAGGATTTCAGGGGGTCCGCGAACGTTGATGGATAAAATTAATTTATTATCTTTATTTTTACTAACTTTTAACTGAAATATAGATTTCCTTTAGTTATGAATGTATGCATTAAATTACAATAGTATTAGCTGTATCTGTGGTCCTGAATAGAAACAATAAATATTTTCATATCGCAAAACAGTTGTCATACATTTTGAAAAAATCTTTGTACTGAGAAGGGATCCACGGCTTTCACCTGACTGACAAAGGGGCCCATGAAATAAAAAAGGATAAGAACCCCTGGTCTAAGTATTTACACCATGTTAAGACTATATAAACACATTTAAACAACTAAACTTATTAAGTTACGGTTTAGAATCTTATCATCTTAGGTTTTAAATTAAATAATCCCTTTACTTGATGTATTCTGGTATCACCTTATTGTTTTTTTAACCAAAGTTCAAAATAGTTGTTTATTGCCATAACAAAACGATGTCTTCAAATCCTTCTACGTAGTTTCAACAAGTTTGAAGTTGATTACTTTGGAAAGACAAATAAACTAGAAACTAACAGGAACAATCTAAAAAATGAATATTTAGTGAATGTTTTGAACTTACACTTTAAGGCAGTGGCACGCACACAACAATCATCAACAAAATATCATTTAACCAAAACAAAACAAAAATTAACGTATAAAAACACAACAGTAGAATGTTTGGTTCAGTAACACGTACTCGCTAATCGAGAGTGTTTTAAAAGAATAAACATACAGTATATAATTTAGTACAAAAATAACATTCATTTACCTGCAAGGATGACGTGGATCGCCAAATCATGATTAATATGTTTCCAGTGGCCTCCCTGTCGTCAGCACTTGTGTATCAGTTTTAGATTCATTGACTTGATTTTATTTTTGAACTGCTTCAAAAGTTTCTTTATACCCCCAAATTGTTTGCTGTTATCTTTGACATCATTTAGGTAACTGGAAAATCATCATGAGTGGCTAATGTAAACAACAGATTTAAAATTTTACCTTAGATGTTCCTCTAGCAAGAAGCTTCATAGATTTTTCACAAAGCAAACAACTAGCAATAAAAAAGATATTATATACAAAAAACAACTTTATGGCACGAATACCATATTATATTTCTGTAACTGCACTAACACCATTGAAGATTGTTAAGCACATGGCTGAAGAAAAATCATCGACAAAGTAAACTGTAAAACATAGTGCATAAATAATTGCATGAAAACCTAGAGCTAGAATGTTTATATGGCAGCAAGAATTAACATCTTGGATCACTTATAGCCTTAAAAGCACCATATATCATCGATGTTTCCATTGGCCTCCCTGTCGTCAGCATTTGTGTATCAGTTTTAGATTCATTGACTTTATTTTTGAACTGCTTTGAAGGTTTCTTTATACTCCCAAATTGTTTGCTTTTATTTCAGACATCGTTTAGGTAACTGGAAAATCATCATGCGTGACTAATATAAACAACAGATATAAAATTTTACCTTAGATCTTCCTCTAGCAAAAAGCTTCATAGATTTTCAGAGCAAACTTCTGGCAATAAAAGATATTATATTCCAAAATTAACTTGATGACACGAGAATCACATTTTACATCAGTAACACCATTGAAGATTGTTAAGCACATGGATGAAGAAAAATCATCGACGAAGTAAACTGTAAAACATAATGCATAAATAGTTGCATGAAAACCTAGAGCTAGAATGTTTATATGGCAGCAAGAATTAACATCTTGGATCACTTATAGCCTTAAAAGCACTATATGTCATCGACATTTCATGCCTTAAGTGTTGTAGACTAGTTCGTGTCCAGTTGTGCGACTTCCTGTCACATGTACAGCAGAACGTTCTTGTGGCAACCACGTCAGTCCAAGACTGTTCAAAGTTACCATATGGGGTTAAAAATAGCCTTGGAAACCCTATTTATCATCGAAATTTCATATCTTGAGTGTTGTGGGCAGATTTGTGTCGAAAGGTCCGACCGTTGGTTCTACAATACAAATCATAATGTTTAAATCACACACACCATATAACCACAGAAAGTTGCTTCGTTTAGCATAAACTAATCAACATTCGGGTTTTGCACAGTATTTTTACCTGTATTTGTTTAAATTTTAAACATTGAAAACTATTTAATTGACAGCTGATGTCAACATGGCTGATACGTGTGTGCCAACCTAAGAAGTAAAAATTCCTAGTACACAAAATACAGGCAAAGACCTCCTGCAGTCTCTGCTATCCTGATACTCAATTTCTAAATCCCATAAGAATAGCATTGTCGTGAGAAATATCTCGGATTCAGCTGACGGTGCGCCAGACGAGTCTAGGGACATTTTTATGAGCTATGTTATAAGCAGGTTTTTGTAATGTTATTGTTTTGAATTAAATTCTAGGTTAATTTTTGTTTAAATTAAATTACATTAAATAAATATTATGCAACTTTATTTTTTTTTTTACTACAGAATTTAAGCCGTTAAATTGTTCTTCAATGTGAAAGTTAAGTTAAAATAAAATACAGACTGCCCTTGATGTATGAACGTATGCTTTATCGAGCATCACTCTTGTCCGAAGAACAAAAACAGACTGCCCTTGATGTATGAACGTATGCTTTATCGAGCATCACTCTTGTCCGAAGAACAAAACAGTAGTTACTGGTTTAAACCGAATATTATAGTGAGGAATAGTCCGTTTCCGGGATTTTATTTTTAATTTGCTATCGACCACGGTCTATCAACATCTTTTAATAAAACAACTTATTTGCTTGAGAAAAATTTAATTGAAAAAATCTTAATTTCCAATTTTACAATAATGTCATCGACTATACCTATGTGTTATCACAGATAGTGAGTGGTACATAAACGAAAACTTAACTGAAAATAATCTTCCTACATAAAACAACACACCTCTAATTTATACCGCTAACTATTTGCGTAACAACACAACAAAACAAAGTACAACTCCGTCACATTGATATAAAAATTTGTACTAAACTATTGGTCACAAGCCTTCAAAAAATAAAAATATTTGTGGGCACCACTGGACGTTTTAGGTGTTCACATTCTACTACACTAACTTTGGTTAAATTGGAATTTTGTACTGCATATAACGTCGTACAAACATATATAATCATCATTAGGAAGAAAAGCTAGCAATGCAACAAGTCTTGGTGTCTGCATCAACTCCCACACTCACAATTTGAAAAATTAAGTACATAATACATGACTAAATCATAGTTTTCATACCTATTTTTATACGTGTGACAGATTTTCAATTTATATGAATTTGCCAATGTAACAATTTTAACAATAACAAATTAATTTGATAATCCTACTTAAAACTATTTAGTAACAAATCTCACTTAACTTTTCGTACGATCATTCACTTGTTACAATAAGGAAATCAGTCGTAAATAATAAACAAAATGTGCACATTACATACTGGAGAGAAATAAGGAACATACAAGAAAATTATTATTTAAAAAAAAAGTCAGTATAAATGAAAAAAACGAGTATTACACGCCTCCTGAACGCTCACCATTCTTCTTCGGGTTCTGCGATGGAACCGGCAATTTGAGAAGACCCAAAATCATCCTATAAATAAACAAAAAACCATTAACTACTGTCGCTCAACATACAGCACAAAAAAAATTGTTTTATTTGTGGCTTTTATACAGGGTAATTGATTGAGACTGGTACGTAAAAATATATGAAAAATAAAAAAAGGTTATGATCTGAAATTTTGGTCATGATCATAATGGCATATGATCTGTTTAATGAAAATAATTTCAAGATGGTGACACTTCAGGAACACCGGAAGTTGACATCTACTCAGGGCCGATGAGAAGGTGGGGCAGGGGGCGCTCTGAGCCCCAGGCCCGGAGGTAATTTAAGGGCCTAGGAGTCCACATACTTTTTTAATTATGGTGTATTAAATATTCATCATTCACAATTCGTTTTTTTTTAAATAAATTTTTAAATAATTTATTTATTTGGGGCCCATGTAAATTTTTTCCCCGGGCCAGGCGACGTCTCTCGACGCCTCTGCATTTACTTTCTTATTTCAAATACAATGGTCTATTTTTTTACTGCATTTTTGGATTTGACAATATTTGAGAGGGACTTTTGATAGCATTCCCTATACCCAAGTGCAGTAGTTTTTTAGATTTTTGGACTTTTTTGAAATTTTTTTGAATTACATCGTGATGCTTAATATTATCTGCCGCCACCATTTTTGAAGCGAAAACGCTCAAATTAAGACTATGTATAGAAGAAACCAACGATTTCATCCTGGAATTTTTGCAATCGATGCATTTACTTACAGGGTGTACAAAATTTAATTTTCTTATGCAACTTCAGACCACTAAAACTAGTTTTTTTTAAATACAATACCCAATATTTTTTATTATTATTAAGAATTTATGATTAAGTTAAGAGAAAATTGTAACACTTTTAAACAGTAAGCCTTAGAAATGACAAAACAAATGCCAATATTATTAACTGTCGACCACTTTTATTGCGTTTGTCTGAAGTATCCATGAAAATTAAAAATCAAGAGTATTCAAACATGGATATTTTGAACTTATTTTACATTCATGGACACAAGATTATTGAAAGTGTGAACAAATAGTTCTGCATTTTGTGTTTTTAATGTAGCTTGGACAGCATAGCATGCCAAGTCTTGTGCTGCCGATCGAATTGACCGCCAAGGATGGGCATTAAAATATCCCAGGATGTTAACTTAATTAGTTTCATAATTTGTCACACGCTTAGGTCGAATACTAGCAGATTTCACTCTTCTAAATTGCAAAAAAATTGATTCTATACATTGAAATTTCTGTCAAATGAAGATACCTCTCACTGAATACCGGCAAGTTCTTTCAATAATCTTGTTACATTCTCCATGAATATGAAACAAGTTCAAAATATCCATGTTTGAGTACTCTTGATTTTACATTTTCATGGATACTTCAGACAAACGCGATAAAAGTGGTTAACAGTTATCAATATTGGCATTTGTTGTCATTTCCCAGGCTTACTGTTTAAAATGTTACAATTTTCTCTCAACCTTATCAAAAATTCTTAATAACTCGAAAATTATTGCAGATAGGTATAGGAAATGCTTGATCAGATTAATGCAGAATTAAATTTTGCATTAGAAAATGGAAAAAAAATTGGGCATTGAATTTGAAAAAACGAGTTTTAGTGGTCTGAAGTTGTATTAAAAGAAAATTAAATTTTGGACACCCTGTAAGTAATGCATCAACTGCAAAAATTCCAGTATGAAATCCAAGGTTTCTTCCATGCATAGCCTCAATTTGAGTGTTTTTACTTTAAAAATGGCAGCAGTAGATAACATTTAGCATCACGATGTAAATCAAAAAATTTTCAAAAAAGTCCAAAAATTTAAAAAACTACTGCACTTGAGTATAGGGAAAGCAATCAAAAGTCCCTCTAAAATAACGTGTTAAATCCAAAAATGCAATTAAAAATAGATCATTGTATTTGAAATAAGAAAATAGATGTTGTCACCATCTTGAAAATATGTTCATTAAACACATCATATGCCATTATAGTCATAACCAAAATTTCGGATCATTACCCTTTTTTATTTCTTATATATTTCTAATGCACGGTCCCAATTAATCACCCTGCATACTGTTATTTAAAACAGCTGTTAATCCAACATTACTTTTTTAAGTTTAAGCCAAACAAATTTTGCTAAAATTGAATACGGTAACTTACTTCTCGTACGTCACGCCCACCGAAGCCGGAATTGCCGCTATAACTACTACTGCCTCCACCACGTCCCAACCAATCAGGAATAGGCTGACCGGCTTGTTTTAGTATTCTGGCCAATGGTCCAGAAATTCCACTATCTTGTCCATCATCATAAAACGAGGTCGCTTTACCTCGATTCCCTTAATTTAAATAAAATAAAATACATTAATTTTCCATTTCAAACTTTTAAAGTACATATTTCTTGTCCAATGACTTTAAAAAAATTGTTATAATAAAATATATCAAGTCAATCTATAACTTTGTGCATATTTTCGTATTTAAACATTGACAGCATTTTAACTGAGACTTGGACATTGTTAAGATGTAAAATAATTTCATATTTTAACACTCACCGACTCGACCGGTCCTGCCAATTCTATGTACATATTCATCGATGCTCTTAGGTAAATCATAGTTTATCACATGTTTCACCCCTTTTATGTCGAGCCCTCGTGCTGCAACGCCTGTTGCAACTAGAATGTTTCTTTGACCCTGTTTAAAATCACGGAGGGCTTCTTCGCGTTCCCTTTGCAGACGATCGCCATGAATGCTGGTGGTCTTTAGGTTATTTTCGCTCAAATATGTCGCGATGAAATCCGCATTGCGTTTAGTTTCAACGAACACCAAGGTTCTTTCACTGCCTGAAAATTATAATGCAAGTTTACAGAAAAATAAAACAAAAAATTTAAAATGGCTTAACCAAAATCAAGGACATACATTTATATTTTATGGACTTGAAAAAAGCATTCGATAGAATCAAAACAAAACACTTATAGAGGGGCCCAAGAAGGAAGGGAATAGAAATAGAAACAATCGACATAAAAAAAGCGATGTATGAAAAACGATAAATATTGCAAGAGCCCAGAATGAAGAATCGGCAGGGTTTGAAACAAAAGCGGGCTTAAAACAAGGATGCGTACTCAGTCCATTATTATTCACAGTCGTGTCCCACAAGGTATGGCTTCGCTAATTTTTGCATAAATCGAATGTTTGGGACCTAAATAAAACGTTTTTACCGATAATAATTTTTTAAATGTGTCCCTTCATATACAGGGTGTCCCAAATATAGTGAACAGCATGGGGATCTCTTAAATGGTAAGAGATACAGAGTTGGTTAAATGGATCAAAATGATCTATGATTCAAGAGCAACTGTTCTATGAAAACAAAGCTCGAAAAACATCAACAGTTTGTGCGCTATTGATAAAAAACAAAACACATCAGGTTATTTATTTTTCTTATAACTTGCTTAACTGAAATCACACCCAAAATATTATTCGACATTATTTGGGCACTCTTTTGTGTAGATTTGAAATTTGTCAACAAATTTTATCAATCTTCATTTGTTTTTGTTTTTTTAACATTAATTTTCTTATTTTAAATACGGCTGATGCTAAAATAACGAAAACAAATGAAGATAGATAAAATTTGTTGACAAATTTCAAATCTACGCAAAAGAATGCCCAAATAATGTTGAATAATATTTTGAGTGTGATTTCAATTAAGCAAGTTATAAGCAGAAATTAAAAACCTGAAGTGTTTTGTTTTTCATCAATAGGTGCAGAAACTGTTGATGTTTTTCTTTTTTTTTTTCATAGAACAGTTGCCCTTGAATCATAGATCATTTTGACCCATTTAACCAACTCTGTATCTCTTACTGTTTAAAAGATCCCCATGCTGTTCACTATATTTGGGACACCCTGTATATGAAGGGGCACATGAAAAAAATTATAATCGGTAAAAAGGTTTTATTTAGGTCTTAAATTAATGCAAAAATTGGCGAAGGCATACTTTGTGGGACACCCCGTATAACGACTGAGAATAATAATGGACTGAGCACGCATCCTTCTTTTAAGCCCGCTTTTGTTTCAAACTCTTCCGATTCTTCATTCTGGGTTCTTGCAATATTTACTGTTTTTTCATATATCGCTTTTATTATGTCGATTGTTTCTATTTTACTGTCTCGAAAACAAATGCGTTATAATGGAATAATGTTTTGGAATTCATGCAGTTAAAACTGATCAAACAAAAAATAACATCGCTTGGATGGTCTCTGTGCATTTATATACTGCTTAAGACAAATAGAATTAATGTAATAAAGACACAACGAATGAGGTGGCTTGGACATACATCAAGATTGCCAGAGGAAAGAATAACGAAACAAGTACTTGAGGGAGGAGTAACAAGGACGAGGGCAAGCCACGGGACAAAGTGGTTAGAGGCAATGGAAAAGGACCTAAAGAAACTAGGGAGGCAAGCAATGGGAAAACACTGACAAAGAATAAAAAATAATGGAGAAAAATGTGTTACAAAGCCATGAGCTGATTATAAAAAAAGTAATAAATTACCTTCTTCTTGAAGGACTTCTAGGAGTTTATTACGTTTCTTAAACTTATCGACCTGATAGAATTTTTGTTCAACATCTGCACACGCTCCGCCAACTATACCGATAGTGACGAACACGTAATTGTGAAGAAACTTTCCTGCAAGACGCTGTATTTCTTCAGGGAATGTTGCGGAAAACATGAGTGTTTGTCTCTCGCCCTGTTAAAAAAATAAAAACACGTTGACAATATTACATAACATCATAAAGCAGAGTTTAACTATCGCATGTATAACACAAGACGTGACGGTATTTTTATAGAGGCCGCATGATTTACAAAATAAAGTGTGTAAAACAAAACAGTATGGATCTAAATCCAGAGTTATAAAGCTCAAGCTGGTATTACCTCAGACGTCAATGGTTTAAACATCTGTGGCATGAAAAAAGCGAGAATTGAGTTACGCTACTTTCGAAATTAAATGAGTTAACTTACAGTGGGTACCATACTGGTGTGATTCAAGATTTCCTCCATATCGCCTTGAAATCCCATATCCAACATTCTGTCAGCTTCATCCAATACCACAAATCTCGTGCATGAGAACGTTATACTGCCTCGATTGACGAAGTCCTTCATACGGCCTGGAGTGGCGACCAATATATGGCAACCCCTCTGAAATAACATTTCAATTATGGTTGTATCAAGTACAGGATGATTTTAATTTTTAATACATTTGTGAAAGAAATACATGTATACAGGTTGGACCAAATTCGAATTTTTTACCGCAATAGATAGCGAAAATCTGATTTCGGTCTCTTGGGCTATTTGTTTGAGAAAATAACGCCTGTGCAATCAGATTTTTTCTATCCGATTCCATTTGGGCACTTCGGACGAAAAATGAAATTTCATCAATTTCAAAAATTTGCTATAACTTCTCCATTTATTAAATTAGAACAAAATGTTATATAGGTTTTTTATACAGATTTTTATGCTTAATTGAAAAACAAAAGTAAATCTTTTTTAGCCATCTTGACTTTCGAGATATGGAGTTAACTTACATTTTTTTAAATGGAAACCCTAGTTGGCCATGATTTTATGTGAAAGAGTATTTTTTTTAGCTTTTTAAAACACATAGTTTTATAGATTTGTTGCAAAAAATAACCGAGATATGGCCAATTTTGTAAAAATTCGATCATCAAAGTTTGCCATGATTTCGTAAACAAGTGATGTTTGCAGTTATTAAACAACTAAACGTCATTACCAAGTAAATTCTGCAGCAACCGCTACGTTTTTATCACTTACAAAGTAATATTCTAACATAACAAACTTTTCAAAAAGTTCAAATTTAGCCATGTTCACAATACCACAATAAACAGTTATAAAATACAAAAGAATACACGGATTTGCTTTTAAGTTAACAAATGTACTTCGAAATTACATTTAGTTGTTTAATAATTGCAAACATCACTTGTTTACGAAATCATGGCAAACTTTGATGATCGAATTTTTACAAAATTGGCCATATCTCGGTTATTTTTTTGCAACAAATATATAAAACTATATATTATTGAAAAGCTAAAAAAATACTCTTTCACATGAAATCATGGCCAAGGGTTTCTATTTAAAAAAATGTAAGTTTACTCCATATCTCAAAAGTTAAGATGACTAAAAAAGATTTACTTTTGTTTTTCAATTAAGCATAAAAATCTGTATAAAAAACCTATACAACATTTTGTTCTAATTTAATAAATAAAGAAGCAAAATTTCAAAAATGATGAAATTTCAATTTTCGTCTGTAGTGCCAAATTGGAATCCGATAGAAAAAATCTGATTGCATGGGCGTTATATTCTCAAAAAAATAGCCCAAGAGACCGAAATCAGATTTTTGCTATCTATTGCGGTAACCGAGATACGCTATAAAACATTTGAATTTGGTCCACCCTGTACAGGGTGTCCCAGTTATCGTGAACAGCATGGGGATCTCGTAAACGGTAAGAGATACAGAGATGGTTAAATGAGTCAAATTTATGATTTAAGGGCAACTATTCTATGAAAAAAAATCTTGAAAAACTAATAGTTTTTCCGCTGTTGATAAAAAACAAAAAAATGCTGTTTTCGATTTTTGCTTATAACTTGCTTATTGAAATCATACTCAAAATATCTTTCGCAATATGAAGAAACTTTTTGTGTAAATCTGAAATTTATTAATAAATTTTATCCATCTATTTATAGGATGAAAGAAGAGAGGTAACCAGAAAAGCCTATGAAGCAAGATCACAGGGAAAAAACAAAAGAGGTAGACCGAGAAAAACCGGGCAAGACGAAGTTAAAAAAGTAGCAGCGGATAGAAACATCAAATGGAAAGACATAAAAAGGCTAGCACAAGAAAGAAAAACATGGAAAAAAGTCAGCACAACAAAAATCAACAGTCCAACACCTAACAGTAGAAGGACTCATGACTAAATAAATAATATTTACCAAAACATTTTTAGCTTGGTATTGTACTGCTGTCCCTCCATACGCTACGACAGTCTTGAGTATCGAATTATATGCGAATTTTCTAGCTTCTTCATAAATTTGTATGGCCAGCTCACGAGTGGGCGAAATTATTACAGCTTGGGGCTCAGAATGGACGCCGTCCACAACAAGATCTTGAGGATTTGCGAGCAAGCAGTGAATAATCGGTAGCAAAAATGCAGCCTGTAAAAAAATGGTTTTAAAACAATATTAACATTAAAAACTATCAAAATCAAAATTTTCAAAAAAACGTTAATAACTCAAAAACGGTTCATTTTAGACATAAACCTATATTTTTGAAAAAAAATTTAATTTTACATCAAAAAATTACAAAATATACAGGGTGTTTCATATAAAAAACAATTAGTATCAGAGCGCAAAAACAAAACACTGTGTATAGTTGAAAATAATTTTAGGTAATGTAGTAAATGATTACAAACAACTTTTATATTTAACTTTTTTTAATATTATTACTAATAAGAGAGCTATCGAATAATTCGTCGTGGCTGGGACACCCTGTATATGTTTGAATAATAAAATTTAACTTACCGTTTTGCCTGATCCCGTCTGTGCACACGCCATTAAATCTCTGCCGCCCATAATAATAGGTAAAGCATTTTTCTGAATAGGAGTAGGTTTAGCATAATGGGACTTACTAATATTTTCCAATATTATTTCTCTTAATCCGGAATTTTGAAAAGATGTAATAGGTGCTGGCACATTCTCGCCTGAAACCTACAAAAACAGTCAACAACTTTTAAAGACATTTTCATTCAACACTGCCTACCTGCACTTCGATGTCATCGTATTTAGAAAAGTTAATACCGGTAGTGATTCCAGTACTGAACATTTCGTTTTCATCCATCGTCGGATCAGGGGGAATATAAATCTCCCTGTTCTTGGGAGCTTCTGTAACTCGAGAAGTACGATAAAAAATTGTTCAAGTTTTTGATAATTTTAAGTTACCTCCATTTTCATCTCCTTCGTCTCCGCCGCCGCCCCCCCAGCCACCCTCGTCGCCTCCTGATCTTCCTCCTCGGCCACCTCGGCCTCCTCTACCTCGACCACGGCCCCTACCGCCTTCAAAATTATCGTTATCGTCGCCCCATCCCCCGTCATCATCGCCGCTTCTTCCGCCGCGAAAACCTCCACCACGGCCCCCTCTTCCACCACGGCCACGGCCTTAACACAGAACGACTTTATCAATAAAAGTAATTTTGGAACAATTCAAAGAAACAACAAGCAAGTTATAATTTTATCTTTTTTCTACATATTTTTGACAGTATGGGTGATATGAAAAAAAAAGAGTTCATACTTTATTCTCAAAAAATTGGAGTAAATGCTTCAAGTGGTAATAATAAAAATTAGAAGCGGATGCTCAGGTTGAGCACATACTTTTACATACAATTTTTTTAGAGTATGTTCTCACAATTCGTATGAATAAAATAAGTTTATGCTTTCTGAAGGCGAGTTCGTACTCGATATATTTAGAGTCTGGTTCTTAGCAGACTCAGTCGTAGCTTGAAAAGATAGTTATGGCTGAATTTATATTGAATTTTCATTCTAAAAAATATTACAAACCAAGAAAGGGTATGTGCAATGGAGAAAGCAGCGGTGGTGCGATATCCAAGATGGATAAAATTAAAATATTTTTAAGATATCCTGGATTTCAAGCAGGAGTAGAGGAAGATGTTGGTGTGCATTAAACTTAAGTATCCAAAGTTGTACAAAAAGTAGGGGATAAGATAATTGGAAAAAGTGGTCAATGGATAAAATTTCCCCACAACGTTGCAGATATAATGTAAGCCAAGCATAATTGGCAATCACGTTATAAGTTTTCATGCGACAGACGCCACAGAGTTTTATGGCCAAACAGCATATATTCTCCAACTTCTGTCGCAGTTAGTCAATAAGGGCTACAATTTAAAAATATTTTCAAACATACAGGGTGCTCCCTCCAAAAAAGAGTGGCATATCAAAGTTATACTTTTTCTTATGGAACACCCTGTCATTTTTACATTTTTGGATTCCTCTTTAAATTTACTTCAAAAATGTTAAAGGTTGTATGGGTCTTAACAGTTCAAGGTAGCAAAAATGTTCAGAATTTTGAGCTCAAACTGTTCCAAAAATAAACAAGAGAATACAAAATTCAATTTTATTTTCTTAACACGTTAACTGCCACGAGGTGCAGCGTATGTGCCTCACTAAAACTGCTCCGGAGGGTTTGAGTCACAGCGTTTGTTTACACAATATATTCCGTAGTTTAGCAATGTTACCTCATACATCATTTTTGTAAATGTAGTTCAATTCTTCTTAGCCTGGCAGACCCAAATGTATTTTTAGCGCATGATTTTTTAATTTTTTAGTCTCAGAAATATTAAAATCAATAAAAAATGCAAACAAACTGTATAATTAGTATATTTATTAGAAAAAAATGTGCAATTTCTGTATAAATAAAATAAAACAAATATGTATGCTTTTGCCACATTAAAAACAAACTAACAAGTTTAGTAAATTCAATTAAAAAAAACGGAATAAACAGCAAATATGTAATAAGTAAGACAAAAATTACACAGGTATTTGTTTATGTTGTTGTAACTTTATGTTTTTGAAGAAAAAAAAAACAGTTTACACAGAATAACTTACTACACGCATCAAATTCCCACGTTGTTCTTATTGTCTTGTTCTGGGCATATATTCTGCCAAAGTTACAAGTAGAACTAAGCAAAAGAATTGCACAAAACAAACTTCACTTAACACTGTTTAGAAGTGTTGTAAATTTTTGTTTACAAATATAAAGACCATTGGTCAATATGAAAATAAATTTGTTAAAAGAAACACATGTTTCCAATGTTTAAAATTCCGTAAATAGTGAAAATCCATGTTCCAATAAACTTTAAAACTAGCTAAAAGCTTTGTTGGTTTATTACTTACAATAAATGAAATGGTTCAAAATTTTATTTAATGTTTATGACCTTGTTGTAAATTTTATTAGTAAGGATTTAAAACTGAATGCTTTGACAATAAAATAAGTTTGTGCAATGGCCATTCTGTAAAACCACCGTGTGAACTAAACATTCAAGCGAGGTACAGTATCATGGCCTGTAATGGTAAATCCATGCGTTCAGGCCAGGCCACGAGGCACAAACAATCCTTTAAAAATTTGCCAAAATAACAATAAAAAATCTATTTTGAGAACATCTATCAATTTTCTGATATAAAAGGAACCTACATATATTTTTTTTAAATTATGGCCCACGGGACCCGAAATTTTTTGTCAATGGTGACAGTTAACGTGTTAATAGCCCTTTAATTTTTTAATAAAAGTTTGACGAAAATGGGTACTCTTTTATTATGCATGCATGATTTATAATATATTTTCAATTACAAAGTTAATTATCCAAGAAAAAACCAAAAAGGATAGAATCAGAAATGAAATTTATAAAGAACAATTAAAGATAAAATCAGTTGCAACAAAAATACAAAAAAGACAGCTGGGATGGTTGGGCCATATTTGTAGGATGAAAGAAGAAAGGTTAGCCAAAAAAGCCTATGAAGCAAAATCTCAGGGGAAAAAACAAAAGAAAGAAGAAAGGTTAACCAAAAATGCATATGAAGCAAGATCACAGGGAAAAAAACAAAAGAAAGAAGAAAGGTTAACCAGAAAAGCCTATGAAGCAAAATCGCGGGAAAAACAAAAGAAAGAAGAAAGGTTAACCAAAAAAGCATATGAAGCAAGATCACAGGGAAAAAACAAAAGACGTAGACTGAGAAAAACCTGGCAAGACAAAATTGAAAAAGCAGCAACGGTTAAAAACATCAAATGGAAAGACATTAAAAATCTAGGTCAAGATAGAAAAACATGGAAAAAAGTCAGCACAACACAACAGTCCTACAACTATCAGTTGAAGGACTCATTACTATATAAATAATTATCTACAGAAAAACATATTAAAGGAAAAAAACAACAACAGAAAATTGCTAGCATTCAATCGCATAAAATACATACTTTCGTTAATTTATTCCTAAAAAAAAGAAATATTTCGGGAAATTTCCTTATTTTTAAATTTGGGTAATGATTTGAATTATTTAAAATTTGAAATCAACTCAAAATTTTAAACATTTTTTGGTACTTTTACTCAAATTTGTAGCTGTTATAGTTTCTATGAATTTATTTTGGAAAGATTATCCAACAACATACCTCTTCCTCGTTGACCTGACTGTTCATCATCATTCGTACTACCCCACTGTCCATCGCCATTACTCTCATCGTTGCCCCACGAGCTTGTGCCGTTCTGGTTGTTATCTCTAGATCGATAGTTTCCCCTGCCACCTCCACGTCCTATTGTAAATAACAGCATTATGTATCATAAAAATCATCATTTTATCGATAATTACCTCGTCCCCTTTGTCCTGAGTCGCCCCTCTGTCCAGAGTCTCCCCAACCACCTCCTCCGCCACCCCAACTGTCAGTGTCATTGGTCGTAAAACCACGGCCTTTACTAAATGCTCTGCCGCCTAAAGCAACTTCACCATCCTAAGCAAAAAATGTCTTTTTAGAACCTTTGATTTTAATCCATTATTTTCCTCACCAACAGGAAAGTTAAAACATAAAATTTTTGTAAATACTAAATTGACTTATCAAAGAATGGTTCTTTAATATCTTATTATACTATAATGTCAGCAGAACCCCAAATTTTCCATTCGAAATATGGGCTTGCAAAAATGTTTGTAAAGTGACGACCTACAGCTACTTTAAACTTGTATTCTTGAAAGTCACGTAGGTCCAATAAAAAACTCAAGAGTTATTACCAATACAAAGAAAACAATAAAGATTAGGCATTGTACGACCAAAACTATCAAGTATTTTAGGTTAAAATTCAAGTTTCAAATGTATCTACTCACTGCTTTGACAAATAAAAATGGAGGAATGAAACAAAGCAGTTAAAAGCATTAATACCAAGTACATAATTTGGATAACCACAAACACATCACAAAATTAAATTAATCTACATATTGCAAAATATTATGAAATAAAGAAATAATCTTACACTCCGTGCTGGAGTTGCATTAGAAGAATCCTCCCAGTCATCATCCATGTTTGTGCTGAAAGAGATATATTAAAACATTAAACAGCAAGAAATGCGACAATGGATATCGCTGTACGATAAAGTCACCACAAACATACCGCCAAAACTGTACACACGTGCTCATTCATTTCAGCGATTTGTGTGAAAGTTAAGGACTAATACACCCGTTTTTCTTAAATGTGATTGATAACATGCATTATTTGAGGTGTTATAAAGTAATTGCTACTTACATTAAACTGTAATTAACGTTAATGCGGTACGAAACACTAAACCCGATATTTCGGTTAGCAACCTGCTGCAACAAGCTCCGACGTTGGAATGAGCTGGATCATGTGATTCAAGGGCGCATGCCCTGTAGCGTTCTATTTGAAATATTTGACCGGAAACCGGTGGTGATTATAAATTTGTTTGTAAAAACTCAAGTTCACGTTCAATTTAATTAAAATTCTCTAACTTAGCATTTCCCAGATGCAAAACATTAAAAAATGGCTACTTTTAAGGATCATAAAAATGTTTTAACAGGATGTACCCATTTCAAAATTGCACTACTACATTCAGTTGTTTTTGCAAAAAAAATATTAATACAAAGTTCACTGATTCGATAAAGTTTAATCATGCAAAGTTTGCATTTTTGGGAGAATTTAAAAACATTTTAATCTTTCCTTTAAATTAATTGCTGTCAAACAAAATTAATACTGTAATCAGTCCATTATAAAATTTTAAAAAATACCACCAGTGTTGCCAATATTTTATAAGATATGCAAAATTTGCTAAACAGTTAAGCTGTCATAAATGTCATTAGCCAACCAATTTTTGCAAATCCTTAACACCAAAGCCACACGAATATACACAAAAACACATCAGTTTTATTTTATCGTATATTTTTCCATTCAATTACATTACAAATAAAATAATAAAAACAATGATGTATTCACTTGATTTTTGCACCAAAAAATATAACGAAAGTTGGAGGAGTTCTTTAGTTAACGGTTACTTGATCTATACTGATACATCCTAATAGTTTTAAGCAAATTTTTGGTCGATAAGTTACGCAAGTTATGTGCTGACGGCGAAAAATATTTAAATAATGTACATTTTTTAATACTAATTTATAGAACAAAATGGGGCAGTATCGACCAAAAATAGGCAATTAAAAATTTTAATTAATTTATAAAGTTTATTATGCCGCCGCTGTGAACGCGGCCACGTACTCTGTAACAATTTTCTTTAGTTCTTTATCGCTAGCTGGTGATATTTGTCCATCTTTAGCAATAGCTTGTAACAAGTCAATATGTTTGGACCTGAAAAAACAACAAAATTATTATTTCCAACGTTAAAGCACAATTAAAAAAAAAAAGAATTTATAAATAAACGTAATGTCCTTCCTTGAAGAAGTCTTCACATTTTATAATTACTTTTTGAGGAAGTACAACACAGCATTTATGTAAGTATTACATACGAACAAAAAAAAATGTTGCGAAATTTATTGTGTAAGAAAAATGTAAACGCCTCATTTACATTAAAAAAAAAATCAAATTTCATTAAAATAAAGTACAAGTTTCTTACTTCATGTGCACTGAAAAATCTTTTTCAAAAGCAGTGATTTTAGATGGGTCTACTTTGTCCAGATGTCCTCGGACACCACAGTAAATAATGGCTACTTGTTCTTCGATGGCCATTGGTACGTACTGGCCTTGCTTAAGTAACTCAGTGAGACGTACACCACGATTTAATAGTTGCTGGGTGGCGGCGTCCAAATCGGAACCGAACTGGGCAAAAGCTGCTACTTCACGGTACTGGGCCAACTCCAACTTCATAGAACCTGCTACCTATAAATTCCAAACAAGGCAATAAATAATTTTTTACCACGTTACATGACTAAAAATTTAATACAAAACTGTAACATTCACGAATACCAGACCAGGAACAAAGACGACTTTAGAATACCGAAATTAACAAAAACAAATACACAGAACGCCTTGTACTACAAAGAGCTCAAGATTTTTAATGAATTACCTGTGGAAATTAAACAAACAACTTCCACACCAAATTTAAAAAAACTATGTTTAGAATATGTGAAAAATAATGCTGATTTAATAAAAAATATGTACAAATAAATATTAGCAGGATTAAGATAATCTAAAATTAGCTAAAAGCTAAATAAAGATTTCTTATTATTATTAAAAAAAAACATAGGAGTATTATTTATACCACATTTACTTCAAAACTGTCCGGCATGTACAGGGTGTCACAAATTAAGTAAAACAAAAACAAAAGTAAAACATGGAATTTATTGATATTTTCAATTGTTTTGCATTTCCAATTTAACAGGAAATAACCCCAACATAATTGATTTAAATGGTACACCGGGTATAAGTTTCCATTTTCGGATGCAGAATAAAAAACTATATTTGGAAACACCATCATCAAGGGTTTTAATGTAAAATCAAGTTAATAAAATAATTTAAAAAACTTAACAACTCCATACAAAGTTACATGTAATTGCTGTCAGTTTTGAGATGGTGACATATAGAATAATATCTAATAATTTAAATAGCAAACTTTTAATTTACTCGTGTAACATCATAAAGTATCATAAAGTTATTTTTCTGTTTGTAGAAAACCATAAATAACGTGTTAATTTAAAAGAAAGCCACATGTGTTGTAAAAAATGCATGTAGGTTATATTATTTACATTTTCTCAGGGTATTTTAGTAAAGAAAACATTTTTAAAATCGTTATCAATGCAAGTGTTTATAATAACTATAAAGTTAAATGCCAGTTCTGATTCCTAGACCAAATAAAGAAATAACTGTGACTGATTTGTTAGGTCATAAATTGTCTTTATGATAAAACCAACAAACACCCTGCTGCTAAAAAAAAACTTGAAAGAGAGTGGTGACCTAAAAAAATAGGTCCTCAGTTCTTTTTACGTTTATTAACCCCCCCCCCCGCCATGAAAGCATCCTACCTACGTCACTGGTTGGTTTCCTGCTAAACCGGAAATGCAAAAAAAAATTTCAAATATCATCAATAAATTCTGTTTTAGACTTCATACATTAAAAAAATTGAAAATAACCGTTCCAGGACTTTCTCCTAACCCTGTGTGTATAAATACATATATTGCGCATTCCCGATCTACAGAATGAGTGGTGACTGAAGCCGATGAAGTGAAATGAATTTTTTTTTTCTCTTTCCAAGGTTTACTTAGACAGTTGGCAGCTATTATAGAAAACCAACTAAAACTAGGATTATTAACAAAACCTGCTTGAACATTGTTGACGTTATGTTACAAAACGTGATATTTGCAAATTACGGTGCAGACACCGATGTTTAACAATCCGAGGCGAATTACTACAAATCTTAGAACAGAATTTTATATATTTAACATAGTTTGTAATCGAAGATCATCAACATCGACTGTCATATTTTTAAACTGCCAAAAATCATATGATCATTACACACGCTTTTCACGCTGTCCAATCCAATGTATTTTAGCTGTCTATTGTTCAATCGCCGCATTAAAAAGAGATGATGTATACCGGGTGATTCAGTTTGACTGTCGCACCCCTATAACTTTTTAATTATTGAAAATAACCCCAACAAACCTTATATATTTGGAAACGGCGACAAATTGTCTATTAAATGATGTGCATTTGTTATCTCCAAGATGACGTATGTCAAATCCGCGATGAGCTGTTTTTTTAAAAATTACATAATATTAATTTTTTGGTTGATTCGGATAGAGAATTTAATTCTGAATCTGACCATGTATTAAAAAAGTATGCTTACATAAGAAATGTTTCGAGAAAAATCAGTTCAAAGTTTATTCAAATCATAGCAAACAGTCTATTTATTTTTTAACAAAACAAAAAACGATCAAATCTTAAAAATTAAAATATAACTATCAATGGAAATGTATTAAAAATTTATTTTTAATAAAAATTAAAACAAATAACACACAGTTACAAATAGCGGACAACTGTGTTTGAAATGTGCCTAATTTTTTATGTCGACGTTTATTATTTGTTTTGAATTTTATTAAAAATTTATTTTTAATACATATCCATTTATAGTTATAGTAAAATTTTTAAGATTTGATCGTTTCTTGTTTTGTTAAATAGACGGTTTGCTATGATTTGAATAAACTTTGAACTGATTTTTCTCGAAACATTTCTAATGTATGCATACTTTTTTAATACATGGTCGGGTTCAGAATTAAATTCTCTATTCGAATCAACAAAAACATGTATACTATGTAATTTTAAAAAAAACAGTTGCCTATCGCGGAATTGACATACGTCATCGTAGAGATAACAAATGCACATCATTTAATAGAGAATTGTTGATGTTTCCAAAAATATAAGGTTTGTTGGGGTTATTTTCAATAATTAAAAAGTTATAGGGGTGCGACAGTCAAACTGGTTCACCCGGTATTTGTACCATTCCGTGTGATACAAGAAATTGCAAGTAAAAGTAATATGAGTATTTATACATATACGGTTCACACCATCACTCGAAAACTAATAAGATACATTTAATAATACGCAACTACTTATATTTATGTATCAAATCTTACAAAGAAATCTACAACAATTTTGTCCTTGGCAAGAAATAAGTTTTATAAATAAAACTAAAAGTCAAATTTTATTTTAAAATCAAAACCCTCATGCAAATACGTCTGATGTGTAATTAAAAGAAAACACTCTTCAGAAATGTTTTTAACGGCATTCACCATGATACAAAATATATTTTAAAAAACATGAAAAACTAAAGTGTTAAAAATTTTCAAGATCTACTCACTTGTTTCATGGCCTTTGTTTGGGCAGCTGATCCTACTCGAGATACAGACAGACCTACGTTAATAGCCGGTCGAATACCTTTGTAGAACAACTCGGTTTCCAAGAAGATCTGTCCGTCGGTAATGGAGATGACGTTGGTGGGAATGTAGGCAGATACATCACCAGCTTGGGTCTCGATAACCGGCAGGGCTGTTAGTGATCCACCTCCATTAGCATCAGACATCTTAGCCGCACGCTCGAGTAGACGTGAATGCAAGTAGAATACATCACCGGGGTAGGCTTCACGACCGGGAGGACGACGCAACAACAGGGACATCTTAACAAGAAAAACGTTCGTTAACGTTTCGTCGACGTTTTCTTAATAATATACATACCTGACGATAAGCTACGGCCTGTTTCGACAAGTCATCGTAGATGATGAGCGCGTGTTTGCCGTTATCTCTGAAATATTCACCCATGGCGCAACCGGAATATGGGGCTAGATACTGTAGAGGAGCGGCATCAGAAGCTGTGGCTGATACGATGATGGTGTACTTATTAGCTCCCGTATCGGTGAGACGTTTAAGGATCTGCGCTACGGTCGATCTTTTCTGACCGATAGCTACGTAAATACAGTACAACTTTTTCTTTTCGTCTTGCGCATCGTTGAATCGCTTCTGGTTAATGATTGTGTCGATCGCCAAGGCGGTTTTGCTAATAAAAAACAATATAAACATGAATTATGGACTATTCATCCCTTTTTAAAACAATTAAAACAGCAGTAATATCTAAAAACTCGAACCAAGAGAGTTAAATAAACAAAATACACTTACCCAGTTTGACGATCACCAATAATAAGTTCTCGCTGTCCACGACCAATGGGCACAAGTGAATCGACGGCTTTAATACCAGTTTGCATAGGCTCTTTTACGGACTCACGGGGGATAATACCAGGGGCTTTAATACCAACTCGGAAACGTTGTTTCGTTACGATAGGTCCAAGGCCATCAATTGCGTTACCTTAAAGAAAAATACCATCTTAGTTAAATACTTACATGCAGGGCCGATGAGAGGGAGGGGCAGGGGGGGCTCCGAGCCCCGGGCCCGGAAGTAAATTAGGGGCCCAGAAATCCACACACTTTTTTAATTATGGTGTATTAAATATTCATCATTCACAATTCGTTCTTTTTTTAAAATAAATTTTCAAATAATTTATTTACTTGGGGCCCATGTAAATTTTTTCCCCAGGCCCGGCGACGTCTCTCGACGCCTCTGCTTACATGACTGCATTAGCAACGTACCCAAAGCATCGACCACACGTCCTAGAAGTTCTACTCCTACTGGTACATCTACGATAGCACCTGTACGCTTTACGATATCACCTTCTTTGATAAGTTTGTCGTTACCGAACACTACAACACCTACATTGTCGGGTTCCAAATTCAAAGACATGCCCTGCAAAAAAAGTCAACACTGCAGTTTCTACACTATTTTCAGATATTTCTAAGCAAAGAAAAAATGTTTCAAGGCTTAAAAGTCCTATTACGAGACTCTCATTCTCATGTAACGCTCACCTTCATTTTTAAACTACTACAGTTAAGTATTAAAGGATATATTTCTATTTAAAACGGATAAACTTTCCACCTTTAAAAAAGTTTTCAATGCGTTTTTGTTTTACATAATATCCATGTTCACACATAACCTCTAAAAAAATATGGTACCTTTAATCCGGACGAAAATTCCACCATCTCCTCAGCTTGCACATTTTTAAGTCCGTAAACACGAGCAATACCATCACCGATACTTAAAACACGTCCAGTTTCATCTAAATTTGCTTTTGGAGCTGAACCAAGGATCCTCTCCTCGAGAACTGAACTAATTTCAGTGCCTCTATTACTTGCACTTAAATGGATTTTGCGGGATGCTACATTTGCTGCTGGGGCTACGACGCCTGCGACCTGTTAATTGGAATTAATAGATATAGCTTGCAAATTGTAGTGATTACAAACGATTTTAATACTTTGCAATACAGCTACTGATAACCAGACATGTTTTTATATGACAAGTGTTAAAAAGGGTTACATAACATACCAAAATTTGGGTAAAGTAATTTGAACACCAGTTTGCGAAAATTCAGGAACTATCAAGTGATTTTTGATGAAAAGTTAAAATATATTGCGTTATAAATGACATAGAATATGTCAATCTACGAAAAATATCTGTGATTATGTCACTCACTAGACTGAATTGCCGGATAGAAAATTGCTCAAAGTTTAATGATAAATTGTTCACAAATTCACCAATAAATCAAATCTGATTTGTTTATTTCATACCTGTGCAACACTGTTGGGTAATCGCCTCGCCACAGAGGCAGTAAAACGTGCAGACAACATAGACATTATTCCAACCTTCCCCAGCACAAATAAAAGATGGTGAACTGTACAGAAGTTCTCCCACAATCCCACGTAACGTGATCCAAAATAGCTACTACATTCATATTACATAATGTTGGCTCAAGTTCATTTAAACAATAATTTTTTTGTAATGAAAAAAATTTGTGACAAAAACTGAAAACAATAAGTTTAATATTTATTAAAAAACCGCCCGCACCTTACACGAATTTTTTTTTGCGCGAATTTCAAAATTTAATCAATAATGACAGTTTTTTTTGTCATGGTCACTGATTCTAAGCTTCCATAAGGGGCTGACTTTTGTAGATCCTGATTTTAATCCACGTGCAATGATATCGCATGTCACATTAAATATTAACTATAAAAAAATTGCTGAAGAAAAATCAAATTTTGACTCACAGAAGCTCATTTAAGTCTAAAAAATATATAAAGGAATAGTGTTTCGACACTGCACCAGTAAAATAATCTTAAAAAAAACTTTATCTATGCAAGAAAACATTATTTACCTGTAATTAACCATAAATATATTAACTTTTGAAAGGTTTTAACATCAAAAACACTGAAAATTATTAAATAAATATTTAGTCAATCTGTAAAATCAATTAATATACATTTGAAAATTCAAAATTAATAAATTATCAAGTCTTCTTTTACATCAACACACTAGACGTATTCGCTGGAGTTACGGTAGTGTTAGGAAATGGTCCTTGCGTCCAGTGAATTAAATTATGTTCCTGCATCTGTGATGCTTGAAAGTGATCTTTGAGTAACATTTGGGAGAAGTTTAGATGTCTCTGGAATGCTTCGTTTTCCTTCACTGGATCTCCACCTAATCGATACAAATCTGGACACGAAACAACGTTGAACAAGAATATGTTTAAGAGAAAGTGTCAACAAACCTTTTAAAATAGCGGAAGCCCATAATTGCACATGTACATCAGGAATTTTACTTGCTAACTGCATGGCTGGTGTTACCATATTCATACTTTCCCGACTGTTGCCTAAAGATAGAAATATATGCCCAAGAAGTACCAATGAACAAGACGTTAACCTGTTTAGATCTTCGGAATTTGCCATTTTTAAGGTTTCTCGGAGATACCGCCTAATATGAGAACAAAAATATATTTAAAAAATATATATGATATAGTGCGCAGCATGGGCGTCCGCAGGGGGGGACAAAAGGAGCACTTGCCCCCCTGGGATCGAGTAAAAAATAGTACTTTTAAAATCAAATCATAAAAATTAATAAATGAAATTAAAATGTATACATTTTATTATTTGTCTCCCTGGAAAATTTTCTGCGGACGCCCAAGGTATGCAGGTTCACATATTTTACCTTCAGATGAAAATTATTTAGTTAGGGTATAGTATAATATGATAAATTATAAACTGGGTCACTTATTTTGGAACAGTGCATTTTTAACACTTACTTGGCATCATTGTATCGGCCTTGAAAAAATGCTTGTAGTCCCTGTACATAATACGCAGCGGCTCTCAAGCTATGGGAATGGGACGGCAAATATTCTGGGTTTATCCTATCCAATAAATTATTAAAATCTGCCTCCCTCTTTCCACGAAGATAAACTATTGCTAAATTGAGATTCGCAAAAGTCCACAGCTCTCTATCTTGCGACGTCTAAAACCAAACAAACGTGAAAAATTTAATACTACAGAAAACTAAATTATAATCAATTTTGTTGTTCTCAATGTTTAATTGATTTAAATGACTCAAGTTTCTAGTAAGTTTTGGTGTTTAATTAAAAGATAACATTATTTTATTTATAGGCTTTTCATTCAGTTTTAATTTCTAAATAGTTTCACAACTTAGGTCAAAAAATTTGTTTTTTTGACGAAGCAGCATGAGACTGTAATACTGTAGGAAATGAAATTGAAGAAAAAAAAACATGACGTGATTTTTTAATCAAATACCTAGACCAGGGCTGGGCAAAAGCCGGTCCGCAGGCCAAGTGCGGCCCTTTTATTTGCTTAAACCGGCCCGTTATGAAATCCTATGCAACGACCATATACAGTGTGTCCAAAAGGAATGGAATATGCTATATATCTCAGTAAATATCCACATTAGGGAAATATGTTTTGAATAAAAGTTGTTTGGTACTTAGTTGTCCACCATAACATAATATTTAATTTTTTTTTCCGAATAACAAAAGCGCAATGAAAAACAATTGAATTTTTTTAAATGGTAAGGTATCCCTATATTATACTCATTTGATAGAGTTTTATTCTCTTCAATGATGGGGTCACCTTAAAAATTAAGTTTATGCTAAGAGGCCGAAGATCATATTAGAGAAATTACACCTGAAATGGTTGGGAATGTTATAAACGGGTTTAAAAACCGAGTTTATCAATGCCAAGCTGTAAATGTAAATGGTTCACAGTTTGAACACTTATTGTAGATTTCGTCAAAAAAAAATTGTTGTTATGATGTTTTTGTTAGAAATAAATACTAATCAATTATAGTAATTTTGCGTTTTTGTCAAAAAGTTGCTAAAGTAAGAGTATTAAAGTTTTGCATCATTGAAAAGAGAAAAAAATTCTCTATCAAATGAGTATAATATAGGGGTACCTTACCATTCAAAAAAAATTAATTGTTTTTCATTGCGCTTTTGTTATTCGAAAAAAAAAAAAGTGTTTTGGTGGAAAACTAAGTACCAAACAACTTTTATTCAAAAAAATTTTCCCTAAAGTGGATATTTACTGAGATATATAGCATATTCCATTCCTTTTGGACAGTATCATTTGTTTGTGGTATCATATACTACGATTCTATAATATTATTGTCTAATTCGACAAAATGTCAAATTTTTTATTGTTTGTAAGTGTAGCCATAATTATAACAAAATTAATTCAAAGACTATCGAATTACACGACAATATTACACAATTCTAAATGATATCGCAGACAAATGATACTGTCATTTGACACATAATTGGTTGTTGTTTCTGTTTTCATAGATAGCTTGATAAGTAATTGGTACGATACGATTTTTCTTGATTTAATCAGTTGTTTATAAAAATAGATATGGCAAGTGATATCTCATTAGGAAGACGAAAAAAGGCCAAAAAAGGCCAAAGTCAACTTGATGGCTCATAAGAAAAAATGAAATTAGGGTAATAGGAAAATGTAAAGTAATGAATAAATTTAAAATAATAGTTACATTCTACATAAAAAAAGTACATCAAGAAGGTACAAATAAAATTGATCTAACGATTAAGACAAAAAAGTTATGAGAAAAACTTAAGATTTTCATATTTTTTGCTATAACTTCTAAAGTACGAGAAATTTTTTAATTTTGAAAATAGATTGCAGCTCCTCTCATACCTAAGAATAATTCATCACATTAAAGCAAACCTGTATCTCTTAAAATAAGCGAGAATGTTATCTGGGACACGCCCTATGGTATTCTGAGTTACATATTTATCATGAAAATTTTATCTTACCGCTAATGCAGCCGATAGTTGTGCCTCCGCAGCCTCCATGCAGTTCATGCTCATTGCATAAAGACCGAGCAACGTATGCAACTGTGGTCCGTGTCTTTCTAAAAGTTGCGGCTGCAGCCTACACAAAGCAGTGGCTGCGGTGATCTCTTGCAGAGCTTGTGTTTTGTTACCCATAACTAGTCTACACATTATAATATGCTCGAATAACATTAACTGGAAAACGGACAGGATAGGCTTATTGTCGACTACTAAAAGAAATTTTACAAAAACATTTATGGTGTTTAAGAATAAACTATAATAAAAGTAGCTTACTTTTGAGTTTCTCTATTTGCATTAAGGCTTTATCTGTGTATTTTTGAGCTTTTTCCATATAACCTGCCTGCATGCTATGCATTACCGTGGCTAAATATACAAGAACGTATAAATGTTCTTTAGGCATCCAGAGGAACATATCGCCAGGGCTTGGACCTGTAAAAACTGTGAAACAATTGTTTATAGACTAAATTGTAAGAAAGCTAAAATGGTTTACCTTCATCCGTAGACATTATTGTTTGGACACTTTGCTGCAATTGTTTTAAACACGGTTTGACACTTTTAACTTGCCCCGCCATTAAATAATGACATACCTACAAAAAAATAAACACATTTAAAGTTAAATCATATTTATCACTGGCACAATAATAATAAGCATTAATAGTTAAATATTTAAAAATTGAATACATACTTGTAAGACAAGAAAATAAACTTTTAAATATTCCTTTTGATATAAACTACCAGTCCATGTTTCGACCAAATGACCAGCCTGATTTAATACCGGCTGAACTTCTTGCAATTTCTTATCTATTAATAATAACTGAAAAATAACAAAATTCAACTTAATTCACTCGGATTGCAAATAAAACTTACCATGCCTTTACTTAATAAAAATAATACTCTTGTATAATACGCATTTGAAATATGTGCATAATCGACACCAACACCTAATAAGCTACTAGCAAGCTGATAATCTTTTTCCGTTGCGTGTATTTGCTGGAAGAAAAAAATTCTTTAAATAAAGCACATTTTAACAAGTATTGAACTTACAGCTAGCTGAAAAATTAATCGGCAATGCCAATAAACGTTGTGTTGCGACAATTCGATTGCTTTTCTGAGTATTGGTTTGGAAAGCGCTAATTGTTTTTGTTGCTCGTGTAATTCTGCTAGAACACTTGCCGCTTCAAATTTCACATCGTCGAAAGAGTTGATCATTTGAGATAATAACCACTGTAATAATAAGTAATCTTTAATTCATGAAACAACATATAACACCTGGAAAACTTACTGCTTGCTCCAGATGTGTTTTAGCTAGGTCGATGTTCTTGGTGTGAGTTAATAATATATTTCCTAGTTGTAAATGAGTTCGTGCTTCGACTCTAGGAGGCGGTTTGAAATTAAAAACGGCCTGAAGACACTGTATGCACAATTTTACCATTGGAGGACTTGAAGTTCTAAAATGTTCGGCTAAACCCAACAATGATAAATACCAAGCATCTTGAGATGACGCCATGTTTGTTGTGATTGGTTAATTTGACAAACGAAATAAGAATTTGCAGGTTGCAACATCAAGAAAAAAAAAGTTCCCAATCCAACTGACATTTGATAACACTTGTCAAGTTTTTGTACATTAAACAAAATTTGATTTTCAAAACAATTTTAGTGGAAATGTTTTTAATTAAGTTTTGATTCAATGGAATCTCCATCAATTGATATGCGAGGTGATCAATTTCCACTAATCGATGTATCTAAAGATCGCTTTCCATTCTGTATCGTTTGGACACCGATACCATTTTTAACTTGGTTATTTCCAATTTTGGGGCATATGGGAATAGCAATGTCTTCTGGAATTATTCGTGATTTTGCTGGCCCGTACTTTGTGTCCGAAGACAGTATGGCGTTTGGCCGGCCAACGAAGTACTGGCAATTAAAGCCCATTAACACCCAAGGTGGAGTTGCAGCATGGGATCGAGCTGTGACGGAAGCGTCTGAAGTGTACAAAGGACGAATGCATAATCTGTGTTGTGATAATTGTCATTCTCATGTTGCAATGGCTTTGAATTTAATGCATTACGATAATTCAACCAATTGGAATATGGTCAAATTGGCATTCTTGATGTGCTTTTGCAGTCGGTTCGTTAATTTCGTTGGTTTTTTAAAAACGTGGGTACCTTTTTTAATACTTGCTAGTCTTGCCGTAGCAATAGTAATGTTTGCACGTTAGGTAATTGATATAATTATACATGTGGCATCAAATGTAAATGAATAAGTAACAAATCATATTTATTATCAAATGTAAACTTAGCTGTAACAATATTTATTATAAAAATCTTAATCTAAAGAGATGTTTCTGTTAAAAAACATTGAAGAGAAAGTGATCCTGGTTGCGTTAAAAATAACTTTACCATTTTATCGTGAACAATACTACACACCGTTTTACAGTTATTAATTTGCATTCCAGTTAAAAACATAAGGAATTTTTTTATATCAATAGTTGCACTAACCGTTTGCCTTTCGTCTTCATTATCACAGTCCATTTCGTCATCGTCATCTATGTGACCTACTGAAAAAGAAGCAATGTATACGCAAAATAATTACCAACATTCTGCAACTTACTGGCAAATGATTCAACGTTTAAATCGGGAAAATGTGCAGACAGAGTAACCATAGTTGTTTTTATTTTTAATGTTAAACGTCCGTTTTTATTGGCCGACACTATTAATGTAGGGCTAATATTTTTCATTCTTTCGACTACATTTTTAATAACTTTTAAATTTGGCATTTGAATTGACACCTATAAAACATCCATTAATTTTTTTATTCAGTAATTTTGTGTTATTCTTACATGAAAGTTGTCAAATTGTGGTTCTTCAAAATCGCACCAATACTTTGTAGGTATAACTTCGACGGGAATATCGTGAACACACTGGCGACTTTGAATGGAGTCACCTGAAATCTTCGTAAACAGTATGTTAAAAAAGCATTGATTAATAACACTGTTATCTTACTAGTTCCATTTCCAAAGTTAGACAAGGGGTTTGCTTGTTGGCCAATTTAATTTTTAACGACCTGGCATTTTGTTTCAATGTAGAAAGAGAACGAGAGAGCATTACTGTAATTATGTCATTTATATAAGTGCGAAACAATTTTAAACGATTATTACCTGTAGCAAACGACAAATAAATTTCATTATGCCTCTCACTGACTCCCACTAAATTGTATTCTTTAAAATAAAAATTCACTGGTAATTCACACCAAACTAAAGGTTTTCTTGGTCCATTATCTTCTTCAGATATAATAAAATATACTTTTCGAGAAACTATTCGCATTACACATTCCTTTGCTAACTTTGACAAGCTCGTGGTTATATCTGATAAATTAGATACTGTAGATGCACAATGTAATTTACAATAATAACTTACTCATAAAATCTCGCATAGCAACTGAATCAACCATTAAAGCACGGAACTTCATTTTAAATAAGGTGTTTGACACCGACAAACAAAACTTGTAGGTTAGTAGTTTAAATAATTTAAAATACCGACATACCGGTACTACCAACATAAAACTGGACGAAACAAATTACTTTACTTTTAAAAATATTTTTAACTTTATTCGAACACTTTTAAATGTATTTACGCAAAATAAACAACTTTTGGCTATAACTAATATATTTAAAACATTTGCGTTTACAGAAAAATATAAAAACTACAGAGACGTTGTTCTAGAAAGTGATAAGAAAAATATAAACTAATCTACAAATTGTTTAATAATAATAATGAAATGTTGCAATTAAAACAGTCGAAAGAGAAACATATTCCGTTAATATAAATAACAAAAATTGTTTTTTAAAAAACCACAATAAATTATAAAGTTGAGTTCAATGCTATGGTTGAAATAAAGTAATAATTTTTTTTTTAAATTAGATATAAAATAAATAAATTAGTTTTCTGTGTGAAGCATGGAATTTAATTTAGTACTGGAAACTACCGGAGCTTTATTCTTCACCACCTCCTTGCTTTTTTACCATTCCTTCTTTCTGTTTTTTCGACTTTTTGGAATCTTTTTCCATGTCTATAGGCGCTGGTTTGACAAACGGTATTTCGTTTTCATATCCTTCGGGCATAAACTCTTTTAATACATCCGGAACTTTGACACCAGTTTCTGTTTGATGAACTTCTAGTATAGCACAGATAACTCTCGTAGTTGCACACATCGTCGCATTTAGCATGTGTACGAAATCGGTGGCAGCGTTCATTTTTTTCGTCTGGCCGTATCTCACCAACAACCTCCTGGCTTGGTAATCGAGACAATTGCTGCACGATACCAGCTCTCTATAAGCCCCAGATCCAGGGAACCACGCTTCGAGATCCAATTTCTTGGAAGCAGCGTGATTTAGGGCTCCCGATACTATGTTTACAATCCGATACGGGATGCCCAACGATTTACAATATTCTTCGGCGTTGCTTATCATTTCGTCCATCATTTCCCAAGACTTATTGTCATGAGGGGATGTAAGGACAAACTGTTCCACCTTTAAAAACGTTCGGTTTTAACCAAAATACAATTTAACAACTCTTAAGAAAAATATTTGTCATGATTATTACGAAAATTGAAACAAAAGTTGTAGGAAAAACAAAACACATTAAAAAAAAAAAGCAAAGCACCAATTAATTGATTCAGAAAAGTTCCTTTGTGCAAATTACCGGTCTCTTATTTTGTTTTCATTTAATTGGAAATGTTACAATTATTTTAGCAAGTTTAACCAAATACTAGAACCATTTACCTTTTCAAATTGGTGTACACGGAAAATTCCCCGAGTATCACGACCATGAGATCCAACTTCTTGCCTAAAACAAGTCGAAATGCCAGCATAACGAATTGGCAACGCAGTCTCTGGAATCCATTCGTCTCTATGAAAAGCTGCGATGGGCTGTTCGGATGTAGCAATAAGATATTTTTCTTCAACCTCCTTATCATCGCCTTTTTCACCACCTTTACCGACTACCTTATACAGTTCTTCATCAAACTGGGAAAGCTGTGCTACTTCCTGCATAATCTAAGACAAAAGATTGAATATAAAACTTTGTTTTATATGCAAATGATTCTTGACTAACCTCTTTTTTCATGAAAAATGGAGTATACAAAGGTTTATAACCTTTTTTATGTAATCGTCTCAGTGCTAATTGAATTAGAGCATACTCTAAAAATACTGCCGGGCCCGTCAAGTAATAGCCTCTACCTCCAGATACAACTGCACCTCTTTCACCGTCCATACCGTCGATCATATGAATTAAATCTACATGAGAATATTTTTTCCTTTGTTCGCAGTCTCCAAAGGTGCGTTCAACTTTATTGAGGTCCTCATCGTCATTAACAGGCACCGATTCATGTAAATGGTTACCAACTTCACGTAATGCTGCATTTCGATCTTGTATAACCTTTTGAAGTTCCGTTTCATTGTTTATAATTGCTTCATCTATTAATGCACGAACCTTAAAAATTAAATATGACACATTGTACCAGTTATCAGTGCATAAACTATCAATTTAAATATGATAATGAAAAGTTGCAATATAAGCAAAGTTACCTTTTTAATTTGATTAACAGTAAGTGGTTTCACAATTTCACTGGTTAATGTTTCCAAAGTTGCTTTAACTGTGTCTGGCACAGCTTCGCCCTCATCTCCTTGCGGTTCTTTCTTTTTCATTTTCTCGCCAATTTCTTTGCTGCACAGATTCTTCAATTTGTTCCAGTTATCTGCTTTATGCCGGAGTTGTCTCCATACTGTGTCTTTTTCAACAACGGTATCGACAAGTGCAACATCCTTATACCTTTTCTTTTGATTTTCACGTATTTTATCAGGATTTCCACCCTTATCTGTACGAAATAAATCAAGATCTAACACCATTTTATTCAATTATATTAAAAAAAAGCTGAATAGAAATATTCTTGCACAGCTGACGCAACACCACACAGCACTTTCACTGTCACGTCAATGCTGTAAAATTTAAGGTTAGGTGTCAGACATGTGTCAGATTTGCTGAGTATGCGCACAAAGTGATCACGTGATAAACAATTTCCCTCTTGTTTTTAAAAAAGTGAGATTTAAATGGCAGATTCTCCAGACGATCAAACAAATACATTAGCTAATTTAGTAGGATATGACAACGAACAAAAAATAGAAGAAACAGCTAAAAGCGAGCAAAGTGAACCAACTTTTATTCCACACAGGGTTTTTATTAATCACGTAGATGCTTTTAATGGATTACACATATCGGCTGTAAGACGTTTAGTTGGTAATTTTGGTACAACCATTTATTTTAAAATTTGTTAGTTCCTTACTGACCAAATATGTGGTGCGTCGAAGGCTGGAGGAGATGAAGAAGGTGGTGAAGAAGAGGAAGAAGTTGGTGGTGAAGACCAGGAGCCGAAAACACCTAAAGTCGCACTGTCACAATTAAATAAATATGAAATAATAGGAACACTTAAGCGATCATTCCATAAGAAATCTGAAGATATCCTTTTAACTTTGGATGAAAACCAAGAAGATTTTATTGAAAATATATGGAAGTGCGGCTTTGTTATTTACGATATAACACAAGACCCAGGCGAAATACCAAAAGCTTTGGCCACTTTAACAGGCACAATGAAAAAAAACCTTTTATTGTATATCATAACGTTCATATTTTTTCAGCAATCGAAAATGAAATCGAAAAAATTCAAGAAGTGGGTCCGAAAACTTTTGGCAATTTCATGGAAATGCGCACATTTATTTTAATTTCGAGTGTAATGACGTGGGCTAACACAAAACTAATTGATCCTGTAAAGTTTTGCGCCAATCGAGTTAACATTATTTTACACGTTTAATTATAGGAAGAACCAGAGACTCCTTTTACAGAAAAAGATTATAAGAAGCGGAAAACTCATCCAAACTACATCGATCACATTGCGTGTGAACGAGAAGTCGTATTAAAAGGACGCAAGGTAGATAAAAGTATTTTTTTTTTAATTAATAATTTTCTCAGCATAAGCCTTACCTACATGTAATAAATTCCACTGAATTTTGACCACCCAGTACAGGCAAACAGTCATTCAGTAAAAATTTTAACAAAATAGTCTTTTATTAAACGATTTTCTTCGATATTTTTTTTTTTCCAAAGATACTATCCCTATGTTAGGTTTAAGATAGCCGGTGAAGATGTATGAGTATTATCATGGACATTCTGATAATTTCAAAGAGATTTGTTTTTACTTTGTATTTTAGCAATTTTATTTCAAATAAATCAACATTCTTCTTCTTCTTTTTAATCGGTTCCTCTTGTACCTTTTGGTGTCGATGTATGCTTTTTTATTTTTGTATTGTGTTCCTTCACTCCTTCCTATCATTAGCTAATTGTGGCACATCTCCCCAGCTGACTCCTTTTTCTTCTAGTCTCTGCTTCACTCCTTTTTCCCATTTTATTCTTAGTCTTCCTCTATTTCATTTTCCCTCCATCTTCATTTTCCGTCCTATTTTCGGGTATCTACTTTCTGGCATGCGTAGTAGATGTCCAAGCCATCTTAATTGATTCGTCTCCATCTTTTAATAATACTGTTACTCCTAGGTTATTTCGAAGTTTTTCGTTATTGATTTTATCGATCAGTCAACATCCCTCTATTCTTCTCAGAAATCTCATTTACTGTACCTGTATTCTTTGTTTTTGTTTTTGAGTTAGTGTCCAAGTTTCTAAACTGTACGTGAGAATGCATTGAAAACTCGCGTCTTCGTTTCTTTTGATATCTCCTTCTTATCATTGTCTATGTAGTTTTCTTCCTTTCAACTTGCTTTTGTTTTTCAGTACATCTAACTTTTGCCTGCTGTTATCCAGTCTAGCTACTATGACCTGTTGTCCCGGATTTTTCCCAACCTTATATGATTCTGTCACGTCAACTTTTACTCCAATCTCTTACAAATGAATTCCTGCACTCCTACGAGTTTTTCTTGCTGTATATTTATACCTTAGAGTAGTATGTTTTTTCCGTTCCCTTCCTTTTCTTGTACTTCCAATCTGTCTTCTAATCTTTTAATTCTATTTTGCATGCCCTGTTTTTCCTATTCCCATTTTTCTCTATCATTTTTTCCGTAAGTTTCCTCATTTTTCCATTGCACTCATTTAAACCTTCTCTCATCTTCTTCCTCATGTCCTCCAACATAGCTTTTACCTCCTCCATATTATTGTCAGGTTTTATTTCTGTCCCTTCTTGATTTTTCGAAATGTACAGTGTTGCTGTTATCTTTTGTTTTGTTTGGTCTGGGGACCTGATAACTAATTTACTTTTTCGAAATACCCCTGTTACTTCTTTGTTCTTGTCTTCTCTCCCTCTCTTTCTGTCGTCCTTTTTTGCAAATAATTTGTCCATTTATTACACACTATTATTTCGTTGACTTATTGTTACCGCACTCGTTTTTAGTATAAAAACAATCTGAAAGCTATAGTTGTGGCTTCAGGAATAATATATGGGGCCGAAGAAGAAGATTTGGCTTTTATATTCAAACTAGCATGGAACAATGAAAAAGAATTACCCCTTTTCGGTCCCGGAAAAAACTCCATCCCACTCATTCACATTTCGGATTTGATAAAGTAAGGCTCAACTAATTAGCAAACACACAAATATAACATAAATAAATTAGGGTAATCCACGCACTGTTGGAAAATGTACCCCCAAAAAAACAATACATATTAGCGGTGGAACAAACACCAGCCACGTTAAAACAAATCGTTAAGGAACTAAGCAAAGCCATGGGGAGGGGTAGAACCAGGGAAGTATCTGTGGAAGAAGCATTTCTCTATAAAGATGTTACGGTAGGTTTTGTTTTTCTTTAATTTTCGAGCATATATTTTTAACTGTTTAGCAAGCAATATTTGACCGATGCACGGTAAGTCTAATCATGGAGCCTGAATTTATAACTGAAGATCTGGCAGTCGAGTGGCAAAACGAAATGAACCTGGCCGAGAATATGCCCGCCATAGTGGCAGAATTTCGTAAGACTAGAAACCTCAAGCCAATGCGACTGTTCATACATGGCCCTCCTACTACCGGCAAAACACGTATTGCCAAAAAATTATTTGATTACTACGGGTGTCATTATGTGTCCGTCAAATCTGCGATAGATGAAACTATCAACGATTTAGTAAGTACATGAACGGTGGTTTCATGGTTCTGTCAATTGGCCTTCGCTTCAAAAATAAAATAATTTTTATTAGAAAGAGACCATAGAAAGGGAAGAAGCCAAAATAAAGTTGAGAGAAGAAAAGGAGAAAGCTCTAGAAGAAAGTGGTGGGGTCGCTGAGGAAGAGGCTGGCGAGGAGGGAGTAGAAGAAGAAGGAGGAGATATTGAAGAACTGCAGGAACAGTTGAAAGAGATCGAAGCTGCCATGGCAGAGAGTGAAGATGGAAAACTACCGGACGAATACGTTAATCGATTTGTGAAAGCAATTATATCGAGCAATCCATGTAAAAACAAAGGATTTGTGTTGGATGGATATCCGAAGACGATCGCACAGGTATTAATTTGCTGTACAGGGTGATCCAAATTCGATGGAATTACATGGGTATCTCGCTTATTATTGAAGATAGACAAACGGTTAAATTACCAAAAATGTGCAGTTTCGATATTTACATACATAAAGGAGATATGACACTTTATCAATGACAAAAAAACAGTTTTTTTTTTCAATAACTCAAGAACCAGGAATGATAGAATACTTTTGAAAACGAGTTAGTCTCAAAAAACTGTCTATCTTTGGTACCTAATTCAACCGTTTCTCTATCTTGAATACTAAGAGAGATACCCATGTAATCCCATCGAATTTGGACCACCCTGTACAGAGTGATTCAAATTCAAAGTATTTGTAAAATTCCAAGGAACAAATAATCAAAGATAACCCCATATCCTCATTATTTTTTTGCAATTTATATTTTCTGAAGGTTGAACATTTAAAAAAAAAATAAAGTAACAGCCTATTATGGGGTTCATATAAAAAATTGTGTCATCTCAGAAATTACATTTTATAAAACTAGGCAAAAGAACTCTTTGGACAAGCAGCAGAAGGAGGTGAAGAAGAAGCAGAGGAGGAAGAAGAGGGTGGCGGTGGGGACGCAGGTGGTGCAAGCAAACTCTTGCCGGACTTCGTAATAACCCTTCAAGCCACCGATAAATTTCTGTGTGACCGCATTATGGCGTTACCGGAAAAAATGCTACAAGTAACTTACCACCAATCTTTGGTACATCAAAACACATAATAAATTTAATCCTAGGGCACCCACTACACGGAAGAACACATGCTCAGAAGGCTTGCTGAATTTCGTAGACTGAATACTGAAGATGATACCGTACTTAATTTTTTCGACGAAATAGAAATACATCCCATGGTTATAAATGTCATGGATGATAACACCGAAGAAATGGACCAAGTTATGGGGACGATTTTACCTCATCTTGGACCGCCTTCTAGTTTCGGCCCATCTGTGGAGGAAGAAGAGGAAATGATGCGAATGGAAGAGGAACGACTGAGGCTAATAGCGGAGCACGGAAAACTGCAGAAAGAGGTAAGTCTTCACTTATCTTTTTCTCTAAGGTGGGTCACGATATATTGTCGCTAGAATCTGATCAAGGCTGTGTTTATTGCATCAAGGACATCAAAACTAAATGTTTTCCAGAGTTATATGTGCCACTGGCCAGTTCCTTCGGAAAAATGGGGAAAAAACTGAAAAATTGGTATAAAAAGATCATTTTTGCGATCGTGTTGGCCATGAAACTGTCGGAGATAAAATCGAAATTCTTCTATTTACCAATGCGCGCAAGTAAAATGGTGCAAAGTTTTTGAAAAAATCTTAAGCGGTTCCGGAGAAAAACGCGGCCCTTGTTAAAACGATTTTCCCTATGTTAAACGCCTATGCAAGTCGCATAGATTTAGTTATAACAGAGATATACCACAACTTCTCTCAAGTCACAGCGCTTTTGCAGGGGGTTTCGGTTTTGACTTTTAGCTTCGGAACCGTTAAAGATTTTTTCAAAAACTTTGCACCATTTTACTTGCAAAGGATGCGCGCATTGGTAAATAGGAGAATTTCGATTTTGTTTCTGACTATTGCAAGGCCAACGCGATCGAAAAAATGACCTTTTTATACCAATTTTTTTCCTATTTTTCCGAAGGAAATGGCCAGTACAACTCTGGAAAACATTTAGTTTTGATGTCCTCGATGGAATAAACACAGCCAATCAAATTCTAGCGGCAACATATCGCGTGATCCTCCCTTGTAAGACAATAATTTTGCAAATATCGGCAATTTTTCATTCAATGTGACTCAATAGTTGTTGGAACTGAAAGTCTTAGAAGACCATCAAACAAAAATGGAAGAATGGGCTGCGCTCCTCGAACAACTGCAAATGGAAGAAGAAAAACTCCTTGCGGCTCAGAGCGAACCTCTCCGTAACTACCTCATTAAATTCGTGTTTCCGACACTAAGCAAAGGCCTGCTCGAAGTTGCCCGCATGAAACCCGAAGATCCGGTCGACTTCCTCGCAGAATACTTGTTCAAAGAAAACCCAGAGGGTCGTATGTTCGACCCGGCGTACACTCGCGACGGCGAGCACATGATAGAAGCTTACCAAGAACAGGTAGAGCCGACAGCAATGGACGACGAGACACAAACGGAAACGAATCTTATTCAATAAAATATCATCGTTAAAACAGTACAGTTTATTATTATAATCTCAAATAACTATTCTATACATTATAATTGATAATAGGACCATTATAATTTGCTACGTATCAATAATAATCGCATTATTTAATAATACCGTATGTTTGTATATTATGCCTGAATGGTTAAATAGCGATAGTACGGCAGAACTACATGAATTTGCTACTGAAAAATGGTTCTAGCATTAATATAATTGCTGGGATTTACTAAGGAACGGCCGACGACGATCCAGCTCTTTAAGAGCAAAACAAAAAACAAATGGCACAACTTCAAATAAGCCAGCTCGTTTAAAAAATTGAGCCATTTGGTACTGCTCGCATGCTTACAGGATGCACCATTTAATTCTGGTCTCGTATAATACAGGGTGTCCCAATTATCGTTAACAGCATGGTGATCTCGTAACCGGTAAGAGATACAGAGTTGGTTAAATGGATCAAAATGATCTAGGATTTAATAGAAACTATTCTAGAACAGTTATTTGAATTAAGAAAGTTGAAACAATTGTATTCAAATTCTTTTTAACACGTTCACTGTCGACGAGCCATATACGACGTATGACGCGTGTTTTTCGACGTCCATGAAGCATATGTGACTCATTTGACAAATGTCAAACGCCAAATGTAAACTTAAATATCAAGATAAACGTGCAGTTAGGCTCTAAAATGGCTGTAAGACGTGAAAAAACGGTTCTCTGAAGCTCATTGACCTTTAATATGTTGTATCACATATGACTCATGAACGTCGGGTGTATGTATTTCCAAAAACAATTGTAAAGTATGTGGACTTGTGTTCAATCTACGCAAAAAAAGTGTCATAATGTTGAAAAATATTTTGAGCATGATTTCAAATAAGCAAGTTATAGGCAAAAATTGAAAACGTAATTTTTTTGTTTTTTATGAATAGCACAAAAACTATTTTTTTCCATTGAATAATCGCTCTTGAATCATTTTGACCCATTTAACGAACTCTGTATCTCTTACCGTTTACGAGATCCCCATACTGTTCACAATAACTGGGACGCCCTGTATAAGAGATAAAGATTCGGTTAAATTCGCAAAATGTTACATAATAATACACAGCTCCATTTGTAGCTTTTGATAAACGCATAGTTTAACTGAATCCCTATCTTTTATTTTAAGCAAGATGTTCACAGTGGCCCGAGTTAAGCGGCACACCCTGGACGGGGCACTGCTGTGCCCTGTATAAAAAAAAAAAACTAGCTGGGTTATCGCGAGCCGCTCCTGTTTTACTGTGATTATGTTTAGACTAAACTGTTAATACGTTTATCACTCGTTTTTTTTTTTGTGTTAATATCAAACACTCAAACTAATTTTGTATTTCCGAGGACAAGTTTGGCTACAAACTCTGGAAGATATCGGGTTATCGTCACGTACATGCGAAACTGCAATATCGTGCACGATTTCAAGATATGGCTAATCACAGTAAACAACGTACCTTTTGCCACCGTAGCCAATTTATCACATGCATAGTGAAAAAACGCCGCTCAAAACATTACCCGCAATAACGATTATATAAAAACATGTCCAACTGCAACAAATCAACTGACGGCTTCTAGCCATATGTTACTAGTACACTATTATATACAATATATCGTCATTATATCACTTTAAACAAAGATTAATGTCTCCGTACGAGGTCTCTATTTACAACAGTATCTAACAATTTAAAAAACTTTTTATTTTTTAACAAATTCTAATGGATAAGCGAATAATAATAATTATAGATACACATTTTACATTGTATGCAACTCTATTATAAATAATTTCATCACAACGTTGCAAAGTGATAGCACATTTAGTTTCGAACATTAAAATGAGAATACTCAAAACACATTGTGTGGACTAGTAACATTAATATACACCACGAAGAAAGACGAACTGACAGTTTTGGACGCATTTGAATCTCTAATTTTAACATTTTGATATTTTTACGACAGCAATAAAAACTGGGCATGTGTACAGTGACCTCAAAAATGTCGAATCGCGGAACAAATGCAAGACCCAAAAACTATGCGCTCATACACTCGTGATTTTTCGACCGAATTATTGACATAATATACAATGGGTATGGGTAATAATATACAGGGTGTCCCAAAAATCGTTACTACCTTAATTATCTCACTTGTTTTTAGAACTAAATTTCTAACGGTTAAAACTTATTTAAAAAAATTATTTTAGCCTTAGGTACCTCTAGGAACATAACTTTCCTTACGTATGGTACCTATGCACTTCTTTCAAGAAGTCGTTCACGTTTAATTTTTGGGTCATTTGGAGATGAAAAATGAATCATTTAATTTAAAAAAATCATGCATGTATGAATACATAGCAAAGAATGTAAAAATGCCTTACAATACTATATCAGGCGAAGTTAAAAATGTCTTTTGCGAAATAAATAATTTGGTCCTCAGTTATTATACAAAAGAATCTATATATTAAAAGCTATATTTTTTTTACATTATCCCTATACGTACTGCATGGTCCCGAGCTTTTTTTTTCTTCTTGGGAACCAATTACTAGATCTACTTAAACTAACTTTAGACCAGTGTAAAATATGTTATAAGTGAAATTGACTCGAATGATATATAATTATTTCTCTTAACCCTTTGGTTCCTTGTGGTTTCACCGAGAAACCACCTTTCAAATAATTTATTTTATGATACCCAGTGACCAAGCTTTAAAACCACTATTGCTATTCTATGTCTCATAGCACCATCTCTTGGCAAAAAGCAAAAGTTCGTACTAAAATAGGTCCGTATACCAAAATTTCATTTAAATGTTTTGCATGGTGTAAGTCGACTTGTCAAACAGTGGTAAATCGCAAGAAAATATTAAATTTTACGGAATTAGTGGATTGTAATGGCTGGTAAGTAAATTTATCAGTGAATTATGATCAGGTGATAATTTGTTTATGGATTTGCTTTTAAATTCGAAGTTATAAAAAATACTTATAAAAATATTTAAAGTGTGTTTCTTGTGCGCCACTGGTTATCTGATGAAACCACCGCTTTTGTTTCTATTATTGTAAAAAAAAAATTATGTTAATTTTAATTTATTTTAAGTTCATGAAGTGAATGATAACTTTTTTTTTATTGAAAAAAATTATTTTGGGTTCAAAGAAAATTTATTTATTATTAAATTATTAAACACCATAAAAAGGGAAAGTGTTTTTTTTTGTCCCAGTGGTTATCTGATGAAACCACCGATTTTTTTTCTATTTAAAAAAAATATATTACAAACAGATTTTTTTATTGTTCATGTTATGGTATTTTAAGTTAATAAAGTAAATATTTTTTTTCTTTTTATCAATAAAACTTATTTTGGGAATCAAAGGGTTAAGCATCTAAGAAAAAAAAAACGAAACATTTAAAATAATTTTGTTAATCCGCTCTTTGGTTTTAACGAATGAAATCGCCACTTCCGAAGTCGCTGCTTATGCCCATTACATGGTAATTGCATGGGTTTATAGGTGTGCGTTTTATGTGCATTCTCAACTACAGTCTAATATTAATTTAATTAATCACTGACCCATGGCCATTTTTCAGGTTATTACAAATCCTCAACATTAACAGAGGAACATTATTTGCCTACTCACAGTGCGAGCATTAACTGAAACGACCTGAGAAGCGCCACGGTCTATACACAGCATTAACTACTTATAATATTGAATTTTAATAATAAGATAATAAATAGAATAAAGCGACACCTAGATTTGAGAGAGGAGTACAAAAGGCGACATCACTCGGGCCCCCTTACGACTTCAGGAGCTTGTTGGCGCGCTGGTTAGCCACTGCTATACGAGTTTCGTTGCTCTCGCCCTAAGCAACAAACACATGACCAGTGCGCCCCATCACATTTTAACATATTAATCTCGCTCATGCCCATACACAAAACAAAAACACTCAACTCAAAGCAAAAGAAAAAAAACACTACACAAAAAATCGTATAAAACAGTCTTTAAATCTCAAAACAAACGAACTACGATGGAAACAAAAATTAAAAACAAAAGAATCATTAAACATATGTCGTTAAAACACATCGCGCCATCGAGTTAAAAATCGTTGCTTTCGAAATTATTATCGTTATATTGCTGTAAAAAGTTTCAACAGCGTAATGGTTTTAAAACAATCGAAATGTGAAAATAAAATCACGTAATGCTAGCTTTGTAGACGAGTATCGGGCACGAACGAGAACCAACCAAAGTAGTGGTGTAGTGTAAGATGTAAGTGTCTACTTGAGCAGGTTATGGGCTCGTTGGTTGGCCACCTCTATCCGCATCTTATTGGATTCACCCTGGAGACGTGTACGTGAACAGTGGATGCGTAGTTCGTGGTGTTGTGGAGCAAGTTGGAACAGCAAACAAAGCACACTCAGATTAATATTTGTGAAGTCAGTGATAACATGGTTTAATTTATTTTTGAATGGTCCGTGTTTAATTGAGCAAAAAATTGCAATACAAAACTTAACGCACATTTAGAAAAATAATTAGGCAGACGAATAAAATTTAAAGAAAATGCTGGTTGAAGGCAGGTATATACAAAATAAATTTGCCATTTAGTATTTTTTAAATATTTGGCTGATTCAAAGATAAGTTTACACCAGTGTTTCCCAACATGGAGCATACACCCCACCGGGGGACAATTTGAATATTTTGGGGGGCGTTTAGAAAATAGTATTGCATTTTATAGTATACAAAGTGTAATATTTAATTTATATTCCTCAAAAAGGCAAATCAAAAACTGTTTTGCCTATGTTTTTTTAATATTTGTAGTATCTTTTACATCAACTTTCATAGAATTTGGTTGACTATTATGCCAAAAGGGGCATTAAAATCTCTTAAGACATTGAGGTGGGGCACGATTCAGAAAAAGTTGGGAAACACTGGTTTACACTATTCACTACGTATGTCCAAAGTAATTGAAATGGTATGAAAAAAGGCATTATTCAATAGCATTCAAAAGTTGAAAATGTCAGTGTCTTCTATTTTAAATATCACTTCTTAAAAAAATATATAGTGTGTCCAAAAGATCTAGAATATGCTATATATCTCGGTAAATATCCACTTTAGGGAAAAATGTTTTGAATAAAAGTTGTTTGGTACGTACTTAGTTTTCCACCATAAGACAAAATTGAAATATTTTTTTATCGAATAACAAAAGTAATGAAAAACAATAAAATTTTTTTTAATGACAAGGTACCCCTATATTATACTGATTTGATAGAGAATTTTTTTCTCTTTTCAAACTGTGAACCATTTACAGCTTGGAAATGATAAACTCGGTTTTTAAACCTGTTTGTAACATTCCCAACCATTTCAGGTGTAATTTCTCCAATGCGATCTTTTAAATTTTCGATATTCTCCGGCCTCTTAGCATAAACTTAATTTTTAAGGTGACCCCATCATTGAAAAGAGAACAAATCCTCTATCAAATGAGTATAATATAGGGGTACCTTGCTATTTAAAAAAATTCAATTGTTTTTCATTCCGCTTTTGTTATTCGATAAAAGAATATTTAAATTTTGTTTTATGGTGGAAAACTAAGTATCAAACAACTTTTATTCAAAACATTTTTCCCTAAAGTGGATATTTACTGAGATATATAGCATATTCCATTCCTTTTGGACACACTGTATATAGAAAAATTTGGATCTTGAATGGTGCTGGACACCTCTAATTGTCAATTGTTTATTGTATTTTGTTTTCGAGTACTACCACAAACTTTTGTAATAATAGAATGGTAGCTGATGTACCCTAAAAAAATTCTATTCTCAAAAGCAAATGGAAAAACTCCAATAGTTTAAATTCTAATTATAAGAAAAAATTTAAAACTGTACTATTTTGAACCAATTTATTTTAATTAAAATACTTTTGTAAGGACCCTCAGTGGTTCCTATATTATAATGGACATACTGCATAATACTGAGGAAAACAAAATGATGAGGCAAGACAAAAATTTTTGACGTCGATTATTGTATAAGATTATCATCAAAATATTATAAAAAATAGAAATTTAAAATTTTGTACACCTGGGCATGCTTTTAAAACAAAATCATTAACCTACAAAAATAAAAAACAAAGCGAAAAGACGAAATTACCTTAAGATTGATACGATCAACTTGACGATTTTGATTTTCGAGCTCAGAACCCATATCGATGGCCATGTTTCGTAAGTTTCCAATCATTGTGTTCACCTGTCCCATATTGTCTTCCATTTCTTCTTCTCTTGCGTCATTGGTAATACGTCCGATGTACCCTCCTTGTGGACCCAATCCGTTTCTATCGTCCATCATACGTTGCGGCTGGTTGTTAACCACTTTCCCGTCGTCGTTCCCTTTCCAGGTGCATTCGTCTTCTTTGAACGACGAACCCCTTCAAAATATGTTAGTTAAACAATCGAGCGTACTAATTTAAAGACTTTTCTAGTTACTTTTGACAAGGAAGTACGCAAAGCCCGCAACATTTTTCCATTCCCGACAGATTCTTTTCAGCCTCACGCATGTCCGTGTTGATTTGATCCATGCCATCTTCTATGCGATCCAGTTGCTCTACACAATATTATGCTCCGTTAGGTATACAGGAATCTACTTTATCGTACATAGAAACTAGCTACTAGTCATGTTGGTCCTCTCGTATTTTATTTTATTGTGTACAACGAAATTGGTCCTAGCATACAACATGCACATGCAATTTATTGAAGAAACAGTTACCGAAGACAACAAACAGTGATGTAATTATTCATAAAATACTATTTTATTACGAAATAAAATAGTTTTGGGGTACGAATTAAACGATTAAACATGTCACACAATAATCACTTTTTGGAACAAAAAAAAAGAAAGTGTTCCGACTGTGAAGGGTGGTCTAAATTGAATGGTATTACATGGCCATCATGATTATTATTAAAGATAGAGAACCGGGCAAATTATTCAAAATGAGCAGTTTTTCATGACAAATTGTTAGTACAGGGTGGTCTATTTTCGATGCCCATACAGGGAGGGTATTTCGGTTATTATCAGAGATAGAAAAAAAAAGAGTACAAAGTCTCGATATCTTTTTTCGAGAGGAATTCATTGCCATAAGCAGATTTTTGATATCTTTTTTAATTTTCGAAATATAGCCAAAAACCGATTTTTGGCAATTTTCAAAAATGTTAAACATCTCGCTTATACGAAAAGATAGTGAAAACTGTAATAACATTTTTTGCATGGTTTTTTATGCTTAATAAGCTAGCGATATTTAGTTTTGTTTTTTACTCATATAAATATTGATTTATTACACCTAACTTCTTATTTTAAATGGCAACCATAAGCAAATTATATATTTTTGAAAAAGAAAAAAAATTGAATATCGCTATATTATTAAGGGCAAAAAACCATGCACAAAATGTCTTCAAAGTTTTCCTCTATCTTTTCATTTAAGCGAGATATTTAACATTTTTGAAAATTGCCAAAAACCGGTTTTTGGCTACATTTCGAAAATTAAAAAAGATCAAAAATCTGCTTACGGCAATGAATTCCTCTCGTAAAAATAAATAGAGACTGCGTACTTAGTTTTTTTCCATCTCTGATAATAACCGAGATACCCTGTATGTATGGGCATCGAAAATAGGCCACCCTGTACACACAATTTTTTCTTGGGTAATTTTAATAATTTATTAAATTTCTGCTGTTACTACTAATTATTATTATGTATATTAATTATTAGATAAATAAACTGATGTTATTATTGTTTTCATAGCATAACTAGTTATGAAAACTTACGTCAGCTTTTAATTTTTATTATGGATGCCAAATAAGATATTTACTTAAATGGGTAGCATTTGTTTTCTTAAGCAACGTAACTGTTTCTTTCGGCTTTATATTAATGCATTTTAATAACTAAGTATTTCTACGTCTATTAACTACGATAGCAACACATGCACTTGGTCTAGAAAAACAGGGATGTACTAAGTGGTTTAACACCAACAATCGAAGAGTGTTAAGTAATAACGTATATTAAGTAGCATGTGGACATGGTGTTAACTTACGTTGGTAGTGTTAGTCTCCATGGTGTAAGTGGGATGTTGTCATCAAATCATGTACGTAACTGATTATAATATATTGTAGTGAACAAAATATTCTGTGTTTGTCGACACAAATTCACGCAACCGTAACAAAAACAGAATATTTTGAGACTTAGAAAGAGGTTGGAGATATCAATAAAAGGGAGAATAAGTTCATTTTTATAAAAAAAAAAAAGGTAAGGCGCAAATTTTCACATATTTTAGATAAATGAAAAATGTTTGATTTTAAAAGGTCGTGATTGGGTGGTGAAGTGACTTAGGTGGTAATCGGTGGGGGGGGGTGTGACTAGATGCTTACCGCCCTGCTCATCCAGCATGACCAGGGTTTTCATCCCAACCTCGTGGCTCTACAAACATCAACATCGTCAGCTGATGGTATTGGCACATTTACGCTACACTCGTATCGAGCGTGGTTAAAATGTGCCCATCACACAAAACGGGAAGTTAGCAAACAACCTGGACAACACCAGAAAGTTTAAGTAACCCAAGCACCATCTAGTTTATTAGTTCAGTGATCCAAGAACACCTCGAAAAAATCTGGAGTTAGACTACGGCCACAATATTAGTCGGAAATAACGTACAAGTTATTCACACAAAACCCTGAAACTTAAAAACGCAAGCTTACCGCCTTGATGGTCCAGCATACTGAGGGTCTTGGTGCCGGCATCCGTACTCTACAACACCAATCTAACGTCACACTGTAACTTTTTGTTTTTATACACGAGTAAGCAACATATAGCGACAACAATACAAAGAGATTACAAATAGAATACGAAGCAGGCAACAATATAAGACTACACAAATACTACGGATTTTTACAACACTACCATACAAGTATTTCCTTTATTATAAGTATCAGTTACATTTAAAACAACATCCAAGTTAATTTTTATAGACTATACAGTAGTAAAAAGCCAATTAAATAGTTTTGTTAATAATAATTAAGCAATAAATGTTAATCCTTAGTTGCAAGGAAAAATCAATACAGAATAGCATTTTCGAATGAATCATGGGAAAATTTTGATTATCAAGAAAGAATCGAAAAAGCCAATTACACGTTTTTGGTAGACATGAGGTCCTAAACCTAAACAAATGAAGTTAAATTGTTGTAATATAAATAAGTTTGATTAAAAATCACTTTAATTTTTTAATGTATTTTTTATAATACAGGGTGTTTCCTAAATATTACAAAAAAATGTTATCAGACATTAAGGGGGGGGGGGCTTCTATGAAATTTTTTTCCCTCAGACGTCTCCTTTCAAAGTTACTCCCCCCTAAAGAAGAGCGGTAAAATTTTATTTCTCAAATTTGGATACATGTAGGAGAATAATATTTGGTAGATGTTTTGTTATTAAAAGGTTTCCGATAATTACATTTTTAATCATCTTCCACCTTCACAAGGGGTTGAAAAGTGCGACCTCTGTTTTTTTTTTTATCAGAACTTTTTGGAGGCTTGAAATTTTGCAATCAAAAATATTTTTTTTTGAATGCTTGATTTATTTAGAAACTTTTTTTATTCTTTAACTTTTCCAGCAAAACCTACAGTTTTTGAGTAAAAAATAAAATGAGTGAACATAAACCATTAAAAGATATTCTAAAATAAAACGATACATTTTGGTGGTTGCCGTGGTTTGTTAATGTTCATGTATGGATCATGTTGAGTAAAATTGACAGATGTTTTCGTGTTAAACTTCAAAGTGAATTATACCCGTCAATTCTACCCAATATGAACATTGACAAACCATGGTAACCACCAAAATAAATCGTTTTATTTTAGAATATTTTTAATGGTTCATATTCTTTCATTTTATTTTTTAGTCAAAAACTGTATGTTTTGCAGGAAAAGTTAAAAAATAAAAAAAAATTCTTAATAAATTATTAAGCTTCCAAATAAAATTATTTAAATTGCAAAATTTCAATCCCCCAAAAAGTTCTGATAAATAAACCAACAGGGTTCGCACTTTTCAGCCGCTTGTGAAGGTAGGAGATGATTAAAAATATAACTATGGCAAACCTTTTAATAAGTGCATAACATCTATCAAATATCAATCTCCTACATACATCCAAATTTGAGAATTAAAATAAAAACCGAATTTTACCGCTCCTTATTAGGGGGGTGTAACTCTGAAAGGAGTAGCTAAGGGAAAAAAATTATATAAAAGCCTCCCCTTCATTTTCGATAAGGAATTACCTCCCGAATTTTTGGCAATAATTAAGAAACTCCCTGTATATAATAAATAAATCATTAAACAATTCACTAAATTAAATTATTTTTTAAAAAAGCCTTTAATGGGATGACTGTTAAATTTTTGAAAAAATATATGTCAAGTTTATTAAAAGCTTTATACCCATTTTTTAATCAACTAAATTCTAATTAAATAAAATATACTTTCTCATCTTATTAAGCAATACATGAAAGATTTTGGTGAAAATTAAAAAACACTAAGGTTGGCATGTCCAACCAGAACTAGCAACCAATCAAAATTAGCTGTGACATACATAGGAATGAAAATTTAAATAAACCTTTTAACTTTAAATGACTATCCTATACAGTTCTCTAATTTTTTACTGCAAATTTGCATCTTTCTTAAAGTGCAGAACGATGATTAAAAAAACAAACCTACAGCTATCCTCAAATACAAAGCTTTATCAACATTTCAAATAAATAATTAGGCATCATATTTTCCTTTAGCATACTAGGAAGTATTTTCAAAAATTAAGATACTTTTCCAATTTTATAAATAGCTTTTCACGGCTGCACAATACTCAAAAACATCGCTTAGTTTTTTGCAGTTTACTGATTCTTATAATGGCATACGTTAAGTGGTGTTAAAAATTATCCATACTGTTTTGCAAGGGTGCACTATATTATATTTTGTCCAGCTAATTACAGAGCAACTAGCAAACATTAAGTAAAAAACTTCACAGAACATGCAGTGTGCAATGTGTCAGGACCAGTGGCGATTCATTTCAGTGTCGGCTTTTGTTTATACTGAGACTTAATATAGATCGGTTTTTGCAATGTTCCTCCATTTTAATTTAGCAACGAAAAAGCTTTTCGTGTCTTCCCGATTTTGGAGGCAGCAATTGTTAAAAAAGTTGAGCATCAAATGTTAATGGTATTGTTATATATTTTCTAAAAGTACGATAATGTTCAACAAAAAGACATTCTTCAATGATGCATTCCTATAAGTAGGACAAGACTTCGACCTGATGGGATGCTATACCCTGTGTTGTTATATTAACTTGTATCAGTCTGTAACCATCAAAGGCCTCTAAACCCTAGCTTAATTAACTTGTATAAATCCAGTCCTACCCATAAAAAATACATTGCACATAAAAACATGAAAGAAATAAAATGATGAAAATGTAGTTGTTACATGATTATTTGTCAGACGTCAGTTTGGGATGATCAGCATGAAATTTGTCACAAAATGCTTAAAATTGTAACTTTCTACGTGTGATTTACCACTTCTTAGCAGAGCATTAGTATATGAGGACTACAATAATTTATTTTCTTAAAAAAAATGGTTTAAAATATTATTGTGGCATTGCAAATATTGACGGTTTAAAAATTATTCTTGTTGAACGATTTTATTACAATATTCTATTATTCTGGCAGTCGGTCTATTGAAAATGTATGAAAAGTTGTACTGAATTTTACTATGAGACTCCACTTAGCAACAATAAGTATAAATTGCCCAAAGAGACACTCGAAGGAGCTCTTTTGGATCAACAAATATATTAGGCACCCTTAATGAATTTACTCAGTTAAATTTAATGGAATTATAAACTTTTAAAGACATGGCTATTCGGTGCCCCAAAATTAATAAAACACACTTGAAGCAACTTATTTTACGGACCGACTGCTTCGACTGGTAATTCATAGTTTTTAAAGTAATAAGGTAACAAAACAAATGAAATAATACATGAATTATAAAGGTATAAGGGGGTTCATGGGGGAGTTTTGATGTTATGGGTGGGTCATTATGGTAAGTAAGACGTGAGACAGAACGATGAAATGAGAGGGATGGCGTGACTCACCTCCCTGGTCATCAAGTGCGACCAAGGTGCGTATCCCAGCCTCCTTGCTCTAGCAGCACAAAAAAGGTGTAAAGCGTATGTTAGCACATGTACATGTCAGTAATAAGTGACGGTGAATCAGTAGCAGTATAACCGTTACTGACTCACGAGTAATACTGTATGTAGCTCCAGACAATAAATTCGTCGGACGATATTGACAATAAAGAAAATTGATAGTCGAGATGTTATGGTAGTGGCTGTGAGTGCAGTCTGCGAGTGTGTGTGTGCACACAGTGGGTGTAACTGAACATGGAACACAGCACGACACTGCCACACTTGCAGGTCTACCGCTACCACAACATTAAACTCTTGCAACTCTGTTTCAGCACTTGTAGCTGCCTCTGCACTGACTTTTCAACCCGTTGTGTCTTTTGTATAAAAGTTATTTAAAATCTGTGGTTAACAGTTTGTGTCGATATAACCACTGTAAGTAAGAAAAATGAAGGAACAATTTGGTGTCCTCGCAAAAAAGAGAAATGTTAAGAGTGAAGTAGAGAAGAGAGGTAGAACAGTGCGCAGACAGTATGCATGCATCACAGAGACAGTGACTTACGGAACGCCATACAAGCTTCTATTGCACGATCGATAAAATAGTGGGAAACGCAGCTTAACATCATGGTATTTACCCTTGTTATCCTTACACGTTAAACAAATTGAGGCTGAATCACACAAAAGCTATCATGGTTTGAATATAATTAAAATTTTAAGCAAATTAAATTAAATATGCGATAAACTTTATTTACATTATAAAAGAAACTTTTAAATAAAAATGCAATTGTCAAGTACCATTGTTTCAACATAGTACTTTACACTTCATTCATCCATTATAACGTCCTTTTTAATTGTAAAAAACCAATTCAGCATGACTTTGTACCAAACCATATTTAAATAAAATGAATACAAAATCAAGAAATTTTTTTTCCAAAAAGGTCAGCCATGTGCCTTTTTTGCTACATCCAAGCACAACACAATTTTTGCACTTCACTATAAACAAATATTTTGACCAAGGATCTTGCATTATGTCATCAAATTTCCTGTCACATGACTCATTCAAATTCCATTAAATAACTGTATCTAGACTCGGTTTACATATTTCTAACTTCGTAAACCGTTTTAATTTCAAGTAATTAGCGTTTCGTTTTAAAGTAATATGAATACATTAGCAGATCAAGATAAGGATAAAGAACCTGCTAATTGAATCTCAAATTAAAATGAAAATAATTAGCCAAAATTACAATTTCTCTAATATTATGTAACAAACATTGATTATGTTGATACCCTGAAAGGTTAATCCTGATAACACTTGGACATTAGAAGTGGGTTATGAAAATTTGTTAAAATTTAATTCGTCAAACATACCAAACATCTGTAACACTACGTAAGCATTGAAAGAATTAAGCGGAAAGAAGGAAATAGAATTTGGCTAAAAATTAAGGCTAGATTAGTTCCGAACCATAAAATAAAACTGATAATGCTCGTCAACTTAAAAAAAAACGTATTTACCTCTTCACATAACGCCAGCATCCGCCGTGTACTGTCCAACGACTGAAATAAAATTAAAATATGTTAGTAAAAATCCATTTTACTACCAAATTTATATCCGCAGGTCTTAAAAATTAATGTATCAATAGTCTTTTTTCTTGAAATAATGTTGAACTTATAATTGATTTATAAGGTTGAAAATACTCACATCATCTGTAACCTGCGTTGCTTTAAGTTGCAGCTCTTGAAGTTCCGATTTTGGGGCTCCATTCTCAGCAGCAGGTGGAGGTGGAGCAGGCATTTTGGTCTAACAGAAGATTATTTTTAATATATACAATAGCAGTGAAATACTACGTTAAATATTAATTAGTGGTCACCCTTTCACATATCCTTAACAAATTTAAATGAATACTCAAAAAAAAAGTAAAACGAGAAGCAGAATAAAAAATTGTGCAATGTACAAAATTTTGGTAGCAGTCAGAAAATCAATACCGGCGGCGTCACGTACATCGGAAACACCTAAAGATTGACATTTTAAACCAAAACTAAACGTATACTATCATTGAAAACCCTTTTACTACATACATTCTTTTACTGTCACATAAAACAGGGGACTGACATTGCTGAAACCTTTCAATATTGATGCAGAAAATATTATAACAAATAACTCCTACTGAGCAACATAAATTATAAACAACTTACTTATGTATAGAGAAACCAGAAGAATAATCACACCAAAGATTTAATTATTGCTAAATTTAACAATGACAACGAGCACCTATCGATTACATATAACATTAACAACTAACAGACAGGACCAACTGTCAAACTTCCTCAAATAAAAGCAGAATAGTTATATCAATAACACGCCGAAAAATTATTGGATACAATTTTTATTTTATATAAAAATAAAATAGATAGATGAACTGTTGTTTAAATTAAAATAAACTGAAAACCAATACAAAAGAGTGAAATTTTAGTTTATACTTATTGAGGTAATTTTACGCTCAAGAATTTTTTAATCCAAAATAGAAATTTTATAACTAATGTTGGTGCAGCGGCAATGATCAACAAAAAGCAGTTGTTGCACTTGTAACACGTCAAAACGGTGATGACAACATTTAACCTTTAAATTATTAAGTGACAGCTGGAAAGTAATCATTAACAACAATAGTAGATAGTTATTAATTGGTATAAAAAATATAATTAGTGCAATAATAATCTATAATGAAACGCCAAAGGTATTTTTACATTAATATTAAACTTAACGTATGACGTTCTTGTTAAATTAAAGAATAGGTTTAAAGGATGAGGGAATTTATTGAATTGCATATTGCGAAACAACATTTAAACAAACCAGCTGGTTATTTACCCTACTACAAAGCAACATTTTCGTAAACATAAAAATCTCGATGCATGACAATTCTTTCATGAAAAATCTTCATATGTAAACAACTGTGACAAACTTAATTGTTTTTACATGTTTTTAGACCAAAAATTCAAAATGAATCAGAATATGCAAAATTATCAGATAAAGACAGTGACGAAGAGACTGAAATGTTTGTTCGTAAACAACAATTTCGAGAAATACCGACTATCGAAAAAACTATTGAAGAAGGTGATACGCTTCAGGCTGTGTCCATTCGTTACCATTGCACAGTAAGTAGTCAAAAGTGTTAATCGATCTGAGTCTTATGCTTTGAAATTTTTAGATTGGCGAATTGAAAAGGTTAAATAATATTCATAAGGAAAACGAAATATTTGCCAAAAACACTATTAAAGTTCCGGCCCGACCTATTCTTTTAGCGTTAGCTGGTGTACATACTAGTGGTACAACTTCACCGAAAGAAAATGGTTATGAAGAAATAAACGTTACTGAAGTGGGTTATAAATTAAATGATAAGTTAATACACTTGTCTTCTAATAATAGTCAAGCAGAATCAGAAGTTAATGATGTAATATTTAATAGTAATGTTAAACCCATTGATAAACCTTGTGATAAAGCTGATGAACATTTAGTGAATGAAGTTAGTGAAGAAGAAATTCATTTGTTACCGAAACAACCGCCAGTTGCAGAAAATGTTGTTAGTCGATTGTCTTGCAGTGGTGCCGATGCTGACATTTCATGGATTGCTTTAATTGTATGTATTGTTATTGTTATCTTTGCAGTGCCTCTTATATATGTGTTTTATGTCGCTGAACATCCTGAACAATTTCACCATCACAATCATAACTCTTGATATTTCTTCATGTTGCTAGATAAATAACTGTTTTAATTTTGTGTAAAAAAAGTTTTAAAATAAGTATTAACGAGTGATATGCAGATGCCTAAAAACAGATTATATAAATATTTATTTATGTACCTTTAGAAGTGAAATTAAGTAGAAATAAGTAAAATGAAACTGTTTGTACTATTGACTTGTTTTTTTTTGTAATTAGATTTTGCTTTTTAAATATGTAAATGTTTTTAAATGACCGTGTACCTATAAATTAATTTGTAAGTTTTATAAGTTGTAGATTTGAATTATTTATTTATTAAAGATCTGGCTGTTCAATGTTTACTTTAGAATGTTATAAAATTTGTATTGATATGTAATTAAAGACATTTTATTTTGACTACTGAATTTTGTTTTCCCCATTTTTTAATGACAATATCTTATTCTATAAATTAAAATCCATCCATGGCAGTAAGTAACACAGTAACTAATAGTGCATTGTCTAATCCAGGGGTGGGCAAACCGCGGCCCTTGATAGTTTTGCATGCGGCCCTCCATGAATTACTATATTAGTAAACATATGTACAAGTATGTATAGCTTCTTTTATACTTTAGTTTTATTTTAGTGCGGCCCTTTTAGTCGCAGTTTTTGCGCAAAGTGGCCTACTTCAAAAAAAGTTTGCCCACCGCTGGTCTAATCCATGGCCTATACAAAATGTATGAAATGTAAATAAAATTGTATGATGTTCAAGTTATCATAATTAATTAACAAGAACAGCAATTTCTAATATTGCACCAAAAATGCCACAAAACATATTTTAAAATAATTTTAAAACAGTTTTGCGGATGTGCTCACTGGTTAAATAACAATTAAAAAGAGTAACAATGTTGAAATCATTCCTAGAAAGAAAAAAAAGAGATCTAACAATTTAGTATGTTCTAAACATCTAAACTACTATGTATTTTATGTGCATTGTGCATCATAGACTTTAACAAAATATTGGTTGATTAGTTATTCTGTTTTTTAATGTATTCATAGCATTTGCATGCATTTTTGACCAATTCCATACTAGGTATATCTATTTTACGTATGCTCATAACAAACGCATAATACTTAAAGATATAACTATTTACCTTCATTTTCCCTATTCTTCATATCTTGTTTGTTGCTCGACCACTAATTGGTGCAAATATGTTGATGAGACACTGTGTCGCAAATTCGTTCCAGTTTCTTGATGGTTTGTCCATGTTTTCTTGCGATGTGCTATTCTCAATAATATAAGAAGTAGTAGTACTGGGGTTTTAATACATGTTGTAAGGAGGGTAAAGGTTCCAAATAAGGATGATGATATTGGGTCTTTAGTAAAGTTTGTACAGAAGGGTTGATGGGAAAGGATGATTTTTAATTAAACTTATTTACATTAATACATACAAGATTTAATTACAACGCCATAGTTTATTTTGCATACAGTGCAATAATACAAGTATATACATATACACTTTATTTTAAACATACGTTTGGAAATCTTTGGGCAGAATTAACAACAAATCGTTTTTAAGTAGTCAAACAAAACAATTATTTATTTAACAAAAAATAGAAAACTAGATTACAATTACAAACGCATATACAAGTTCCTTATAATTATAACATCATCATTCTATAAATTTGTGTTTGTGTTAAAAGTAAGTCAGTGTAAAATTGTATGTATAAACAAATAATTTTGTTGTAAGAAATAAATGACACCATTGATCAATGTAAAAGTACTTAAGACAATATTTTATATGTTATTACAGTTTTCACAGAACTAGAAATGCTGTTGAAATGATAATGTTGAGATCTATTGAGATATTAATAAAAATGTTACAAAATCTTGTGTTTAATTCTAATGTATGCAACCCACAGCCCATGTACTAGAATGATTCCCACCAAAAAATTCAAATTCAAATTTAGTTTGTAAGTTGACCACCAGAGGGCCAAACACCGCCATGTACCTCCTTTAACTTCTGTGATCCTGATACAAAAATCAAATTTTGCTTCATTTCTCATCAGAATTGTCAGTCCCACCAATTATTTTTAATTCAAATTTAGTTTGAAACTTGACCACCAGAGGGCCAAATACGGCCATGTACCTCCTTTAACTTCTGTGATCCTGATACAAGAATCAAATTTTGCTCTCAGGAAATAATCTGTAAAATTTTACTTCATTTCTCATCCGAAAATCCAGTTCTTGTATCAGGATTACAGAAGTTAAAGGAGGTACATGGCGGTATTTGGCCCTCTGGTGGTCAACTTATGAACTCCTTGCATACATTAAAATTAAAACGCAAGATTTTGTTACGTTTTTATTAATATTTCAATAAAAGTCAACATTAACGTAGAGAAATTACAATTATTGAGTGATATTACAATCTTTGTAATTATGTCTTATTATTTAGTTCTTTTAATTTTAAAATGGCTATTACTTGGTTTTTATCTGGGGTTACTCCACTTTCATTAAATATTTGACCCATAAATTAAACCTCAGTTTGTTTAAATTGTAATTTATTTGTATTAAATTTAATATTAAATTCTTTTGCTTTATTAATGACCAGTGACGTAGGCAGGATGCTTCCATGGGGGGGTTAATAAACGTAAAAAGAGCTGAGGACCTATTTTTTTCGCAAAAAATTTACAATTTCCCAGTTGTATAACGACTTATTGCAAACCAATGGGGGGGGGGGGTTCTGACCCCCCTTCCTACGCCACAATGACTATATTCATAAGTTTATCATGTTTCTGTTCTGTTTCGGTTGCTAAGAATATTATCAAAATATATTATTATATCATTATCATCAATATTACTCAAATATCTCTGATTTAATTTGATAAATGCCTCAGGCGAACATGACAAATCAAAAGGAAGCGATTAAACTTAAAATATTACAGTGGTGTACTAAATGTACATAATTCAGTAGACTTTCTTTCTAGTTTTATATTCCAGAATCCCTTTTTTACATCCAATACAGTATAAAATAATGTATTCAACAATTTTACTATTATTTCCTCAAATTTAGTTACTAAATAAAAATCTGTTAGCAATTTATCTGTTTTTTTTTGACTAAAACATAATTACTTGACCCTTTATTTGGATTATCTACTTTTGAAATTATTTTACTTTTAAGTAATTTGTCCAGCTAAATTTTAAGATTTTTAACAAAGTTTGTGGTAACCTTCTCATTTGTTTTACAACACATATAACAACATTGTTTTTTATATGCATAAACAGCCATTACAGTCAACTATAAAAGACGCGATTCCAAACCCGGAAACGAAGATTGTATCAACATTTACATAGCTTAAAGTTTTTTTTTCATGTTTGATACTTTCCAATTTTAGTTTATTTGATGTTACTATTTGTTTAAACCAGTGGTCTCAAAAGCAATTTTACACGGCCCGCGAATACAGTTCAGTTATTTTTTTTTTTGTAAATATGGTGCTTATAGATTAAGAGACATAAAGATGTATGACTGAGCTTATGTGTGCGACTGCTATTGAAGGAAAAAGAGATTGAATAGGTTGGGGCCTTGTTTTTGTCACTGTATGCTTGTATGCCAGGCCACGTGACTGGGGTAATTTGGGAGAACTTTCCACGGCCGTACAATCAGTAAATTAAGTTGTAGTAAGAAATACCGAAGTTTATAATTATTTACATACAAACATATGTATCTTTTCTGTATGTGTCGAAGAAAAATTTTGTAAATAAAGAAGGACAATAGCTTGTATATTCACTATCATTTTGTTAAAAAAAAATCCGGCCCGTCGGCTCGTTTAGATCGTGCATTTGGCTCGCATGCAATTTGAGTTTGAGACCACTGGTAGGGGTGGGCGATATATCGATATAATTTTGATATCGATATATCGATATTCCGACATTCCGATATATCGATATTTTAAGGGCGAGAAGCTTTTTTTTTTTATGTCACCAGTCTCTTTTTTCACTTTTTTACCGACTTTTTTAGCTTCGCGCCGCTTTTATATCGAAATTTCGATATGTCGATATATATCGATATGTCGATATATCGATATAATTTGGATATCGCCCACCCCTAACCACTGGTTTAAACATTCACTCCATGAAACTTGTGAGCAAATTCAAGCCATTGTTTATTTTCGTTTAAGTAGCTTCAAAAGTAACATTTTTTATAGTACCTATTGCTTCTTTTAAAAGTCAAGGGTTTGTTCAATATTTCCAAGTATGTTTTGCATCATTTAAATAATTTAAATGTATTTAAAAATAATTTAAATATCAGCAGTTAATATTTAAACATATAAATACTACTGAAGTATTTATTAATTAAATACTTTTTCAGTGTTGTCCCAGCCCTTGAAAGGTGCAAGATTAAGATAAAGAAGAACAATGGTCCAAGAACCTCCATTTATTACGAATCAATCAATATTGATTATTATAAGATTTTATGGGTATGAGGATTAACTTGCCTTAGTTTGTAAAAAAGATGAATTAGAACACTTTTTTAAATGTTTTATTATCATATTGTGATACATTGATAGTATATAATACATCGAACACACTTATTATTGTTAAATGAACTAAACTACAAAAATATTTGGTTGACAATTCTATTTTATGAGCGGTCGTGGAACAATGGGAGCTAATTTGTACTGTTTGTTCCCTGACAACAACTTATCAAAAATGCTAAAGCATTTTTGTTAAATTAGAATTTAGTAGCAAACGTACTAGGCTACACAGTTCTTCGGTATAAAATACATTTCCTAGTTTCATAATTCAAAGCAAATGTGTATCGTCACTTAACAATATACCTAAATTAAATGAATATTCCTAAATTATAAAATATTATTAATGGTTACGAAACATTGAGCAATAATCAAAAAAATACTTGACATTTTATTTTAATAATTTGGGCATTTAGTTCAAAAATAGTAGCAACAACAAAAATACTGAAAGCCACTAAGTAGTTTAAATTACCAAATTTATAAGAAAATTAAAGTTGGGGGACCCATTCGGTAATAAATGGTGTAATTAGTGATGTATTAAGGTAAAACATGTATATTAAAAATAAGTTATGTGATTAAAAAAGACTTACCAGGTAGTAACATTTCATAACATTAACATGTATACTTAAAACAAAAAAAAAACGATTTGCTTTTGTTTAAAAAAGTATTTCAGAAATAGAAGTACACTATTGAATCCATTCGTACTGTTTCATGTCAATTAAATAAAATTAATAGGCAAATAAATCGATAAATGTAAAGCTTCAGTTTAAATGGTCAATATGTTGTGTTGTAATATATATTTCAAGAGTTATGAAGCATCAGTACAATTCCACAACAGTAATCGTTTCATTTATTGTTTTAAAGTACACATATACAAAAACAAATCCTTTAAAATTCTAAAACTAAAGAGTCAATAAACTTGAAGACCCTGTTTTTTGGCAACTGTGTTAAAAACATATTTTTATACTCAAGCAGAAACATTTTTGTTGACATTGCCCACAAAATTAATGTACCATTTACATTTTTCAAAGTGATATGTTTAATGTTTAGTAACTTAATAATTATAATACAATACAAAATCTACGTTACATTTTAAATTTAATTTCCAAGACAGCTTGCTCGATTTGGATTGTAAACCGTATTTACTGTTCCAGTAATTTAATTAAAACATGAAAATTACCAATAAAATTTCAATTCTACAGAATAAAAATTAAATAGGTCAACGTTTTTTTAAAGTATTACAAATTAATGATATATTCAATATTTTTTAATGGATTTAAACTGTAAAGACAAAACAATTATCTATTGGAAGAACAAATTTGCCAGTTTCACACAATAATTCGACAATAATTAAAGAAAAATCACTTAATTGCGTTGTAAAATTCGTATAAAACCATGTATTCTTCCTATCTTGGAATTATTAGCTCAATAAAAACAGAACAACAGCAAACATATTTAGCTTATATGAACAAACTTTAATACACACAGTAACGAAAGTTTTAATTTTTCCCAACATAACTATTTTCAGCGAAATGCATGATAAGTAATAATAGCATAAAATAACTGGCTATCATGTTTGTAAATAAAAATTCAAAAGAGGCTGTAAGCAGAAGCAAACAGGAATTATTAACAGTGATTTAATTACCATCTAGGATGTCTGGGCAATTGGGGGGCCTTAACCCAAAGCTGAAATACCCAAAAATTGGAACATATTTTTTTTTACATTTACTAAATTTTTAATTAACTTGCTTAAAAAAAAAAAAACACTAAATACAATCATATATAAAAAAATCAATAAAATTGTAATGCAGGGATTGTGATATTCCACCCAGGACTCTCCTAAACTGTACTTAAGCCACTGATTATTAAACAACATTATGTATAAAACTTCGTTTGCATGTAAGGGAAGCTGTTTGCATTTTCATTCCGATTCATGTCAGTAAAACTTTGCCAAAAATAAAATTAAATGGAAATTTTAACCTTACATGTTACAGCATGGTATAATGCCCACAATAATTATTGGAATGTTCTATATAATTGTAAAAAAAATATACATTTACTCAAACATAGTCCCTATAAATGACCTAGTTCTAATGTGAATGCTTGTACATGTAATTTACTACCTTACTTAAAATAAACTTATAAACAGACAAAAAGATGAACGTCCTTAGTAGTTACGATCACTATTATTGTGGACACTGCAACAAAATTAAGAAAATATATTAACTAAATATCTTAAACAGCCGCTAAATGTTATAAATGAAAAAAAGCAGTTACCCATGAACAATGCACAACAGTTATGAACAATGTGCCCCTTTGGAAGCATAAGAGTAGCTTTGTGGGAGGACTAGCGATTCCTTGTTACCAGATATAGAACAACAAAATCACTAGTCTTCCACACAACACTACCGGGTTAGTAGAAACTTCACACCTTATTAGTTTTCTTCTTCTCCAGCATATGTACACCTTGCTAGATATTACATAGTATAAAACCAAACCATTAGTTAGTAAAAGAGTAGTAGATTAATAAAAAAAAGCTGAACAATATATCTGATACTAGTTTTAAATAAATATAAAATACTGTAGTATATTAATAATGCAAAAATTTACAGTAAAAGTGCTCCTATGTAAATATATTACAGTAAATATCAAGAAATAATAATAGAACCATTCCTTTAAGTATTTTTTTAAAGTAAAAACGTTATTTATACTAGTATCAATGTTATTTGTGCGTCACTATTTTAAAACTTAATTAAATAATTACCATATTTGTTTCCTTGCGCTAACACTTCAGTTTCTGCTTAAAAATATATATATTTAATTCAAAAGGTTCATTACTCAAGCAAATAAGTTACTCAGTCATCAAATTCGTTATTGATCTGTTGTCTGAATGTAAATTTTTATAAAAATGAGTTTTATAATAACAATTAATAGTAAATTACATGTAAAATTGGCTGAAAACTTATAAAAAAATACTTTTAATTCAATAATTCAGTCCATATAGCAGTTTTTTACTGTGTACCTAATCAAAATCGAATTTCACTGATTCACATATCGGTAGTAGTCAATATGCACTACTAAGTAAGTATTTTAAAGCTTAAAGAAACACAAAACTGATAGTTTTACACTTAAAAACGTAAAACAAGACTTATTTGATTATTATCAAGCGTTATTTTTGCATTTAATGGAGTTTCCAAAATGCTACAATAAAAAAAAAAGAAATTTAAAAAACCTAACCTCAAATTACAACACAGTTTTTGGGACAAATAACACTTAATATCAAATTTAATAGATTTGTTAGGTATTTAATGTATGTTTTAAACATTATAAAAGTGTTTTATCATAATATATTTGCAAAATAGTTACAAGTTAATTTAATGTTGACATTTGGACGTTAAATAAAAAATCGCTACAATTTTATCAATTGTAATATTGCTGTACTCAGACAATGACATAAAAAATATTTATTTCACAAAAATCTAGTTTGTAATTGTTTTAATCTCTTAAGCTAAGGCCGCACTGCGGGATGGTTGGCTGGAGGGTAGATGGTAGATCCACGCAGTCGCCTGGCGACAATTTGTTGTGAAACAAAGCGCCTGGACTGTCGCCAGGCGACGGCGTGTATCTACCATCTATCCTCCAGCCAACCATCCCGCAGTGCGGCCTTAGCTTTACAATTTAATTCTAAAACAATTTAACAAAATATGTATGTCAAAAACGGAGGTTCTCACAGTTAATTAGCGTTAATAAAATATTTGCAAAACAAAACTTATCCTAAATTACATTTTACTTGCGAATGATAATAGAAATGTGGTTATTTTATTTGTTACACTCATAATTAACACTCGAATCAAAGTATACAAAATTGCATCCTTTACAGTTTATGAATGGATTAACATATAACAAGTCTCTGATTAAATTACGAAATTAATGTAAATTAAATATGATGTAACAAACAGCTAAATGACAATTAAATGGGAAAACGATTATCGTGTAACCCCAAGAGTTTTAATGATATGACTGACAAGTTTAAATTGTTATTCTATTAGGCATGCATGGTTATTAGTTGAATATTCTAAAGCAGTGGTGCACAAACTGTGGGTCAACATTTCAAGGATCTACCAGAACTTAATATATTATCTATATACAGTAAAATGAAGGCTAATTAATAAATATTTTTTGACTTGGACTTCTTATAGTCTGAGAAATAACTTAAACGTTTTGGAAATGAAAATGTACGCTAAAAAAACAAAAGATGCCTTTAAAATCACCATATTGGTCCTTTAATTGATTGATCACTGTTTATGGACCACTGCTCTAAATGCTATGATATAATCGTAATAATAAGAATTAAGTGTAGTTTACCATAATAAAAGCAAAATATAATTAATTACCTCTGCTGCAGAAGATATTGGGCCATCTGTATCTGGTTAGGCGAACCAGTGATGGTAATAATGCGATCGTTTGACCCAGGTAGAGGCTCATCTATAGTGATACCAGCACCAGAATCTTGTCTAATTTTGCGAATACGGCCACCACCTTTTCCAATAATAGCACCAGCAAGCTGAAAATTAATAATCATGAATGTAGAACAATCAAAAATATACGTAGTGAAAATTAGTAGAGAGAAAGTTCTTATTGCATGTTGAATGCATGTCAGTGTGCCACAGAATACAAAATCTATTAAAAAATATTAATTTTAACTTTTTAACTAACTTTTGGCAATGCACAAAGTTTCAGAACAATTTCTACTTACAAATATGCGAAGTAATATCATAAAAACTTTACTGCTACTGTAGACTAATAAGATATTAAAAAAAAGGTAGGAAATGCTTTTAGAACTACATCCCAGCAAAATTATATCATTAAACCATTTTTAAATGGAAAGTATAGAAAAGAAAATTAAAAAATAAGAGTGTTAAGAATTTGTTTCCAATTATTATACCAAAATGTGAGACGTTCAAGCTTTAGAAAAAAATCTACTTACATCTTTTGGTATAGTAACTTGTGTGGAAGACTTTCCAGGACCTCCACCCGACTGGCCCAAGCCTCCGCCCATGGGTGGCCCCTGATTTCCTCCCATGCCACCTGGATTCATCATGCTACTTGGTGGTTGCTGATTCATGTGGCCACCACCTCCGTTCATTGGACCCCAACCATTATTTCGTTCAAAAGGTGGAGGGCCTCCACCATTCATCCCACCTCGAGGTGCTCCAAATCCACCACCTCCACGAGGTGGTCCTCCGCTCAATGCTCTGTCATTAAAACCTCTGAAAAATTCAATAGGTATTACAAAATTGTCACCACGCCATTGACAATAGTTTAAGTCAACTGCAGTTTGTTTTTGTAGTCACCATTATAAAACAAAATTTTGGATTTAATTAATGTAAAAATTTTCATGTAGTATTTTTTTTTGTAAAGAAATATCTGTTCTCTTATATTTATGGGAGGGGGACACGGGTGACTGACTATGGGATGATGATGTCATCCAACGCAATTTTTTTTAAAATGTAAATCTTTTAAGATATATTGCATGCATTTTTTTTAAGGGGGCTATTTCTAAAAAATATATTGCCTTAAAAAAAATTGTGTAACCCAAATTATCATTTGCATTGAATTCGACATTATGTGCAAATACAATATAGCAATTTTGAATACAATTTACATTTTTTTAAGGTTTTCAAAATTGTAGCCATTTTGTAAGGCTTTAAATACTTTTTTCAATACACGAATTGAAAGTTATGTAGTAAGCAAAAAACACGCAGTTTACGTATACACAAAAATCCGTTGATGAAATGGGCCGTTTACACTTATGCAGTGGCGTAGGCAGAATGTTTCCATGGGGGGTTCATAAACGCAAAAAGAGCTGAGGACCTAGTGTTTTTTTATGTCACCACTTCTAAGTTTTTTGCAGAAGGATGTTTGACGGTTTCAACATGGCGGGGGGGGGGTTTAATAAACGGTAAAAAGCGCCGAAGATTTTTTTTAGCACAAAATTTACAGTTCTCCGGCTCTATAACGACTTATTGCGAACCAAGAGGGGATTCTGACCCCCCCCCCTTGCCTACGTCACTGCACATGATTTTGCACATGATCGCGTACCCGTTTACACTTACGGTTTTGCAGGTGGTTTTAAAATCTAACAGCGCCAGATTCACTTGTGCAAACCAAGGTCAATATAATCGCTTGGTTTTAGCATTCACACACTCGATCATAACCACATGCAAAACCAAGTCGGCAATACCACGTGCAAAACCAAGTTGGCAAAACCATAAGTGTAAACGGCCTTTAAGCATAAGAATATGGAATGCATCAATTCAGAAATAAATTTTCAAGGCTTACTTTTCCATTTTAAAGTCTCTACACATCAAATTTTACGATTAATAAACTTTAACACATTGACGGACACACGTATACAGACGTTGTCTGCTGCTTATGACAGTACGTGTACTGACGTCATGAACATTTAGCAGGATTTCGACACAACGCGTTGGGACGTTGCGGTTTGTATTAACTTAAAATGACGAATCGGGAGCATTGGCCGTCCGCAGGACGGCCAGCCCTTATAGGGACATTTTGGTCCCTCTTTTGTTCACGAGCCGCAAAGCGCCGAATGAGAAAATCTCACGAACAAAAAAACTGATTTCATCTAAGGTTGTAAATGCAATTTTTTCTACGAAATTAAAATTATATTATAGAACGAACGTTAATGTAAACGAACCAAATGACAATTATTATGTATAAAGTTTTCAGTAATCATTTCATTTCCATAGCGACACCACCACGCTGACATTGACATAAATAAAATTATAACCTGCAAACGAAATATATTTAATATTAATTTTTGTACCATTCTTAGGCTTTTATAAAAAATTCTACATTTAAATTAAATTATTTAATAAGAATATTAACGCAATTTTAATTAATTATGAGTTTAAGCTTAAAAATACCGTAAATTATACAATTTGATATTGACATTACTTTCGCCACTAGTGGCAAAAATTTCGCCACTAGAGACGAAAGTAAACTTTCATGTAGAGTAGGCAGTGAGAAAATGGCAACTTTCATATACATGAGTAGACAAATTTTATATTTTGCATGTGTCACACCGCACACCTCTGTCGCGACTTGTGTCCATCAATGTGTTAATATCAATTAAACACGGCAAAAAGTTTTTGAAAGGGCAACACCACCGTATTTGACGGTTTCAAGGATCATCATCAATATCTATGATAACGTAAGATGGTCGTGTATTAACTGTAAAAGAAATTAATGGCCAAAGTTTATAAAAACGTTGGACAAACACGAATTTCCCAAACTTCTGAATCACTCATGCGTCAACAAGGCGAATGCGCGTGTTCCAATTCGAACCGAAAATTCCGGGTTTCAGAAATGTTACGTGAATTATGCTCAAGCCTGGGTTCGAATGTAATTCCTCTAATGGTTAATGTATGGACACGTAATAAAACTTTTCAGTTATCTTCGTGAGCTAATTAATATTAAACTCGCCCGACTGATATAAATGTAGTACACGAAGTGGACAGGACAATAACCCTTATGACGCACGACGCAATCGTTAACAAGGCGTAAATACCAAGCAGGTGTTAAAAGTGGATGAAGGCCACACTATATTACCACCCCAACGTACAAATCATGCAAACAAATGTTCGCAAGGCACGAATGAAACACAAAACCGTCGCGTATTCGCGTTTATTCATTGCACAATAACCTTCAACTTACCCCATAGGTGCTCCGCTGCCACGTGGTGGGGGTCCACGGTTGTTGAAGCGATTTCCTCCATCGCGTTCGCCGCTTCCTCGTCCTCCGCGTGGACCACCACCTCCACCTCCACCACCACCTCCACCACTAACGCCACCGCCACCGGCGCTGCTACCGCCGGCGCTACCATTACCGCGTCTTCCACCTTCACCACCTTGGCCTCCACCATAGCCGCCGTATTCATCGGCATAATAGTCGTCGTAATTGTGTGGGTCGTACGGTGTTATCGGACCCTTGATGGGGCTCTGGAAATGAAACTGGCGTAAATATCCACATTTTGGGAGATTTCGTGGAAGCTGAATACTTACAGACTTGATAAGAGTTAGGATTTCACGTATGGTATCTATGCACTTCGAAGCTTGGCCGATGATCTGGATAATGCGGTCGGTGCTCTGTGGGGCACAGTTGGAGAAAATTTTGATACGAGCACCAGTTTTCTGGAAAAAGAAACAATTTCATCGTCAAAAAAATGCCCAATATCCGACACAAACACTTTATGTTACGTTATATAATAAATCTATCCTAATTTTCTTTGGCAACCTCCTTGATACACTCGTTCCTCATGAAAAGACAATCCTTTTATGTCGTAAACTTTCTTGGGCTACTAAAATTTTATAGTTTAATCGGCGGTATCCCATGCTATTACAGGCATGTTCCCAGAGGATTACAAGATAGTTGTGGGATTGAGCGATAAACTAATTTATTGCAGCAGATGAACGACGGATAGCGGGTAGAATAGAATAATTAGAAAATACGCATGATTAATAATCTTAATATAGCTATATCAATTTTCCATAAGAAATTCCCTTCCCTATTTCTTAAACCCGTTATTTTCTCCAACATCAATTAATACATTACTATTTAAAATAAACGAGAAAAAAAAATGGAGGAAATTTGATGTGAAAAGCTCGAGGAATAAAGAATTACCGTGACTTTTTTTTATAAATTCGCTCTATTATACGTATTACCTAACCTAATACAAAAGTTGACATCACTTTTAATTTTATTACCCCATCGCATCTCCTTCAACACTTTTCCAAGTTGGAAGAATATTTAATACAAACTTTGAACACTTCACAATTTAATAATCCATCATCATTGTCGACAAAGGGATTAACAAACACTGTATAAGCGACAAAGGATATTCAGGACTGGTTAAAGTGCGGCCGAGAGCGTGCTAGCAACAACCGGCGTGCTATCGCCCGCAGCCCGTATTGATTGGGGCCCGGCGCGCCGGCCTGACTCCACACGCGATAGGGAGCGCGTGCGTCTCACCTGCCTTTACCTGTCACCCGCACTCGTGGGACCACATAATCTGCATTACATAGAGAATAAGGTCGTAATGGTACGTACTCGATATGTACACCTTACGTATAAAGTTCTTTTAAAAAAAGTCTTTCCATACGAAGAATAATGCACTTTCAAGGATAATTTGAACGGATTACACAACAAAAAGTATGATAAGGAACATGTAATTCTTGGTTAAATTGAAAAAGTCAGAATTTGTTCAAAGAAGTCGTTGATATACGTTCAAATTCGACTTACGACCAAACCAGTCGTAAGTTGGATATTACCTGATGACGACGATTCAAAAAACATTAAAACTTGCAAAATGCTCAATGAATGAAGTATGTATATTATCACACTACTTCACCATTAGGTTCAATAACAAATGGCAAAATTACAAAATGTTTAATTTGTTTAAGACGAAGGTCTTTAGCTAACTACTGCAAATCAAACGAAAAATATTACCTAAATTTATAATAACAGATAGTTTTGCAACTTTTTCGACTAAAATATGACGTTTAACGCACTCCAGTTGAACTTTTAGTTTAAACGGTGTTATCAATTTGCTGCAGTAATTTATTATGCACCCCAAATTTTGGATTGAAAAACCAAGGCTATAAAGGCACAAAGGTGTGTTGTTGTAAACACACACACTTGCTAACATATTTTACGATATCTAACATGACTTTTGCTGCTTTTTAAAAGGTAAAAATTATTACGAAACTCAAAGAATGTCTCACACTTTTTCTTCATGTGTGGGAAAACATTCACTAGGTACTTAAAACTGAGTGTTTAATGATGGAGACTTACGTAGGATTGCTTTTCTTTAACTTCGACAAATGAAAAACAACAAATTAAGTTAATAATAGACAGTTTTTGAGTAAAATGTACAATTTGGATAACGAAGACATGGTGGTCTTAACCAAAGTACATTAAATTAATCAAATAATGTAACCCCAAGAGAGAAACGAACACACAACAAGAAGCAAAAAAAGCTGCTGTTAGAGTAATTGGGCTCCCTATTGTTTAAATTGGACATGCTCAGTCTCAAATTGTGAGTTTTCTAAAATTATTTCTGTTAACTACCCTTCATTACGAATTATCCTGACCTTTTGTGTTGTTTGAATTTTCGTAATTTAAATATAGCGAGTCACTTTATAAACATTTCGGTTTTACTCTATCTTAACGAAAGCTCAATTTATATCAGCTTTCACGTTGCTGCTCCGTATTCGAAATTTCCTCTGCTTCATCCACCTCATCATACTTAATGTTATTGGTTATTTGGTAGATGTAAAAAGTTTTCGATCGGCGTAGGTGTTTTATAACAAGTACATCTGGATGTTTTTTTTTTTTTTCGAGAAAGACAGTTTCAATCGCAGTAGACGTTAGCTTTTTAAAGGCGTCGTAAAAAAAATGAAGGCCATTTCGTCATTACGACCAAAGTAGTTTATAAATATCGTATAACGTTGTTTACATTCTGTAAGATTCGAAGAATTAGAGACGGCTTTTGGTTTGAGAATAAGATGGTGTTTTCTGTGAGTCGTTTTTAGAACATTTGTAGAAGAACACTGGCGATGGCTTCTAGAATGTTCGGGGCGCGCTTATTTTAAGACCAGTAGTGGTTAATCAGATTGTTGTTACTCGACAAGATTACACTTAAATACTGTAAAAATGAGCAATATTGAAAATAAAACGAGTGCAGCAGTTTGATTAAACAGCAATGGACTTATTTAGATAAAAGCTAGTTTAGATTTAGTTTTTTTTTTTTAATTGTTGGTTTAAGGACGCTGGCCATTAGCGTCAATGGGGCGGAGGGGAGCGGGGAACAAGGATAGGGTGGGTGGAAGTACTGTCACAGCATTTGCCTATAGTAGGTAAGGGAAACCACCTCAAACCCCTACGATGACAGACGGCCGCGGGATTCGAACCCACGACCGCCCGATTACTCGCTAGGCTGCTTTACCAACTAGCCACCGAGCTCGGTAGAGATTATTTTAAGACATAACAATATTTATAGTGTAATTAGCAAACATCAGAGCAGCCACATAACTCATCATAGGACACTTTCAGCTAAAAAAACACTTTTACATAACAACGGCTCTCAGAGACCGATATATGCAGAGGATGTGGTAAATAAGAAGAAACCTCTTCACATAAAATGCCAGTGGGAAGGATTCACAACCTATCGGCTTCTAGGGATATAAAAAGCCAACTAAGAAGAGTTAAGAAAAATACCCTCAAAGAAAATTCTTCAGTTTTTAAAAACACAGGACTCCTGTAGTAGTCACCAGAGGATATAATGGATCAATAGGTCGCATACAGGAACTCAAAAGAGGACCACCTCCGCGGAAATAATAATAATACAGTTGAAGAACTAGTTTATAAGTAAAATTAAGTACCTACATATTTTGTTCTTCCGCTACTTTTCAAGTTTTATGAAAGCTAGGCGTACCAAAAAATGCAGAGCAATTTCATTTAATCTCTACGGAGTGGAAAAGAGATAGCAGGTCGATTTAATTTAACGGCAGTTTAAAAAGTAAAATTTCCACGCGCTCGTATTTTGACAGTTCCATTTTATCGTGTGTGAATAAGTGACAATGATCTCTGTTAGCCATGCAACTTTTACAGAAGTCGCACAAGTGAATATTGATCAAGAAGATGGATTTTGCAAGCGAGCTAAATCTAGTAGTTTATCTGGAAAATTTAGTACCGTAACCGCAGAACAAGAAACGCTTTTTTAAATTCAGATATACTCACTGTAACACTTTTACTTTGGTTTACGTTAATTTTTGGACCTGCAAATTTAGACAAATAACAAAAACCACAAAAATTAAGAGAACAATATGCTTTTGGCGTGCATGTTCCATTTTATTGTGCCATAGACCAGCGCTAATTCAACAAACGATCGGTATTTTAACTTTTTAGAAATAATTGGTTCCGTCCATTGGTTTTTGAAATGAAACAAAAGATATACTGCCTTAATTAAAGTAACACAAGTGAGGCGTGTAAATGAAAAAGTAACAAGAGCAGGCGAACTGTAACTTAAACCTCTACTTTACCTAACAACATAATCTTAAAGTAAAATATAAAGCGCATAAAACGGTTAGTTACTCATTAACAATTTAAAAATTTTCACAAAGTTTCCAGATTATAAAAAATTATAGCCCGGAACTTTATGCTTCCATTCAAACACGGAAGTTTAATTTTCATTTTCCTTTCTTGTCAAATGTAAAAGTTCCGAGAAATTATTCCAAAGGAGTTATCAAAACGCGGCGTAAATAAACATTAATTAAAGTTGGTTTAAGCCGATATAAATAAATAAATGAGCCCCGTTCCTTTTACAAATGCCTTGTAATTACAGCCTCGCGGAACATAAACAATATAGAAGGCGTTGCTGCAATAAAAATGTAGAAAAATTGCCGAGAACGATATTACGAGAAAATAAGCGCCAAGTAAATTATTAAATAGTTGTTGTGATATCATATATCTTGGCAACATAACAATTACATTTTATATGACCTTTGTAAATGAAATTCCAAGGAGGCTGTGAAATATAGAGAGCTTCAAAGTGAACATTTGCTGTAACACTAAATACTATATTTAAAGCAATGTATAATCAATTCCTCTCAGAGTTGAAACTCTCTAGAGACCATTTGTAAGCATAAAAATTAAAATTCTAGTTAGACGTCGCTTAACCGAACTTCGGTAATCCGTTTCGATTCTCGACCTACGTTTATACTGATAAGACGTGATTTTATGTGTAAAGACATTAGTAAGTTGAAATACACACAGCACAGTATAGAGTGGTCCAAATTCGATGGGATTACATGTGTAACTCGCTTAATATTTAAGATAAAGAAACAGTTGAATTACCAAAAATGTGTAGTTTTTTGAAAATAACTCAGAACGGTCTTCAAAAATATTCCATCAAGTCCAGTTTTTGAGTTATTGAAATAAACTGTTTTTTGGTCATTTTTCTAATGTTCTTTATGTAAATATCAAAAACCGTTATGAAGATTATTTTTAGATATTTTTATGTAGAATTCGTTGATACTAAAATAAAAAAAATTTACCTCGTCGTTATAAAATTATGGCACAAACTTACTTAAAAAAAAAAAAAAATGAAAGCTATAGTTGGCTATGACCTATTTAAATTTCTTATTATTTTCTTATTCCAAACATATAAAGTTTGATGTTGTTATTTTTAATAACACGCAAGGTTTTAAAGTTCAAAAAAAAAAAGAGTAGACCGAACACCAAAAAAAAACAAAGTGTAAAACTTTTGAAACTCATGTGGTACAAGTTACGAGGGTTTTTTAATTTGTTGTTGAGATAAACATCAAAAATATTGGAACATAAGATGAACAACAATATACCTACTACATAGCTGCAGATTCTGACTACATTGGTGTTATCTCATGTTCAAAAATGTATAATGATTATCCCAACAACAAGTAAAAAAACCTTCGTAACTTGTACCACATGAGTTTCAAAAAGTTTCTTGTTTTTATTTTGTTTTCACAGCCTACTGTTTTTCTTGAAGAAAAAAAAAACACCAAAACATCTTCGTAACTTGCGTATTATTGAAAATAACTACATCAACCCTATATGTTTGAAATAAAAAAAAAATAAGGAATTTAAATACGTCATAGCAAACTAAAGCTTCCATTTAAAAAAGGTTAGTTTCAAAAGTTTGTGTCATAACTTTTTAACGGCGAGCGTAAATTTTTATTTATAGTATCATCGACTTTTACATAAAAATATCTAAAAATAATCTTCATAACGGTTTTTGATATTTACATAAATAACGGAGATATGACACATTATAAATAAGACAAAAAAAGAAGTTTTTCTTCCAATAACTTAAAAACCGGAAAAAATGGAATATTTTTGAAAACTGTTCTGAATTTGTCCCAAACAACTGCACATTTTTGGCAATTTAACCGTTTCTCTATCTTGAATATTCAGCGAGATACCCATATAATCCCATCGAATTTGGACCACCCTGTACAACTTAATTGGGGCCACTATGGGGATCATGCTTAATAGGAGATACAGATTCCGTTAAATCAGCAAAAAGTTACATCCATTAGCGCTCTTTTTTTTAAGTGCATAGGTAACTGTACGAAAAAAAAAGCTGAAGATTTTTAAAATTTAATATCTTTTGTAGTGTTTGAAATAGATATCTGAATTTTTGTGCACTTTCATTATTTGTTATTAATTAATTAAGACTCAACTACTAACACAAACGGTAATTTTAAATTGGGCCTAAACTGGTTTATTATTTCATTGTGCAAGTGTTTTGAACTTTCGTTTAAATTATATTACAAAAAATGGTGGAATCAAAGGTCAAAACAGGATTACAGTTGCCCACTATTACATTATTTAAAACTTACGATGATTATTTAAGTCATAAGATTTTAAAACAACTTTTTTTTTGGCCTTGAGAACACAGCTATGTGATGTCTTTTTCTTTTTTCACGACTCAACTCGCAACTTATTTAAGATTTATGCGACTTATTTGTTTATAAATTACGAATTTAATGTAAATGTAAACCAAAAGTCTCTATAAAGGCCCTCGTTCCTTCAAAGAAACATATCCAAGCCCATAAATATTGGATATGGATAATTTTTTTCGAATAACCGGCGCCTCCACCAAAATTGACATCACGAATTCAATGTAATAAACTCAACCGCCGAGTTTCCGCACCTGGCACTCATTGTCTGTCTGATGCAGCATACTAAATTAGTTTTATTTACCGCAAGCAAGGGCGGAAATATAACATCCCACGATCTGTTTGTTGGAGAAACCTTCAGTCAAGTTTCAAAGGCTCAGAGCACGGAGCTCTATTACATTTGCCCCTCGAGGTATTGATTTGTTTATTCAAATATTTGAGATGAAACATAAATTGGTTTACTATACACACACATACTTCTATGATATTTAATTAATTTGAGTAGTTTTGAATGTAATAATTTATCGATAATTGTATTTCAAGACCGGAGAATCGTAAGTTTTGGCTTCACGAAAAATAAACGTTGTTTTGAAGCTTTTTACGACTTTTTTTGGTTATAGCTAGATGTTTTATGTTTATAAGCTAGGAGTAACTGTGTCATTAGTTTCATTTCAGTAACGACAAACTTTTGCTGTTGTCCAAAACGAATGAAAATGCTGTTAAATTAGCGAGTAGTGCCATCATGAATGTAAAATACGGACAATTCAACAACTAAACGTACTTTTGTTTTTATTTAACAAACAAATTAGGTTTTAAAATACTGCAGTGAGTGTATTTAGTTGCTTGGAGGCGTAACAGTTGCGAAATTTTGGTTTTGTGAATTAAAAGAGCGCCCAATTTTTTTTTTAAGGCAAACATTCTGTTTAACCTAACGGTTTAAGTACCTACGTACCAAGTTAAAAAAAAATCATGGCTTAAAAATGTGCACAATAATATTATTTTTACAGGCTAGTATTTAGTGAGATATGATCGAAGTTAACCTAAATTCTTTTCAAGCAAGGTTATTTCAGAAGACCCGTCCGAGCTCAATTAAAATTCGATGGAATTGATACTAGTTTGGGTGCAATACGAAATGTGATTAATTGTGAAGGTGCACCGCGTCAATTACGAGCCAAAAACATTCCTTCTCTGCGAAGTCAAAAAGACCTGCAGAATGTGCAACAAGGAAAACCCGCCGAGCCAACGTCAAATGGCCAAAGCAGTAGGAGTCGACCCAAGGACCATCCGGAAGGTCATCTACGGAGATTTGGACAAAAATAAGTCCAAGTTCATGTGCTAAAGCATTGCACATCGCAAACTGCACCACAAATGCAAGAAAGCTGCACGAGAAGCGTTTTGTAAGTCAAAGATCAGAGCATGTGATGTCACTGGATGAAGCTTGGTTTAGAGCGGACTATTGCAATGGGAAACGCAAGATTTGTTTCGTCAAAGATGGCGAAACCGTGTACGAAACTCGAATTTGTAAAGCAAAGGAGAAATTTGGTTCCCAACTCAGAGGTCGGAATCATATCGGGAAAAGGACCCTTAAAATAGTAATGGGCTTACACTGGCACCTTGTTTTATTCCCTTATTCATCCTAAATTCGTCTAATCTTTGTCCTGCAATTTGTACTTTAGCTTTAAGTGTCTGATACAAGTATGTGCTTTTAATTGCGTTTATTAAAGGTATTTCCATATCTCTAATGGTTTTCCATATTTCTCCTCTGTCCACAGTATCGAGGGAACCTTATTTTAAACTACACCATAGCGTTTAAAAATACCTTTTTTTTAAAATTATGGCCACTCTGTATGCATTTGACGAGATGTGCGATTAAGTATAAAATTGGCTTACAACTTTGTGTATTTAATAATGAAACGGATATTATACTAAACATAATTAATGTACAAAATACATAGAACACAATTAGCAAGAAAATTTATTGGAGAATTCAATGTCTGAAAATGCTGATCCCAACAAATTAACATTGGATGTAATCAGAATTTTCCTTCGCCCTTTATTCGGGCTGACTGTGATAAGCAAATAAAGGACGAAAATTATAAAGGCAGAAATATAACGATAATGCGCAAATTATTGTGGAGAAAATATAAGTTTAACTCAAAAGTACTTTTTATGAAAAATAATATAAATGAACAAGTTAAGTTAACAAAAGAGTTAAGTATAAATAACAAGTCGTTGTGTTCTAGCCTATAAACAGGGTGTGCATTATTATGTGATGTACTGAAATCCGCTTTATTTAATAGCAATTTTTCTACGACCACTAATGTAAAGGACTTTTACTGTACAGCCTGCATGCATAGAAAGTGGGTCCTTACGCACGGTAAGCAAAAAGCACAGATTTTGTAAGAATTGATTAAAGTAGACTAACGTCAAACACTTCCTGCATGCCTAGTAAGTGAGTTATAACGCACGGTAAGCAAAACACACTGTTGTCTAGAAATGTCAAAGTAGGCTTACGTCCAAATTGACAAGGCAACGTAATTACATGTGCATATTAGCCAAAAAGCTGTTAAAATCGTAGGTATTATGTGTTCGTAGAAAAAGTAAGCTACATAACACGAGTTGTAAAGCAATTACGCACTCGGCGCTACGCGGCTCCGTGCGCAACTTTTCTTCTCGTGCGTAATATGCTTCTTACAACTCCTATGTAATATACTATTATCAAACCTCTCGCGTTATCCCAGTTTTTGATTTTCCGAGCTCGTTTCGAACCACATTACCACGTATAACCAATCGAGATTCTACCGTATATTAAAACAAAAAGTTAACCCTACGTAGAAATTACGACAAAGCTTCTAAATCAAGACATCCACATAAAATCAGTAAAGCAAATGGCAACTCTCCGTGGAGGTCATGTCTTGGGACTTGTTTTCACTCAACAATTCCGTACAAACATTTCGCAATACAAAGGTGGCGGGTAGTTCATCCCGTACAACAAAGGCAGTAGTTCGTGTTCACACCAAATATAATCAGTCTAAAACAACAAAGGGTGAATTCTTCGAGTACATACAACAGAAAAAGCCCGGGACCGTTTCGATTTCTCTGTATTTAATTGAATTAACCCGAATGTATGTGCGTATCTGCTAACTTTATGACGATTTAAAAATTCCTAGCCTTTTTACGAAAATGTTTTTGATTTATGCGCTCGTTTTTCTGCCCATTGTTGCAGTGACTATCATATTTATATTTGAGTTCAGCGAATAACTGGGCTACAAAGATATATTAATGCGTTTTTACAGTACACACAGAATGCTGTATATTATCCGTAACGAAGTTAATGATTTTCTTTAGTTACAAAGGATAATTGGACACAATGGATCCTTCAATGTACAGCGATCTCGAATTTACGCTGTGTAGTACAAATAATGACCCTGGAGGTGACATTAAAGCCACACAGTGAAATGCAGAACTAGTTAGTATGTTCATATAAAGACGTAGATGGTTTGTTTTACCATTCATTGGAACGGATTGTCCGTAAGTCATTTATAAAATTTGGCTACTGCTACCTACCAGTACATGTTAAAATTATGAACTTGGGGATTTTATTAGCGTAGTTATTATATGAAGGGCGTTAGGTGAAAACAAGGATTTTTTTATCGATTTGGAGATATTGATGCCATCTGAGATATTTTGCTGTACTAAATCATAGTTTAATCAGTTTAGAAAAACACCAGTTTTTTCCAGAGTAATTCAACAAACAAATATAGGCAGTTCGGGAAAAACGTGGTATGTCATACCGCGAGCAGGAGAAAACAAGGATTGTCAACAGCTGATTCTGTTAGGCACATGCGATTTTCTGTCGCCGCGACTATAAAATCGCAGTCACAATTGGATCGCGCACTTGCGAATGAACAGTCGTTAAATATTCTCATTTTCACAAAATATTTTATATTAACAGGTCATGCTGTGGCTCTATTTTTACGATCAATGAACAAAAAGCAGGGACCTGAACCGCAAAGAATAACGGTTCAGTTCCGGTTACAGGTTCGACAGATTTTAACTTTTTGGTTATGATAAATCGGTACTGGTTCGGCGAAAACGGTTCAGTTCCTGTTCCGGCTGAATGCTTTTTTTTTGTTTTTGTTAGAAAATTAAAAAAAAAATCAATAACAAAGGAAATCATTACAAAAAATGTTTGAAATATTGATTAATAATTTTATCAAAAATTACAAAATGAAAAAATGCAATGGCGTTAAAATATTTCATCATCTTTAATTAATAAGAACGAACGTTGAATTGCAAATTTTGACACAACTCTTTAATTAGACAGTTCGTTCAAGACTGTTTCTTACAGAAAATAAAATAAACATTTAAAATTGAATTGTTTAAACAAACTAGTACTGAAGCTAATTATAATAAGTACAAAAAGGATTAACAGAAGAATGGTTAATAAAATATTTCATCGAAATCCCATTAACCCTTTCTAGACTAACGGGACAATAAATACCTATATCCGCTAATTAAAACAAGCAGGAAAAAAAATTGCAAAAAACTGGGAATTGTAACAGGACAAACAAGGCCATCAGAAAATTAAGAATTTGAATCACCAACACAATTACACTATGAACTGCTTCCACTAATGAAGAAAAATACAAAGATACTGCACAATTTTCAAAATGATTCTGAATAATAAGAATTTCCACCTTAATCTACCTAATTAAAACAATTTTATTAATAAACAACATAATTATTTATTAGTGTGTGTAAATAATTCTTAATCACATCCTAAGTTTATTTTTGTTTCAAATAAGTTACAATAAATGGTTGAAAAATGGTATCTTTTCATTGACATTCCTTATTTTGAACCATAAATTTGACAGGTCATTAAGAATAACTAATTATTATAGTTTAAATAACAAATATTTTTCACATTCATTGATTAATACTCATTTATAATAATATGATCCATAGTAAAATGAAGTTTGGTTGATGCAGCTCCATAAACAAAAAAATTGTAGACTTTAAAATCGAATTGTAAAGATCTAATAAAAATTGACATTCCTTGTTTTCACCTAACACCCTTTATATAAGGTACATTATAGGTAATTCTCAAAGAAGACAAATGTTAAAATTGCCAATTATAGATTTATTAAGTAAACAAAACGTAATAACATTTTTGATAATGAGAAATTTCAGTTAGCAGAGAACCATGAATTTTCTAATGACTAAAGTTATCTACAATTCAACTTTATTCAAATAGTTTGTCATGTTAAATAAACCGCTGTTAGAATAAGGCAGTCCCAAATTACTTACCGACTTGAATGTTTTTTTTTAAACAAAAAACAAAACGCTAACTTGGACAAGCACGTTGAGTTATATGACAAAAACAGCGCAATACTTTTTTAATAAGTGACAAGATAAGTGGTATTAACAAGACGGCGCTCCGTCTCATCCATAGGTTGTTTAAAGTTAGTTTTTAGTTGTGAATAAAAATTTATAATGATTTAAAATGACTGTTCAAGATCATTCCTTTCAAGGCTAAAAAGGGCAAAAATATGTTGCAAAATGCTATGAATCTAAAAAAATAATAATAATCGAGCAACAAAAGTTTTTTTTTTTAAAGCTTTTGGCTTGGATTATTATCAAATTTAGATAATCATACCTATTGGTGATTTTTAATAAAAGAATATGCAACACTTTAATAACTAACTGCGTCATTATGTCATTTTCCTTATAGATATATTTAATCAAACTTATTGAAGAATTTCAATTCATTAAGAACATAATTTCCGGGAGATGTATTTAAAAATGGCGTCGATTTTATTTCCGGTTTAATATAAAATTAAGCAAAATACGTTTTTTGAATCAATTTCAACGTTTTAAATTCAGTGTATTAAAAAATAAAATTCGCAGAAATTTCTGTACTGTTCTACGGAAATTCGCTACATAAATGAAAGTTAAAGAGTTTTGTGATATGATTCTGTTATTGGTGTATTAACACCGAATAGTTAAACTCTTGTTAATGTTTCTCCGTGTTTACTTGGTTGAAACTTCAACTTGATTATGAACTATGTTTGAAATTACATTGTTTGTTTTCCATCACACTACTAAACAAATTGACGGTTGAATTTGTCACTAAGATAATCCGCAGTTCAAAAACTTTAACTGTAATTTATTGGGGCAAACACCTAAAGCAAAGTACAAAGAACTCTCCTTTCTGTTTCCTCTCTTTCTTGCGTGCAGCTTTGGCGCAACCAGCAATCCGACGAATACAACAGATGTAGAAACAGCAGTAAACATTTCGTTTAATCTTCGGCCTATTTTAAATGCCGACAGCTCCTCAGATCTTTCATATAATTGCTTTATATAATGACTGTTACTTTGCTTTATTTAATTCCGGTGTGCTACCGGAGTCTTTCAGAGCTGCAGCGGGGCTTCGAAATCACGAAAGTTGAAAACGCTTGCCGAATCTAATTGCCATGTCAATGTTCGATGGAAGCAGACATCCAAATACGTCGGTGTTCATTATAAATTTTAGGGAATTTACCGGGGTTTGTAGGTACGTAATTAAACGATGGAAGTTTAAATGGGTGCACCGAAATTGCCTTGTAAGAATGTTGATAATATTCCGCTATTTCATGATGTATTTTTGACAGCATTTAAAAATTATTACTAGCTTGGTTTTGACAGAATAAGCAGTTCAAGAAGTTACATTAATGTTGGACGTCGTTAAGGAATATAAAATAGCTATATACCTGTTTAAAACAAAATTAAAAAAGGATGATGCAAAATGAATATTACAATTTTAGTACATGAACAAAAATAATAGTACCTATTAGGGTTTCTTTCCCGGGAACCCGGGATCCCGGGATCTCGGTCCATTTTAAGCTATTTTATATTTCCCGGGAAATGCTTTTTGTCCCGGGAATTCCCGGGATTTTAAAAAAGTGTTGTTTTCGTTTATTTTGTGCTAAGATCTTTGTAATACTATCATAACTTATCAGAATTTTATGCCTAAAATGTATTTACTAACAGTAAATTATGAAAAAACTTTCAAATAATTTTTCTCGTTTAGTATGGCGCAAAGAAGCCCGGTCTCCGTTGCAAAGTTAATATCTTCAAAATACTTTTACAGTTTTATTTTTGTGTACCCTGATAATTCAAAGCAAAATAGCTTATAAATGAAAATTTATTGATAATAACGAAGTTTCTTTGCTGCTAGATGCTCTCAAGACAATTTCACCTACATCAATAGAGACTGAGAGAGCATTTTATGCAGCAGGACTTTTTGTTAATAAATTAAGAAAAAGACTAATTGACTGAAGCACAGATCACCTTTGTTTTCTTAAATCACATTACAAAAATTCATTGTAAAAAATATATTATTGTATTCATAAATATGAAATTGCAATAGAAAGGTTATAATTCCCAAATGTATGTTTCTCTCACCAATATTATTGAATTATTTGTAATAATCATGGAGCAAAATGCATTACATATATGACTTGGAGTTGGTTTTAAGTAATAAACCGCTCCCTTAATTTTTTGGGTTATTAATTTTAAAATATTGACATAATTTATTACATCCCGGGATCCCGGGAAAACCCGGGACAAAGGCCGATGTCTTCCCGGAATCCCGGGACAAGCAAAATGGTCAAATATGAGAAACCCTAGTACCTATATTACATCACAAGTCGTAAGAAGCATATTACGCAAGAGTGGAAAAGTAGCGCATAGAAGCGCGTAGCGGCGAGTGCGTAATTGCTTTACAACTCGTGCTATGTAGCTGACTTTTTCTACGATCACATAATACATACGATTTTAACGGCTTTTTGGCTAATATACACATGTAATTACCTTGTCTCGTCAATTTTGTCGTAAGCCTACTTTGGCATTTCTAGACAAGTGTGCGTTTTGCTTACCGTGCGTCATAACTCGCACTTACTAGGGATGCAGGAAGTGTTTGAAGTGAGTCTACTACGATCATTTCTTTAAAAAAACTGTGCTTCTTGGGCAAGGACCCACGTACTAGGCTTGCAGGCTGTACGGCACGAGTCATTTACATTAGTGTTCGTAGAAAAACCAAAATATGTCGTTGTATTTTGTAATCAATTTAAATGTATCTTTTAAACTTTTATCGGTGCTCATTATAAAGATTCGTAACCTACTTACTTACCCCCGGAACAAGAATATCTTTCATACACATTTTATTCTCTGGCACTTGCTTTTCACCCTTAAAATTAATTACGTAATAAGATTAGCTAGCAGTAGATAAGAGAGCCTAACCGCCCTAAGTAACCGTCATAAAGACCACATAAGCTTCCATGTTAATGCTCGAAAAACAATTACGAAATTTATCGTCTCAGTGGTCTGATTTCTTAAGCACATAAAACGTACCCATACATTATTTAAGATAGAAAACTGCATTCTCATAAAATTGAATAACCTAAAAATCTCCAAGCGAAATATAAGCACAGCAGGATTCTAAAAAAAAGACAGCTTGGTTGGTTGGGTCACATTTATAGAATTAAAAAAGAAAGGTTTTAACCACAGAAAAGCCCATGAAGCAAGGTCATATAGAAAAAAAAAGAGGTGGACCAAGAAAAACATGACAAGACGACGATAAAAAAGCAGCAATGGATGTACCATCACATGGGAAGAAAAAAGATTAGCACAGAATACAGGACAGAAAAACGTGGAAGAAAACCAGCACAGCTCAACAGTCCTACAAAATAGAAGGATTTACGGCTAAATAAATAAACAAATAAAGTCTGGCTAAAGTTACCGGCAAAAGTAAATAAAAAGTTATGAGAACAACAAAAAATTTCGTTTATATTATCGATAAGCTGTGTTCGTATAAATCCTTACATAATCAAATTTATATTTATTTTTGTTCTTCTGCGGTACAAAATGCGGATAGCAACGCAGGCCACAACAAACATTAACACAGTGTATAAAGTGTATATTGCAGGCCTGAAAGTACACTGAATTTCAGTAATAGCACCTGGATCGCGTCATAGATGGGATCAGTTCCCGAACCTGTTTATCCTCTTCACCCTCCAGCAATCACGTATTGTACACATGCTAGTCCACGCACAAACACAAAAACCAAATACATAAGGCAAACTCGAATTTTCGGTGTTGTATTTTTACTACCCACGCAAGTAAAAGCTTTTTATGTCCTGCAACAACTAAAAGCAAGTTGAGAACATCAAAATCCCTGTTCTCTTTCGTCGCTACAGTACACGACACCGAAACTTTACCGGGATTTAAATTTAGTTAACAACTGAGAAGAGTACCTATACACACTGTCCAAAAGGAATGGAATATGCTTATATCTCAGTAAATATCCACTTTAGGAAAAAATGTTTTGAATAAAAGTTGTTTGTACTTACTTTTCCACCATAAGACAAATATTTTTTTCGAATAACAAAAGCGCAATGAAGAACAATTGAATTTTTTTAAATGGCAAGGTACCCCTATATTATACTCATTTGATAGAGGATTTTTTCCTCTCTTTTTAATGATGGGGTCACCTTAAAATTTAAGTTTATGCTAAGAGGCCGGAGAATATCGAAAATTTAAAAGATCGTATTAGAGAAGAGGTCTATTAGACCTAAAATGGTTGGGAATGTTATAAACGGGTTTAAAAACCGAGTTTATCATTGCCAAGCTGTAAATGGTTCACAGTTTGAACACTTATTGTAGATTTCGTCAAAAAATTTACATCTTATGATGTTTTTGCTAGAAATAAATACTAATCAATTAAAAAATAATTTTTGCGTTTTTCTCAAAAGGTTGCTTAAGTAAGGGTACCAAAGTTTTGCATCATTGACAAAAGAAAAAAATTCGGTACTTTTTCATTATACGGAGGCCACTATTTTTAGAGGGGTTTTTCTTACCGGGGACCTAAAAAAAAAACAACTAATATAGGAATATGTTGTAATTTAAAAAAATTCAATTGTTTTTCATTTCGCTTTTGTTATTCGAAAAAATAGAATTTAAATGTTGGAAAACTATGTACTAAACAACTTTTATTCAAAACATTTTTCCCTAAAGTGGATATTTACTGAGATAAATTGAAAAGATGACGACCATAAGTTGTAAGGTAAATAACTTTAATGGGTTTAGTGGTCTTACTGAAAGCTTCAGCGGGGCATAAAGAAAACTCTTTGTTGATCACCAATATTTCGGATTTATTTTAATCCTTCCTCAGGGTTATCAAAGTGAGAATGTAATTTGAAGTTGAACTACTTGGATCCCAGAGTAAAAATTAATTTAAAAATTGTATTCACAAAGTGGTTAAAATTTTGACTATATATTATTGAAATTTTAAGTATATCATTAAATTTTTTTAAAGTATATCATTGAAATTTTTAAGTATATTATTGACATTTTCAAGTACCTATATTATTGAAATTTTTAAGTATATTATTAAAATTCGTTTAAATTTAAAAGTTGCTACAAGCAGTCAACTCATATCGTCGAAATTCAGTATCACAATATTCAAATAAAAACACAACACAATTTTACATATCAAAATTTGACTGACTAACTAATATTAGAACATAGAAAATAACGTTATTTGTACACTGTGTCCTTTTACAGGTTTTATATAAAGTCGATGATTACATTAGAATTATTATATTTTTCATATTTTTCTTATTTTTTTATATTTTTCATAATTCTAATGTAATAATCGACTTTATATAAAACCTGTAAAAGGACACAAAGTACAAATAACGTTATTTTCTAAAATTAGTTAGTCAGTCAAATTTTAATATGTAAAATTGTGTTGTGTTTTTATTTTAATATTGTGATACTGAATTTCGACGATATGAGTTGATTGGTTGTAGCAACTTTTAAATTTAAACGAATTTTAATAATATACTTAAAAATTTCAATGATATACCTAAAAAAAAATTTAATGATATACTTAAAATTTTAATAATATATAGTCAAAATTTTAACCACTTTGTGAATACAATTTTTAAATGAATTTCTACTCTGGGATCCAAGTAGTTCAACTTCAAATTACATTCTCACTTTGATAACACTGATGAAGGATTAAAATAGATCCGAAATATTGGTGATCAACAAAGAGTTTTCTTTATGCCCCACTGAAGCTTTCAGTAAGACCACTAAACCCATTGAAGTTATTTACTTTACTGAGATATATAGCAAATTCCATTCCTTTTGGACACCCTGTATAATAGTACATGCTTTCGGAGAAATTTCGATATATAAAAATGCGTGTTTTTTTAAATTAAACAAAGTGACTATTTTAAAACGACTTGTGTATTTAACAAAGTTTTAATTACAGTTTAACAAACACAATTTTAATAACCAAAACATTTATATATGGAGATCAAACTATAATGAAATGCAGACTCCGGACGAGCGTTCCATTATATGACAATGTTTGTACAACTCGGTTTTCATTTCCAGTTACATCAGTAGCTGCTCGCTCATTTTGAAGCCGCAAGCCAATAAAATTGACGAAAACTCAAATTGGTTTTGATAGTTTCCTCTTCTCCGAGTTTCTGTTGCCCGCCCCTATTTGATTTACGGTGGTCGCGTTTAGTAAACTAGATGCATTTTGTGTAATTGCATGCAATCCTTGTTTATAGTGCATTCCATTACAATAAAATTGTTCTAAAGTAAGTTCTTTACCGAGCTGCTTAGCTTTGAAACGTAGTAAGAGCTATAAATTAGCTTTTAGCGTTGAAATCAAAGGCTGTTGCATTTAATCGCTCCATTCAGACTTTGTTTGTACGTAAAGAACGTTTAAAATGGTTTTAATGAGACAACATTTTAGAAGGGTAATTTTCTCTTCTACTTATGATCAAGAAACAAATAGCCGAAGCGGTCATATCAATGCGCTTCGCAATAAATATGCGCGTATAAAAATAACCAACAGTAAATCGCACTATTAGGTTTGTTTCAAAAAGGCTATGTACGACCCAATGTACTAACAGGATTCTACGCAGTATCGATATCGCGTTCCACCACAGTCTCTGATAGTTCACCGAGAGGTTTAGTCGGCTGTTCCATCGTTACAAAATTAATACATGAACTAGTCAGTGTACGGTCAAAACAGTACTTGAAAGAAGGCATGTACTAGCGCTTGGATTTTTACACACATGCGCTCTTCACAAATAACGTGAGCTCAGGTTGAGCTGCTTCAACTTAAAGTGGACTGTGACGCAGAAACAACAATTAGTCCAAAGCGCTTATTACTGCGCCACCTAAAAACATCCGCCTGTTTTAGCAACGTGATTATAACCTGTAACTTCATTTACCGTTACTCAACGTTTTTAGAAAAACCTTAATTTCAACCGTCATCCCCTCTCTTTGAGCATCTCGCGGTCCACTTCAAGTTGAAACTGCTATAGCTATGCATCGCCCTCCCAATCCATCTAGTATTGGATTCTTAAGGTGTTTACCCTTGGGATGCGCACATTTCTATGAACCCAGTAGACACAAGTCATTTGCGATTAGGCCACTCGTAAAAGCGTTTCAACAACGGCTAATACTGGCCGATACATTAATTAGTACATAGTTCACGCATGCGAATAAACCAGTTTATGTACTAACCCATGAATTGGTTTTAAATCGCTTTTTGAAACAAACCTATTGAAATGATGGGTTATTTTAGCAACTACACAAGCTCCCTAGCAACCGAATCATAGCAGCAAGTGGTAAAAAAATCAATTCAATAACCATAGTTTGTTACTTAAATTACAAAAATTAACTACTTAATGTATTAAAAAAAAAATAGAACCAGTATTTAAAAAGAATTGAGTAATTTTGAAAATTATAGTACCAAGTATGGCGAAGGTATTAACAGAAATTTTCGGTGGATGGCCAAAAATTACTTTTGAAATCGTGAAAAACCATCTTTAAGAATGCAATTTCAACTAGAATAGCTTCGACTCATGACCCGAATGTCCATTACGGTTTAAATTTTGGTGAAATATAGAACGATTTACAAACACTTTAAATTCTGTCGGAAGATTCGAGGAAATTTCACGTCGATTCGATTGTTTTAAAACGAATGAAATATTACCAAGGGAAAATTTACAGACACATCTTGTTATAAAATTAAGGTTTCAGGTAAAAGGGTTTTCCAATGATTAATCCCTTAGGAAGTAGTAACACAAATGAAATCCCCAAATCAAGCTGCAAACGGGAAAAGTTAATTAAGTAAACTATTTCAACAAAATTTGGACGACAAGCAATGGAGAGAAATTAAATCAAGAAACCGATTTAAAATTACGTAAATTCATTCCAATTAGTCAAATAATTTTAACAGTACCAACCGTTTACAATTTTTTTTACAAATATGCCGCGAAATAATCAAGTAAAATCGGCAAGTTGGCTCTATTTTCAGCAGTTTCCTGGTTCAGGATTAACAAGGATTAGCTTACAAACAGAACAATTACTTTGATTAGAAAACAATAACGTTAGTGTAACACTAGATATTCATTTTAAGCTCGCGAGTTTGTGGAACTACAATTCCTTCGTTAACTCGAGAGAATTGTATTCGCTATAGTTGGGTTTCCTTTATCAGGCTAAATGACAGTGCAACTGACGCGAACAGCCGACAGGTCCTTAGTGAAATGGGGTCGAGCAAACTTTTGAAATGGACCCAGAACCGTTAGATGTAAGTCATAGCTTGATCGTGAAAGAGGCAAGGGATTTAAATGCACAAGACATTTAAATTCAGGCACAAAAAAAGATTGGATTACATTTGACAGTAAAAAACATTTAAAATAATTTTTAAGGAGATGAAGGTAACTTTTTTTTTTTTTTTTAAGTTTAGTTTGATTAACTTTGCGTGGTTATTATACATAATTTTACAATTAGGTAAAAAACAGGGTGTTCAAGTTATAGTGAACAGCATGGGGTTTTCGTAAACGGTAAGAGATATAGGGTTGGTTAAATGGGTCAAATGATCTGATTTAGAAGCAACTATTATGTGAAAAAATTAAGTTTTTACACTATTCCCAAAAAAAAAAAAAAATTGACGTTTTTGATATTTGCTTATACCTTGATTATTTGAAATCATAATCCAAAATATTTTTAGCCATTTTTAGCGTTTTAAAATTTTACCTATCTTCATTTGTTTTAACATCAACTTTCTTATTTTAAATTTTGGCAGTGACACCATTAAAAAAAGATTTTTCCTCTCGTTTCATTGATGCATGGGTTGTTAGGTTTATCTTCAAAAATAAGTAAGCTATTACAATATTATATTTATTAACCCGCTCTCCATGGGCAATGCAAAGATCTGCACTTTGATTACCTTAATAAATACAATAATAATGTTATAACTTATTAATTTTAAAGATAAACTTAACAATCCATACATCAAAGAAACGAGAAAAAACACTTTTTAATGGTGCCACTGGCAACTACAACCCGTATTTAAAATAAGAAAGTTCATGTTAAAATAACAAAAACAAATGAGGATGGGTAAAGTTTCAAATTACGCTAAAAAACGTCCTAATAATGGCTAAAAATATTTTGAGTATGATTTCAAATAATCAAGTTGGGAGAAAATATCAAAAACGTAATTTTTTGTTTTCTTAGGAATAGTGTAAAAACTATTAATTTTTTCAAGATTTTTTATCATTCAATAGTTGCTCTTTAATCATAGATCATTTTGACCCATTTAACCAACCCTGTATCTCTTACCGTTTACGAAAACCCCATGTTGTTCACGATAACTGGGACATCCTGTATTTAAAATACGATTTAATTAACAATTATTTTAATAAATATGTTATAATTCTGTAGGCAGTAAAAAACTGTTACTCGTTCAATTGTTGAACTTCTTTAATAAAAACTGTTTGATGATTTTGAAATAAACGGTGATGAACAGAAAAGCTTAGCAAAAAAACGATGACTATGATTCTGTGAAAATTAAGGTTGCAAATTATAGAAAATTAGGCTTATATCCTTTGAAAACACTATTTAGGAATCAATTTGAACAAGATGACTAGGAACTGCCTAAAACAATATATTTTTAAGAAGTTTTAGATTTAGTTTTAGATGTGATTAAATTTTTTTGGAATAGGAGTATAATACGTTACTTTAATTTATGATATTATAAATAAAACTGTTACCCCATTTTTCATTTTGACAGTTTTAAAGCGTGTTATGTATTATTGTATCATTATATATTTAACACGGCCCATCAAAACTATAATTCTTACTATGACATTTATGTTGTACTATAACACTCTTTTTTTACTTTTTATTGCAGAATATTTCAACTCAACTTAACAAGAGACTATCACTAAAAGCATTTTAGACAAAAAAAGCCTGGCGTAGGAAGAAATTCTTAATTACAAAAAAAGGGCTTTAGCGATTCTGAAAATTACATCTACAAAACTTTTTGAATTTAGAATCAACTATAGAAAACCATGCGCGCATGTGTAAAGCCGAACAAAAACAAAAAAATTCAGTTGGATTACTGTATTAAAAAAAACAAACTAGAAGGCGCGAAAATTAATCTAAAATAAAAGAGAAAGTATTGCGCTCAGAAAAAAACCTTTAATATCTGAGCAATCAACAAACAGGATATTACAATTTTATTTTCCAGTCAGTTTTCAGTACAGTACCAGTGTTTATTTCTCAACTAGAGCTTTCTCTAAAAAAAGTAATTGGATATTTGGATATACTATAGACCGAAAAACTGATTTAATTCCACAGACTAAAAATTATTTCACGGGAAAGAAATATCCGGCGGGACCCAAGAAAAAAGTTAATTTCCTCCCAGCCAAAGACGCAGCCGAGATGTTAAGCGTTTGAAAATGTAAAGTTTACACTAGCACTAGTAACATTGTTTAATAGCAACGTAAAGTAACTTCGATGAATCAAAAAATTTATTCAGTTTTAATCTTATTAACTGCTAATAATCAAATAAGTTTTGCAGTTAAAAATCAAAGCGGTTCCGGAAGTTGATTTTCAATTAAAACCTTTTGTTAGGCTAAATGTGCGTTTCAACTTTTTTCAAAATTTTGCTTCTTGTCGCGCCTTTTTGGTTGGTTTCATGGCCGTCGCGCGTGCCCGCCAAAAAGGCATTCTTCGGGCTAGAAGAGGAGACAGGGTATTTGCCCATGTGTCGCTGTGTGTGGTGTGTGCACCTTATTGATAAGTGAACCTGACCTTTCGTTTGTTATTTTAAATTCAACTTATGGTCCTTCGAATGTTGACTGGTTTCTGTTCACACACTTTTAATAAACTTTTACAATATTTTTGTAACTTGATTTTCATTAATGACTAAAAAGTTCTCAGCGAATTTATGTATTTTTTTCGGTGAACGTTATTTAAACACTTAACAATCCGAAAAGCCATACCATTAAAGGCAAATGGACATAAAAAGGCAGTGAGATAAAAAAAGTAATGTGACGCCTTGATTACGCGTAGCAAGCATTTACTTAAATTCTTTTAAATAAAGACGGATAGTTTCTTTTATGTGGATTCTTTGGTGCATTCACCAAATACGCAGTGTCGAAGTAAATTATTAACAGTGTTGTTTGGCAAACGTTTTGCATGTTTACTTCATTTCCGAGTAAGAAGTGGCCAGACATTGGCAAATAACGCAGTTAATACAATCAGCTAACAAAAACAGGCATGTTTGGCAATTTTCTAATTAGCTGGTAATTAGAAGTTCGCCTACACACCGAGTTCAAAGTACCGAGTGGCTGCATTTAATAGTTACAATAACCTTTTAAACAATTAACGTTTACATACGACTAACAAAAAGCCGTTCATAATTTGGATTTATGGCATACCATTTAAACAACACAACTTATGCCAAGCCAAATCAATCATAAATTTTCCCCAGGTCGATTCGTTTTTGTTTTATGACAACCAACTTTACTTTTTCTTATGGGCGCAATTTTTTCTATTTGTTTAATCAAATAGCATTTATTTTTCTGAGAAACATTGATGTATCACACATGATCGATAATTTACTTCTACATTCATTGTCAAATTTAAAAAAATGCGTTTTGGATAACTACCACTAGAAATCAGGTAGGCCGGTCATTGTAGTTTATGTCGTTACCATGACAACCAATCAACAAACAAAATTTTTTGAAAGCCCATTACATGTCATTGTAATAAATTCGTGTAAATGAACTTCAACAACAAAAAAACGCGATATGCTGCGAATTTTTTATTCATTAAATAAGAATTCTACTTGTGTAGTATCAAAATATCCGAAAAAATATACGTTTTTTCTACGTTAGACAAAATTTTAAATAAACATGTGAATAACTTGTTATAAAACTTAAAACTACGGTATTTTTAGTTTAAGAATAACGTAAAAACCTGTAAAAACTAAAACAAATTAAAGAATATGTTTAAATAAATGTACTCCTTCTGCAAAGCATAACTGCAAACGTTTCTTAATGTTCAGAACCTGCGCTATTGTACTTTGAGGAATTTTCAGAATTTATTATGATGACAAATACTCCTACATAACAGGCTTTCAAAATTGTTAGTTTTTTTATTGGTTGTCATGGAAACTACAAAAACTACAACGCATTTTTTCAAATTTTACAATGAATGTAGAAGTAAAGTATGCGATACATCAATTAATTCAGAAAAAAAAATTACATTTGATTATGTCAATAGCAAAAATTGCGCCCATAAGAAAAAGTAAAGTTGGTTGTCATAAAACACCTAGGAAAAATTTATGATCACTATACGATTTGGCTTAAAAGGTTGCTTAGGCAAAGTTTTTACACATTTGAAATATTTTATAATCCAAAGAAGTTAAAGGCGATTTCCAAAACACGTATTTTCCGGTTTTCCCAATTTTCTCGGATACCGTTTGAGATACTTCCAATTTCTCTTTGAATTATTAATAAGCACACAATTTAGCAGTATAAGTTTTTTTTTAAAACTTTGCAACATTTTACTTGCAAAGAATGCGCGCATTGGTAAATAGAAGAATTTTGATTTTATCTCTGACGGTTTTATGGGCAACGCGATAACAAAAATTACTTTATTTATTCAATTTTTCAGTTTTTCCCCTATTCTTCCGAAGGCAATGGCCAGTGGCACGTATAACTCTGCAAAACATTTAGTTTTGATGTTATTGATGCAATAAACACAGCCTTGATCAGATTCTAGCGACAAACATATCGTGACCTTCCCTGGTTAGTAAAATTCATTTGCGGTTTTTGTTTAAACGTTTCTTGTATAAAGTACAACATTGGCCCAGCAGTTAATACTTAAATGACTAACCTCCATCCGTTGCACACTTTGCAGACAATATTGTTTTCCTATTTTTTAAATAAAACTCGAAATAAAAAAGTTTAAAGTGAACTCACCTCTCTAATTTCCTTGATTTTATTGCCTCCTTTGCCTATGACACAGCCGGCTTGACTCTGGTGGATCATCATGCGTAAATCCAGCTCATTTCCGTTGACACGGCCGCCGTTCTGCAAAAAAAGAACAATAATCATTACCAATTCGAAGTTTTAGTCAACTACTGAAGTACTACGAACCAGCTTATTTATTTAAAATCTTTACATACAGATTTAAAAATTTTATCACGCTAGTAAAGCTTCCTCTAACTCTATTATCAAACGGAGCTTTCACATTCAGATATCAATTTTTAGACACATTGAAGTTTTATGCTACGTTCGTTATTATTTTTATAACGTAACTTGATCGAATCAACTTACACAAGAAAAATAGAGTTTCTGAAAAGTAATCAATATTTCAACTTGATCTACCGCCAAACAAAAAAGTACAGCGGATATTTTTCAAATGTCGTTATCATTTATTTACGTTTCATGTTTCATACACGTCTATACGTATAATCGTTGAATAAATAAAAAGAAAATACTACTCGATCGTGACTGGTTTATATATATATATCGATGTATCTGTTATTTCTTGTTTACATTCAACGTGCAGCTCTAGAAATTTGAAGACTATGCAGGCAGTTTCTTTTATTATTGATGGAGAACTTACGCTTCACAAGTTAAGTCAAGTAATCAGATTCGTCATTCGATAATTTTGAACAGTAATTTTTAAGCTACTTTACACAGGTTTTATAACTCAATCAAATATTTTTACAACCGGAAATGGTTAATTGGACAGCAAAGTAGATATTTAAGTTCGATTTCACAGGCCGACATGATTTTGTTGTTTTAAATTTGATTGTTGTTATTTACTAATTTGGTGGCGCTGATTACGAATCTGCTTTTAGTTTTTTGATATCACATCAGGTTTTCACCCAAAAGATTTTTTTTAATAAATTGGATCAGCTTTGCCAGTTGTGCAGGTACGACGCGACGTCTGGTAGACCCGAGCATATTGGTCCGAAGGCTAGCTACTTATTATCTAATGTCCCGGTTTCCCGGATTTGTAACAGTTAGAAATCAGTCAAAATACAATAACAGTAATTTTATTAACCCTTTAAATATGTATGTAACCCGTTTGTTTTATAAATCAGGTAAAATTAAAATCCTTTATTTGCATATGGCAGGAATACATACACATTAATATGTGCTTTTTGCTGAAAAACTTAATGAGATAACAAAAATCTTTGTGTGCCATTGAATTCATAGCATGTTACTTATATAAGAACAGCAATTTTAATATAAATTATACAAATAGTAGTTGTTCAAATAGTTTTAAAATTATTATTTTTTGTTTGAGAACTCATTAATGTTTTTCCATTTTCCTGAAAAACTTGATGTGATAGCGTGTGCCATTGAATTCAGAGGATGTTATTTATATAAGAACAGCAATTTTTATGTAAATTATACAAATAGTTTTTTGTTTAAATAGTTTTGAAGTAAAAAAAAATATTTTTTTAAACTTATTAATCTGTTTTTTGATTTTGCTGAAAAACTTGATGGGATGGCGAAAAACTGCGTGTGCCATTGAATGCAAAGCATGTAATTTATATAAGGCAGCAATTATAATTTAAATTGCGCAAATAGTTTATTGTTTAGATAGTTTTGAAGTAAATTTGTTTTTTTTAGAGACTTATCAACCTTTTTTTTTCATTTTGCTGAAAAACTTGATGAGATAGCGAAAAACCGTGTGGGCCATTGAATTCAGAGGATGGGATTTATATAGAAACAGCAATTATAATTTAAATTGTGCAAATCGTTTTTTGTTTAGATAGTTTTGAAATAAATTTGTTTTTTTTTGTGACTCATTAATCTTTTTTTTTTCATTTTGATAATAAACTTGATGTGGCAGCAAAAATCTGTATGTGCTATTAAATTCAGAGGATACGATTCATATAAGGACAGTTATTTTAATAGAAATTATCCAAACAGTTTTTTGTTTAGATATTTTTGAAATCTATTCATGTGTTGTTTTTAAACTGAATAATCTGTTTTTCCATTTTGTTGAAAAACTTGATGTGATAGCGAAAAACTGCGTGTTCTATTGAATTCAGAGCATGTAATTTATATAACAGCTATCGAAATTAAAACAACGTTCACAAGGTTCTGAAAGGTCGGTCTGTGTTATTATTAGTTTCAGTGATTCAAAAATTTAATTTGGTGGCGTACGTTAGAAAAATATTGGAAAGTTTCAAGGTGCCGCAAATCTATTCTAAGGAACTGCAAAAAAAAAATACAGTACGTTGGGCGGGTTACAAGAAAACGGGACAAGGATGAGTCAATGGTTTACGAAAAAGTTGCTAAAGAAATTAATTAACAAAACACTGGCGAAGACGAGGTTAGCTACACTACACTATTGATTGCCGAGATGTTGAAAGATACGGATTTGAAAGTGCAAAAATCATTAGTGCAAGGGAGGATGCAGTTTCCAAATATTAGAACGCGGATAGGCGTCTTGTAGGCTGTGTTCAATGTCGCAAAGATGTGCAACAGAAATTAATCGCTAAAACTAAAAACCCAACGATCATAACGTAGGCAAACATGGTGATAGCGGAGGAAAAAAGCCAATACCACCAAGGATAAGATTTTTAGTACAAAAAAATATTCATGCGATTGAAATGTATGTCTAAAATTTCCAAAGAAAAATGCGATGAATGAAAAGATGAAGAAAACATGGCATGGGGTTGTTCAATAAAGGAAGAACGAGTAAGCGCAAGGAAAACAAAAAAAGCTTGGGACGTCGTTAATTAAAGTCAAATAAAATGGGGATTCTTTTCCGAGTTGTCTGAACGTTTTCCGTACACTCTTCATTCATTATTCCACAAAATCGAGACGGAACACTTTCGGTATAAGAAATTACGTTTAGACGCATCAACGAGGCGGTACGAAAGTTTTAGCCCGGACGCGACAAATGCCATAGTTCAGGAAATTTTAATTTGTCATTGGTTACTTTTTGTACGCGCCTCGTATTTTAAAAACAACCCAACACGACGATTTGCAATTATTTCCAACGACACCTATGGTTCAATAATATTAGTCGACAAAAATTGAGTATTTACGACATATACCTCCAAATATCAATAACAGGTTTTGGCAAATTGTTTTACAGTGTTCAAATCTAACAATAATATTCTATAACACATAGTTTGCAGCCGTTTTGAGGGTAAAACAAAAGCAATTTTCGTAACGACACAACTTTACAGATTAAATTTAAACATTAAACCGCTCGCTACGTAATGCCACTGCGAGATTTTGAAGTATGTATTTGATTGCTTCAAGCACTTGATCCACGGTTATCTTATATTAAATCGGTGTTGCTACTTTATTAAGGCAACATTTCTTTCACGTTTTAAATAAAACAGTTTTTGTTCGAATAACAGTATCGCTGACTACAAGGAACTCGCTTTTCGGAACAAAACAAAGATAATAATTGTAACTTTCATCAGTATTTTTCCGACGTTTTTACTGGTTTATTCTGCATAAAATAAATGCACTGGATTACTTAACTCAACAGTCGTGTTCTGTGAGGTTTTCCTGCCAACATGACCACAACGATCGCTGTACAATGCTGATAATGCACTTATTACAAAAAAAAAGAGTAGAGAATGCAATCTGGGTTACTCTGACGGTACAAAAACACGGGAAATGTCTAGCTCCAGCGCTGATTTAAATATCGGCGCTGTTTTTCTTTCAGTTTCTAATATTACCCCCTCAAATCAGCAAGATCTTTGTCAGTGTTTCATCGGTTTGTGCCTTGTAACAACTTTCTTATTATACGAGATAGAGAATCGGTTAATTTTGCACTGTTGGGCAAAATTACAAAAGAAATTGAATTTGCGTCAAAAATATTAATTAGGGTTACAAGTTTAAAAAAAAAAAAACTACACAAAAAGTGAAAATGTAAATGATTTTAGACACAAATATCTCATTAAATTTAACTTATAAAAAAAAGCTGCATAGATACATATGTATAAGTAGGTACTTTTAAATTTTTTACATTATGATTATTATTGTACATAACATTATCTAAAAACCAGTTGTCTTCAACTTTTTTGGTTTGTCCTAGTTAAATAGATGTTGGTGTATAAAAATTTTTCATTTTACAGCTTCTTTTTGCATTATTCTCATGAAGTTAACAACACCTCTTAATATATATTACTAAATGTCCTTTAATTTTTTTTTTGTCATTCTCCGTCTGCCCAACTTTGCTGGAGTAACCGACACTTTGACTCACATAATAATAAAGTAATGCTGTGGACAATTAAATAAATGGATAATAAAATTAACAAATACATATACCACAAATCTTCGTGTGAGGGTTTAGGAAAGTTATAGAAAACAGTGCATTTTAAGCCTTTTTGGCAAGGTTAACCTGATTTAAATCAGCCGATTTTTTAAAACTAAAATCATGATTTAAATAAAACTTTATTTATTTTTACGATTTAACGTCACATGTCATATATAAATTAAATGCAAGTTTTACTTCCGACCGCTTAAACAACCGCTAGTAAAATACGCCAGAGATATTGCATATTGGCTTCTTCTCGTAGGTCGGGGAGAAAAAAAGTCGCCACAGGAATGTTCTTGTTAAAGTTTGCAACAGTTGAATTAGTTTTTTATTATCGATTTTTTCAGAAAAATTACATTCTCGATAAAAGTTGCATGACCTAAAACTAATTTTAAGATGAAAAAAATTCACATGACACTAGATTTTAACGATTTTAATAGTATTCGCAGAAGTAAAGTGCTCTTATTTTAAGACTTACAAAAACAAATTCACAGGAAAAAATTGTTTACAAATCAAAAATATGACATACGAAATTTGACGTTACAATTTCATTTTCGAATTTTACAGTAATTTCAACATTTAAAAAGTTTGCAACTAATAAAAAGTTTTTTTTTATTATTGATTTCCTGGAAAATTTTATTCTTGAGAAAAGTTGATGAATGGCTTTAAACCAGAGCTGGGCAAAGCACCGACCCTAAGTGCTTGAAGCACCGAGCATTCAAGCACTTGTGTAAGTGCTTGATCTAATTAAGCAGTAAGTACTTTGGTTTTTAAAAATGCTTAAAAGCATCAAGCACTGACCAAAGTGCTTAAACAAATTAAGCAGCCAGCATTGAGCATTTTGGAAATGCTTAAGAGAAATTTAAAATTTAGACAGTCTTGTAGCATACATGTTAAGGATTAAATACTATGCAGTAAGCATATATAAATTTAAAAAATGCTTATTATACACTGTCTTTCTAAAGTGCTTAATAAGTACCAAGTGTTCATGAAAGTGCTTGGTGCTCTAAGCATCAAGCATCTGTTTTGGAAAGTGCTCCAAGCATTGTGCTCGAAGCATTAAAAGTGCTTAAAAAATTATTGCAAGTTGTAAGCATTCAAGCATTGCCCAGCTCTGCTTTAAACTATTTAAAGGAAATAAAAATTTGATAAAAATTTAAACGACACAAGCTTTTAGCGATTTTAGAAATATTTGCAAGATTAAAATGCCCTTATTTTAAGTTGAATTTTTTGTAGCTCTTAAAATAAGACCACTTAACTTTTGTGAAAGTTTCTGAAATCGCTAAAATCTAGTGCCGTATGAATGTTTTTCCACCTTAAAATTAGTTCTAGGTCATGCACTAACTTTTATCAGGAATAAACGTTTCTGAGAATTTTTTAATAAAAAACTTTTTTAATTGTTGCACACTTTTTTAATGACACTGTATAGCAGATATTACGTAGTTTGAAAAATGAATAAATTAGTTGTAAAACGAGAAAAGTTTCTTATTAAAAAAAATATAATCGGTGATTTTTTGGAATTTTTAAATTAAAATCAACGATTTCTGAGTTTTTAAATAAAAATCAAATTTCGCCCAACCTTGCTTTTTGGATAACACTGTAAGACTTAATCTATGTTGTAGGCTTTCGCGGCCGATGTAAGACTTATTACAGAGAAAGAAATTTTCCTTTAGCGACAAATTAACGTTAAGCAAACATCAAGAGGTAACATTCGATGTATAATTGGTAATTTCATGTTTAATTAAATAACGAATCGATCTTCAAATTGACGTCATTACGTACAGAATACCAGTAATTGTTTTGCCTTTCTTATTAATTTTTAGTGAAGCTTACTTTTCGTGTAGCCAGAATATTACTACCGATGTGGCATTTGATAACAAGTCTCGTGTCTATATCACATTATATAGCTTTTAATAGAACTTCTGTCCATGTCGTTCTGCACGCCAGTTCTGCGAACTGACCTGTATGTTAAAGCATCACGTATATACATCCAACGCAGAATGCACGTACACGACATTTCAATAAAACGATCCCTTGTTATCCAATAGGATAACTAACGTTTTATTTTAGTCAACTGAAGAAACAAAATGACGCACGAGGTCTTGTAAAAATGGAACTGATATAAATGTTCAATGGCTAAGTATACTCTTCGATTTAACGACGTTACGTAACTCTCATTCATACTTCAACAACAATTACTTAATGTCGAGCTGAAAATGTCAAAAGCTGCTTTTGAAAGCTCTCTACCCATAGTCGCCATGACAAAATCACACGAAAGGTCATCGGAATACTTGAATTCGTAAATACCCTTTGACATATTTGCCTTAAATACCGAAATCGAACTCAGCTATAATTGGGGTTGTTCAGTTGGTTAAATCGAACCGTTTATAAATGTCAATTAACCATTTAACAGTCCACGCAGTTAACGGTAAATAAAAGCACATCATGTGGCTTTACAAATCCTTTAAGGACTCCGGAATTTTTTAAATGGACCTTAATTATGAAAGTGGTATGAGTCTATCGTCCGTTTCGAGATATTTAAGGGTTTGCATTTTAGTCGATTTAAAAGTACTGGTAAAATCTATTAAGTTTGCCCATATGATCTTAACTATATTTATGTAATTAGTTTCAATTTTTTTTCTTTGAGAATTTACCTAGTCAATATTTATATGTTGGGTCAGCAATGGACCATTTTCATAATAATTGAATTGTAATAGTTATTCACGTAACAAAACCGGAAAGTGGTACTTTACTGGACGAGTAGACAGTTTTGGGACGAGCCACAGTCGAGTCCTGAAAGCATACGAGTCCAGTAAAGACACTTTCCGGGTGTGTAATGTACAATATTTTTTTCTGCGTCCTCACTGGCACCAAAATCACCATCTTCGCCATCCTTAATTAAACAATAACTTAACAAACTACAGGTGAAAACTCGCTTGGTGGTATAATGACGCTTGTTTGACGGCGCAAATCACCATGGTAACCAGCTACTTTCCGGCCTAGGCCGGTAAAGACACTTCATAACCATGGAAACCAATTACTTTCTGGCCTAGGCCAGTATAGATGTATTTTCCAGCCTAAAAATTGATCGGTAATAACTAAGTTTCTGGACGGACACAGAATTTTTTTTATACATTTCAATTTTAATTTCACTTGAAGTACGCTATGTTGAATCCGGTTTTGGTTATAAATAAGACCAAAAAACAAAATACTATTGTATAATCGCATGATGTATTTTTGCAAATTACATTATGCTGATAAGTTTTTGTGTAAACTCGTATTATTCGGTGAATTTATTTGTAAAATGGGACGATTTAACTTGTTACCTTACCCAGTGTTTAATTAAACTACAAAAAATGGACTAAAATAATTTTTATTAATAAATAATAAATGATTGGGCAATTTTTCTAACCGACAAATTTTCAATTGGTCAAAGCATGTGAATATTTTAATGCATAAACTGGAAATTGTTTACAAATAAAAAATTTACACTTAATTGTATATAAATTAGTCGTCACATTTTTCAAAGTTAATTAGTTATGATACGCGTTAAGGTTAAAAAACGTGATCAGAAAATGATTATAACATAATGAAAATCAAGCTGATTAATACTGTTCGCCCACACAAATACTTCTGAAAGCAGTTTATGACATTTTTACAAGAAGAAGAGTACCAGATTGACCATTTTACGGGCATTAATAGGATAAATAAAATATAAACCGATTCAATGTAAGGAAGGAAGAAGATAAGGATTACAAGATAGGTGTAGTGAAAATTTCGTGAAATAAATTAGGTTTGAATAATTCCATCCTCCACGTTTTATTGAGTAGGAACATTGTAAACAGTCAAGTAATTGTTTTTTTTTAGAGAATTGCCGGTCTTTTCTATGGAAACTTAAGCCAGTTTCTTTCCACAAAAGGCCACAGAAAATTCCACTAGACTTCAGATGACGTTTTATGTCGTAATTTGTTGAAAGTTTTCATGGAAACGATATTTCCAAGAAAATTCTCACCTTTTGTGGTATGTACTCTTAATAATTACAAGTAGTATGACCTGTATAATTATCTTACGGATCGATTGGGTGGAAAAAGCATGAATGCGGGTTAAACTAGTGCCATATCTTGGAAAAGAGCGCTGCTCATTCAAACAACATTTAATTATGGTATAAAAATGCATAAATATGTCTAAAAAATGTATAAATATGTTTAAAAAACGTATTAAACCGCCAAATGATGGAGTCAGTACAGCCAACTATGATCTGTTACTATTTTACGCGATTGCTAAGCTTTTTAAAGCTCAATTATTTGACGAACACAACTTAAGAATGTCATATAAGTCGTTACTGTTTTATATTTAACTTTTAAAGCCCCCATATATCTGGAAGCTTTGTTATTAAAAAAGCCTCTTATTTTAAGATAAATTTAAAAATCAAACTATGATAAAAAGAAATTCCCGAAGAGTTTGACGGCGCATTTTTATCTTCCATGCGCGAGTTTTGTCATAAAAATCTTCCTATAAACATTATTGTACTTTTTCCGCTAAAGCTCATTACTTCAGCTGCAAATAAAACAAAAACAAAATGAGCAAATTCAACTTCCTCGGAAGTAAGTCAATGCTGAAACAAACTAAGACTGTAGTCTGAACTCGTGCAAGGAAGGAAATACGATCCAACGCTGCATCGTTCTCCTGAAATATTGCTGGTGGCTGTGTGAGTGGAAATGAGATATGTTGTTAGTCAGTCCTCATCATGTATAATAATATGCAAGCCGCTTTAACGGGATAACAAAGCCACAGAGTAATTGAACAAACACGTGAAGGTTGAGACGGGATTTTATGTTATAACTCTGGGCAAATGTTTGTTTTTATTTGGTTTCGTAATGTATTAGACAGTTTTCATTAATTTATCTGGTGGTAAAAATTGCTAAAAAGATTAAATTAAAAAGCTTAGAGCGATATTCAGAAATATACTAATGAGAGGAAGATTTTGACGAATTTTTGTATACAGGGTGTGTGTTTTATCATAAAGAATATATGAGGAACTGGGAAACCGTTAGAGATGGCTAAATCAGTAACGAAGCGTTTTTTACATGTGTAGTAAGCATAGAAACTAATAATGTGCTTATCGTGTTTGAATCCTGATTGTGAAAAAACCTATTCATTTTCAATTTCAGCTAAAACTTTCTTATTATTATATTATTACGATTAGAAAAATTTAATTTGTTTAAAAAAGGAGTTTTTAAAATTTAAAATGCGTGTAAAGTTTTTTATTCATGATTTTCCAATTATAAAAGTACATATAGCCAACATTCTGAAAATTACGAAAACTGAAAAATGACAAATATTTTAGACATATGTACAGGGTGTTTCCGTGATTTTGTTATAACATTTTAGGGTAAATAGAGGAGGTAATTTGTGATATTTTTTGCCAATTAACTAATGGGCGGATATGCATCCCCTCGGAGTTACAGGTCGAAGAAGCTTAAAAAAGAGGTCTTAGTCGCATGGTCAGCTCAGTCACCAGATTTGACTCCATTCGATTTTTTCTTGTGGGGGCACACAAAGAGCCTTATTTATCTACGAGACTCGAGCGGAGTCCAAAGAAGATCTGGTGGCCAGAATTACCGCTGCATCCGAACAGATCCAGACAATGCAAGGCGCGTTTGAAAGAATAAACATGAAATATTGCGTAGTGCACTACTTGCCATCGAATGTGATAGCCGCAAATTCAAGCAGCTTCTGTAGTATTTGTAGTTAGAAGTATTAGTTTGTCTCGCTTCTCGCATTTAAATAACAAAATTTAGGATGAAAAAGTGCATTTTTCTTCGCTTCTATGGTCTGTAACTCTGAGGGGATGCATTGCCGACCGTTGGTTTATTGGCAAAAACATATCACAAAACCGCCTCTATCTACTCGGAAAACGTAAAAGCAAAGTCACGGATTCACCGTGTATATCTATGGACGAGAGAAAAAAGTAAGGAAGTAAATAAGTTAAGATTAAGACGTTAATATTTTTTCAGTTAAATGGTTACTGAGATACAAATCAAATTAAGATTTTTTTAAAAAATGGCTATCAGAGTGAACTGTAGCCTTAAAAACAGGTTATTTGCTGATTTCAATAACATCAGTGGCGTAGTTAGAGTTTGTGCCGCCCGGGGGGCGGTCTCTGAGTTTGCCACCCCTCTCGGTAAGTGTTGCCAACTCTTGATGTTTTCAAAACAAACAGAGATCGACACAAAAAAGTTGGGGAAACAACAAATGCGCTGCAAGCGATGTTTTTTGAATTTTAGATGTTCAAACGTGTTTTTACGCAAAGTTAGATGATGTAGAGTACTTTACCATCATTCAAAATAACTGTTTTATAGCAGAACATATTCTAATTTAATTTTTTTTAAAATTAGATCGCCCTCAGCCCCACGAAATAATTTTTATAAGTGTAAAAACTTTCACCAATAGTTTTCATATAGGTGAAGGAACACATACATTTAATATTTAGCAAAATTCCCAAAAAGTAATATAAACATAAAATTCACATAAATTCCAAAAATTTGGGTAGGCTAAAAGTGCCACCCAGGGCGGACCACCCCCTTCTAGCTACGCCACTGAAAAACATATGTGTTGCAATAAACAAAATTTATGAAATATAGCCAGCAATTTAGCGGTACAGCCGAAACGAGCTCGGTTCTTTGTACTATATGTGTAAAAACTAACCACACAATACAAGCTTAATTTTTAATTACTGATCCTTTTTTAAGTATCTCATCTTGAAACTGGTATTGCATTGTAACAAGAGATTCTTCATGGATGAATGATTAGTGATTTTTAAATAAACTTATTTTGAATTATAAATAAACAAACACTTTTATAATTTAACAAACTAAACATGCAATAAGCCCAACACTCAATCACATATACGAGATGGTTTTCACCCTAAGCAGAAACTACTAAAATACTCTATTCAATTTTGTAAGTATTCAAAATATATCCTAATATAAATATGATGGTTATGGCACAATAATTTTAAAATACCCAATAGATATAGCAGCCGAAATGGATTAATATTTTAGATTTACGTGCCAAAAGCCACATTTTAAGCTTGCATGCCTAAAAAATGAGAACGGGAACACCCCGAGCGAACTATTTCACTTTCGAGTCGAAATAACTTTCAAAAGACATTCTTAAAGTGGACTTTAAAAGTAAAAGTTGTATATAAAGTAATGCCATAAAACTTTGTAGCGCCAGTTCTTTTGTGTGTTTTGCTATAACATGTTCCTGAATGTAGAAATTTTTAATATTATTTTCAGATGAGCAAGGAGAACTAAACTTTGCGAGTGTAGCTGAAAAACGAAAAAGAAATGTGGAAACAACATATCAAATCGACCTCATGGCAACGGATGCGAGTTTAAATTTTTGGTCGTCTATCGTTGGAGTAATCCACTATCTGATCGTTATGAAGTATGTTACAGAACATTGATTAAATTGAGAATGAAAGACGAAAGTTCTTTAAGTTAGTTTTTTTGACAAAAAGTAATTTTAAACTCAATTTGGTTCCAATTACAAGTAAAATTTAAAATGAATTAATTTAACAATATATTAAAAAAAGTCCTACCAACGTTGTTTTCTTTTATTGTTCGTTATTACATTGATATATTTATGCGTATTAATGCTTAAATTGTTTAAATGGCTTAATTATGTCGTATAAATAAGTTTAATTGTGTTTTTATGAAGATTTATTAATTGCTTATTAAAATATGGTTAATGCAGTTCTTTGCAAATGTGCATTTATTTTTGTGCTTAAGTCATTCTCTACTGAAGGGCTTACAAACATAATAATGGGATGTAAAGGGATTTCTACATCCAAATTTTAAACTATCCACCAAATAACATTGTAATTTTAAATAGTCAATCAAAACATTAACGAAAATAAATTGAAATACATTCAAAAATTACAAATGTTACATTTTGGAGATAACAGGGTGTATATAGGGTGCCCATTTTTCTAACCTGTTGTATGGGTAACTCTGTTAACATTGAAGATACAGAAACGTTTAAATTAGTAAATTTGTGCAGAATTTAAAGGGAAATCTGTTGCCATTTTTAAATTTGACCTACGTCATCAACTTTATGAAATATTTTGAGAAAACTGAAAAAGATCGATTTTTTTAAAAACTTAAATAATTCCGTAAGCATATGAGCTAGAATAAAAATTAAAAATTGGCTTTTATAGATCTTTTTATGAAGATTTTAAATATGTGTAAGAAATTTTTATAGCACTCTCGATTTCCGAGTTATAACACAAACTTGCATTTTTTTAAAATGGAAGTCGTAGTTGGCTGTGGCCTTAATAAAACGGTAATTTTTTTCTCGTTTTAATGATATAACGATATAAGGTTTGTTATCCTTTTCCTTTATTTTTTAAATAACCAAAAATCATTTCACATGTTCATTGCCTACTAATAGATGGGAGTTATCCCGTGTGGATGTTGTTGTTTTTTTCAGTGTGACATTTAAGAGTTGTCTCTTATTGTTAGTGTGGCAGTTATTAGCCCGTTACAACAAAGTGGGCGCAATTTTAATCATACACATTATTGATTGATTATTACGTTATGTTCGTTTTGCAAGGACACTGCTTCGACCCAAGGTTTAGGTTAAGATAAGATTTATACATTACGCAAATTAATCCACATCCTTAAGATTCATCGACTTGGCTTCAATATCAAAGTATCAAGATTAATCTGTATGATACAAACAAGTTCAATGGACATTTTCTGAGGGTTCTGCACTCGCAGAATTGATAAATAATATTATTGTTTCACGGTTCGGGCGCATACATTTGATTTAAGATAAATTCTTCGGCCACCTCATCAATCATGTGAAATTGTTGGTGGGTTTGAATGACAATACAAGTTAAACATAATCAGAGTTAGCCATAAATAATGCGCTAAATTATCTATCGAAATTATTGCTAGGTGTTCACTCATACCTGACATATTTTCTCTAGTAGGAAGTTCTATTTCCATTATTAATTGTATGCTAATTTAATAAGTGGGTATTTAGGAATGTTACGTACCAAAATATCGATGCTATGGTTTGATAATAATTAATTGTACAAGGTTTTTTCATTGTTAAATTTGGCGTGTTGTCTAAGTTCATTTGTTTTTGCGACAAAATTGTCTGTGCTTAGAGACAATAGCCTTTAAGGTGATTCTTTTTGGGGTATACAGGGTGGTGCATTTTCGATGTTCACCATTGCTATCTTGGAAACGGTAAGAGATACAAGGTCGGTTAAATTATAGAACAGTTGCACATGTTTATGGCCATTGAAAATCTGTAAAGAAATCCTGGATATTATGATTCGTTTTTGATTTTGATTATTATTAATATCCAGGATTTCTTTTCAGATTCTCAATGGCCATTAAACTGTGCAACATTTCTTTTATTTAACCGACCTTGTATCTTCTATCGAAATATGCACCACCCTGTATATCCCTTAAATACAACTATTAGGGAAAATTTCTCTAAGTTATTTTCTAAAGATTATTAATCATGGATCTACTTTGGTCAAATTTTAACAATATAACGCAGCCTTTTGGGCACCTAAAACAATTATATTTACCTTAATTAATTATTAATACCGCTATCACTGCGTAATCAAGATTGTCATTTACGTAATTTATTTAAAATTATGCAGGACACGAATTAAAATTGCAGATAAATTTTACCTGTCAGATAAATTGCTGATTAAACACGTATAAATGACTAATTTTATAATTATCAATATATCAGCAGGGTACGAATAATATTGATCACGTTATTTAATTACGCTGTACGTTTCGTTTTTTTTAGGGCACCTGCAATTCAATTTGGGAAATCCCAAGTGTTTAAATTGCGTGTAAACATCGAGAACTGGTGCTTTGAAGTTGCCAGAGTTAATAGAGACTACCAAATGTGTATCTGTATCATCGTAGTTCGAAGGTTCACTGGAAAATTAAATTTGTATTACGGGCAGATGCTATCCTGCTGTGCAAAGTTTGCAGGAATTCAGCAGTGCAAAGATGTGAGCGGAGTGACGTTTTTGAATGGATGCTTTTAGGAAATCAAAAATCCGATTTAGTATCAAATCTGTTTAGGTCAGGGCTGTCCAACTTCTATACAAGTGCAGGCAATTTTTCCCCTCTAAAGTTTTAGCGGGCCACTAATTCTAATAGGCGCAAATAAATTTAAATATAGGGTGAGTCATTAGTGGGGGATCGGACGATTGTGGCTTAACGGTTTGAGATAGAATAATTTTCGTATCGGGCTAATAGAGCAATGTTTTCTGCATGTCCTTACCAAATTACAACTCTTTGCTTCGAAAAATGACTTCAGGAGAATTTTTTAAATAAAAACTTAAGATCAACAAAAATTTAATTTTTTTTTTTTTTAGTGACAAGGCCGCATAAAAACCTGTAGTATTTTATATCGATGTAAAGCTAAAATGAAGGCGGTCAAGAATATTCAATAAAAAATGGGGCGTTGTATCTGAAATATAAAAGTTGCTATTGGTTCCAGAGAGTTGACTCACCCTGTATATTTCAAAATATTTTTATCGTGTTCGGAAGAAAAAACTGTATGAAATGCCGTTTGAATCAACTTTCTATCTCAAACCGTTTAGCCACAATCGACTGATCCCCCACTAATGACTCACCCTGTATAGGACTTTTATTCCATGAAGTATAAATTAAAAATGAAACATGCACACTCAGAAGTTACAATAATCTGACAAAAGTTGAACACGACAAGTATAAATTAAAATTGTTTGCAAAGCTGAACACATTTTTTTTCGAATTTGCTAAGTTTCCCTTAGGCGTACGTTCACTGGGAAAAATTAAACGATTTAAAAAGTCCACTGGCGTGGAATATAACAAAGTCGGTGGAAGAATATTTACATCATTGCCAAGAGGGATGCATATCCGTTAGTTTGTGAGAGTTTTTTGGTATAGCGCCACTAACCGCTCGTCTTCTTTACAGGAATACACAACAGAAAGTCACCGATGCTTTTTAATTTTTACGTTAAAGGTTAAAATAAGTTGCTACATTATTTAAACCATTTTGTTTACATCAAGCACCATAATATGCCACAATTAAACTAAGTTTGGTGCTTAAGGATGTTCAAACTACTGGATTAGGTAAAAACAGTACAAAAATCTTTTTTATAATAAAAGAAAACTATTATTTTTAGTAAAAAGAGGCCCGATAACTCATATTTCATTCTAAACAGCGTGCTTTGCCTTCTCAAAAGCTTATTATCTTAATTGTATGGCTGCGCGTATAACAAAATTGCGTCACTGGCCAATTTAACAATGTGGTTAATGTGTTAATCTTTTACAAATAATAAATGAAGAAGTTTTACGACCTCGCCTAATAGTTTTTATGTTAAAACGCCCGCCCAGTTCATAAACACTACCTGAAAACAGTTAGTTTTGCATTTTATACGCTTTTAACAGTACACATGTGTTAAATTTAAAACTCCTACTTGATATTTATGATACCAGCATGCACACCGTTAAAACGGTAATGTTTGGTACCATAAACTGCAAATAACCAGCGATATTTGTACAACATTTTTATGAGAAGCGCAAAAAAATTCACAGAAGCCATAAAAAAATGCTGGCGTAAAAGTTATACTAACCTGGAAAAATGTTTGAGAAATATGTACGGAATATTCAAAATACAAGAACAAATCTATGCAATATATTTGGGAAAGTAAGGTTTAAGTCAATATTAACTAATTCTAGAGCTGCAATTCATCATCTGTTTTAAAATGCCAATACAAGAAAATATTAATTTAATATTTTCTGAGAACCTTCAAAAAACTTTTAATGTTAGTTTTCTTAACTGTATTACAGTATTAAAGTTATTTGTCCTTATGTTCGCTATTGCAAAACATATTTGTTTAAAACTAACATTGCCTAGTGCAGGGGTATTCGTTTCCAGTGAGTACTGAGGTCAATATTGCCAGGCTAAATGTTTAATGTTTTCAATCTTAGTTCAGCAGACGAACTTATCTGTTTGAACAAAGTACTTCATGAGATATAAAGAAGCAATTTAATAAATGGGAGATGTACTAAGAAAAAGAAAATATAACCTGCAATAAAAATGTACCGAGAAAATTGCAAGGTTTATAAGCTCGGAGAGTTCTGAAATTTGTTACAATTAGATTTAATGTGAACATCTAGATACATTTAAAATAAGTTTTATGAAGTGTCTCTTCGTATTAAGAGCTTAATGTACAGGTTGGGCAAATTTCGATAGTTTCATAGGGAATCTCGTTAACTATAAGAGTTATGAAAAAACGGAGCCCCATCCTCGATCTCTTTTTCCGAGAAAAAGTTAATGGTGAAAACTAAAATTGGTTATCGTCTTTTGTTTTCGAGTTATCGCCGATAACTCGATTTTTCGTTTTATGACTATATCTCGCTTGTTTATGGAAATAAAGAAAAATAATTTTGACGTTCTACAAGCACTTTTTTGATAAGAATGCAGGGCGTAGACCATTTTTCAAAAAAAATAAAAAATTCGAAATTCGAGTTGTGACAAAAGTTGTTTTTTTTTTAAAACGGAACCCATAGTTGGCTGTGGCATAACGAGAAAAAGGAAGGCTTGAAAAAGTGCTGTTTTTTCATATTTTTCTTTTGAAATTTCGATAATCAAACTATCGTGAATCAGAAACCAAATCGATTCTAAACCGAAACATTTGAGAGTAACGCGTTCAATAAGGCATTTGTTCATTTATACAATAGTGAGCGTATTGTTTGTTTTTAATTCACTTCGTGTCAGTTTAATTCGCTTTAATCTTATCAAAGACTTAACTCGCCATTCAAATGAAACCAAACTGTGGATAATTCTCTTATAACAATTCGGTTCACTGTTAAGGCGGTTTTATACTATACTATTTTTTCGTTTAAGAAAGTCGTATACGATTTTCTAGTACGGTGTCAATCAGAAATTAAAAATCTTGAACGAAAAATTCGTACGAAATTACTACCTGCCCTAAATGCGTTCAATTTTAGCATGCGCGCATGCGTATTCTACTGTAACTGTATCTGACCGCATGTCATTTGTGGGTTAGGTTAACTGAAACAATCAAACGATGTTAAATACTACTTATTACCGTTATAATCCCTCACAATTTATTTTGTAGGAAGCAATATGTAGAATGGAACAAGCGTTAAATATAAGTAAATTTGAAACTGATTCGCTTTTTGTTCTGTGTTCAAATTGAACATTTGACATGGTTACTCAAGGTGCCAACAAAATATGATAAAAATTACTAAAAAGTAACTAAAATATATTGGAGTTTTCGTGCCAAAAAATAGTACAATGTAAATGGTTCATATTTTCCATGCTATATTCTTGAACGAAATTTTTGTATTAAAAATCGTAAACGATTTTCTTAAACGAAAAAATAGTATAGTATAAACAGACTTTAGACCCCGATGTACAAGAATTTTGCTGTTTAAAAATATTATTAGCGACAAAAAAGTGTGCGGTTGCATTCTTTAAAATGCAATTTCTGAAATGGTTTTCATAGGGATATACGGGCCACAATAAACATGATTTTTAATCTCGCGCGGTAAGGAAGCGACGTGGGGGTAAATCGAGCTGTTTGTATTCAAGTGTCTTTTTCAAAGCGTTAATGTGAAAGAAGTATCACCGAGTCACACCACCATCACACACTTCTCATCACAACGATTCCGGCGTTTGCGGTTCAACTTTGTCGCTCCTGTTGAGTCAACTATGGGCATTAGTAATGCGATCTGCAAACATCGAGTCGGGATCGAAACTTGATGTGCTACGCAAACAAAAGAACTGAGAATGCTATGTTTTATCTCTTCGGAAAGTTTCACAATAGGTTTCGCAGTTATGTTTGATTAATTTTGAACGTCATATGGATGAGAAAGGAATAAGAAATAAAGCGAAACCATAAAAAAAGTGGCTTTTAAACAAATTATTTGAAACAAAAAACTGTTTTATTGTATAGGGTGGGCAAATTTCGATGTTTTCATAGGGAATTTCGTTAACTATAAGAGATATTGAAAAACGGATCTTATTTAGGAAATAGTCTTATCAAATATACAAGTACTGTCAGTGTGGTACGTCAGGGGTGTGGTTTAATCAATATTAAAGTAACGCTACTGGTCGCCGAAATTCGTCAAAAAAATTATCAAGACCAAAATATTTTATTCCCTCTCCAAATTTAAATTTTCGACCAATCACAAACTCAGATTTCTTAGAAACGACCAATAAACGCATGAGAATCTGTTAATTGCGAAAATGATATTATCAGTGTATGATTATGTTTATTAGTCGTTTCTAGGAAACCTGAGTTTTTTTTTGCTCGAAAACGCAAATTTGACAGAAGGATCAACATCTGACAGGGGAATGTAAAATTATTACCGTGTAATAATGCTCCTATTGGTAGTGTCTAGAACTCTAGAAGATTTAAGATTAGTGATTGGTTGAAAACGCAAATTTGACAGGGAAGGAAATTTTACACCGAATAACCTTCACCTGTTGATAGATTCTAAAAAATTTACCTTAATCCTATAAAATCTGTTGCTTTTAGATTAACAGGTCTCCACCTGAGATGTAGGGCTGTTACCAAGCAACATGTTCGCTCGACAACATCATAAAATTATTGCGACATTACCACGCTCGAGTTATTACAACTTAAATTAAGTTTTTGTAGCATAAAAGTTTCATCGATTGTTCCTTTAACACTACATGTACTTTTTGTTTCTTGTATTTATTTAATTCGATTAAATACGTTTCGATTTCCCGATTTAAATAATTGTTCTATTTACCTACTCTTAAGATTAAAAAAATAATAAACAAACTGAAGTTTAAAATGTTGACAAATCGATAGAAAACAGTTTGTAGTACTATAAGAGGTTAGTGGTCATTGAATTTTGTGTCATTAATTTTGTATTTGACAGTCTAGAGAAGATGACTGTGTTAGCATGTGAAATCAGTCTGAATGCTATGTGTAGACAGCAGCGGCCTCATGAATAAGCTATATACGCTGCAAATTTAATATATTCCATTTATAGGAATGCATAATTAAATTCCAAACCCATGAGCATAAAGTATTTGGAGCAGAACTTCTCCATCATGCACAAATCCACACGATCCAAAGCCATCAAACAAACGTAACTTAGTTTAACGTAAAACAAATGACTCACCTCTTCCAAGTTCGGTACGACATCATTAACTATCTTGCAGACGGTGTCCAGGTCCGAGGAGAGGGTCAACATCCTGTAAGCAGAATAAAGTTACTGTGCGTGACGTTTTGGAGTGTAAAGTTCGGGGTGATAAGGTGATATTGCCGGCAGTGATCAATTCTATTTAACAGTTACAAATGGTGGAACGATGCCTCCTTTCAACAACTTCACGTTTACGCTCGGCCATCATTCACGATAACCGATAACACCGGTAGCTAGTTGAGTAGAGAAGTTGTAAGTGAATGAGGATTTTACAAAACTGCATTGTGTACCGCAATAAAAAGACTAGACACTTTAAGAAAAATGCGTTGAATCTTGAGATTTTCACTGAAAGTTTCATGAAAAACGGTTGTGTACCTGGTATTTTATAGTGAACACAAATAGTGACCCAGAAAGGACTTGAATTTAAGTTTGAGCATTATACTATTCAAAATTCACATTTTTTTGAGAACAAATTATTTGCTACATTGAAAAATTTGATTGCTATACGGAACTGCTATGCTATTCCAATCCAATATGTAAATAAAACGCTCTATAGTAAGTAAAAACACAATAAAATTAATTTAAAGCTATTTAAAATAGCCGAACGGTTTTGGAAAAATTAAAACGCTACATGAGTATGTCTTCATTTTAGAGTCCTTTACTATTAGAACAGCTTTTAGTAATTGCTAAAACACATTGCTATGAGCACTCTATTTAAATCAATAAAAGATGGTCGGGTTAGGGGTTAGTAAAAGTTTTTTTAATGATGTCAAGTAGAGTGGCATTTGATATGGGTGTGTGCGGTGGCAGGTCCTAATACTTGGTCTAGTAATAAAAGACTCTAAGGTTATCTATAATCAGGGATGAAATAACGTTGTAAAAAGTTACATAACGTTATAAATAACATTAAAAAATTAAATGTTATATAATGTAATGCAAATAATAATATACAGGGTGGTTCACATAAAAGGGCCACTATTGGGATCTCGTAAACGGCAAGAGCTACAAAGAAGTATTAGACAAATTGATCCCCTTTCTGATTGTGAGAACTATTCAGTGATGTTTTAAAAAGTTTTATGGCACGCTAAATAATAAACAAAAATCAAAACGCCATTTTTTTAAAAATATTAATAACTCGGTTATACTTGATGGTACAAAAATATTTTTGGGGAACAAGTTGTAGATTTTACTACGAACTGTAAAATGTAAACATTCATCTGTTTTAATATAGTTTACGTACGCTATTGCTTCATAGGGACTTTTTAATGAATTTGATTTGTTTTGAGCCTAAACATTAAAATAAATACACTAAACCTTATATTATTGAAAAGAAAAAGAAAAATCTTTTTTATGAGGTCATAGCCAACTATGGTTTTCATTAAAAAAAATGCATGTTTGTAATTTATCCAAGAATTTAAACAATATTGAAACATTTGAACGTTTTTATTTTACAGCGCGTAACAACATCTACATCTTGTCCCTCAAAAATAATTTTGTACCATCAAGTATAACCGAGTTATTAACGATTTTGAAAAGCTGTCCATATTGATTTTTGTTTATTATCTAGCGTGCTATGGAACTTTTTTGAAACATAAAAGCATCACTGAATAGGTCTCTGAAAGGGGAACAATTTGTCTAATTTAAACTTCTTTGTAGCTCTAACCGTTTACGAGATCCCAATAGTCGCCTTTTTATGTAGACCACCCTGTATAAAGTTATAAAAATAATTTTTCTCTGAAGTCTAAAATTATAATTGGGATCTGTCAGTGCAAATTTAAAAAAATTGTACAAAATTATTCTTATTTTAACTCTCATATTTGAAATACAAAAACATTATATTATCTTTTCCATTCATAGAGAATAAAGTTACAAAATAACTTTTCATGAAACGTTATTAAAATATTGTTACTTTATTTTATTAGAAATTATAGTTGAATCGTTATTATAACGTTATCGGGTATAGTTACTTTACGTTTTCCATCCTTGCATATAATGTTTTATATTTCCCTATACAAGTATAATCTTATCCTGTTTACGTTTATCAATGTAGTACCTATGTACCGTAATTTTTTTTTATGAATTTACTATTAAATGGTCAAGAATTGTAGAAAAGTCTGCCTAAAAACAACTCAATAACTTAATCTACTAATGTCAAGTAATGTTATTAAAAATGTTGACCTAAGTTACGTGAATCCGGATATTTAAAAACTTTTCCATTTCCTAATCGCAATAGGTTTATAAGTTTTTAGCGTTAATTTCAAAACAAGGTCATGATTCAATTCAATGTTTGTCGCCAGAGGTTGCTTGACTTAAATCAAAAAGATCCAGAACTCGGTTTAGGCCACATAAACGATTTTTAAAATGTCTGGAAAAACTGACAAGAAAACGTTCTAAAAGAAAGTTCTTGCTTAACGAATTAGTTCATACTAATAAACAAAAAAACTTGTTTTATTTGAATTTACCAACTTTAGTCGTCATAAATTAGGTAAATACTGCTTTTTTCTTCGGGAATCTTGAATTAATCTGTAAAAATTAGCAAAACGTGGGCTGTAAACATTTAACATAACATTTAAGTATGTTTTATATATGCATTTTTATTTACTGTCTTAATTCTCGTTATTTTTACTACGATTCTCTTAAGAAATAAAGCAGACGGCTATTTTTCGTAAATAATGCATAGGGCATCTCTCTAACTGACTAACGGTATTCCAAAGATTTTTACAACCTGTTATTTCGCGTCCAAAGGTGCCAGACCCTTCGATTTGATACAAACCCCAAGTAATCTATCTTAATTCAGCACGCTCGCGTGTGTTCACAGGTTAAATTACTTGTTAACTTTATCAATGATAATTTATTTTTGCTTTTAGCGGTAAACATACAGTAATCCAAGAAAATTTACACGCGTTTTGCCGATATACACTGAAGATAGTTTAAAAATGTTGATAACACATGCAAATATTCCACAACAGTTTTAATGTTTTTAATCTTTTAGTTTGTTGTTTTCTTTTAAGTAATCATGAGTGGCTTTAACATAGTTTCGTTTACAATTACCTTTATCATCAAAGTGTAACGAGTTTTCTATTAACTTTTTTTTTGCTAATGTACGAAGTAATTATTGCGGGTTTATCACAATTTTGAAATGAAAATACTGGAGACGATAACGAGTTACGAAATGACGTACTAAAATAAAAGTTTAATCCGAGAACTGAAACACGTCATAATGAAAATCGACAACACAGCTGGCGTTGACAAGTTGATAACAGGTGACAGAAGTATTATAAGCGATGATTGATAATAACTCCGTTTTTTAAAATACTCCTCGGGTATATTAATGAAAAATTTGCTTATGCTTATATAAGCCTGCGTTAAAAAACTACGAGTAACTAATAGGCCTTACGATATTAAAAAGGCGCTTAGACAGTGGCCTACAAAGAAATGCGTACATATCGAATAATTTAGCAACTTGTACGTAAAGCGAATCATTGAATATCGCCGAACGTCGGCCAACATGTTGCAACACCAGTCAATTTTTTGAAAATTCCCGAAACTTTTCGATATTTAAACAAAGGATCAGAGGGCAGGCGAACAAGCGCATTTGTTTATTCGGCGAACGAACGCGAATGTTCGTTGGTGTTCGTCGACTGCACGTGTTGTAATGAGTAAATATATTCGGCGAACAATTTTAATGGTTTCTCAAAGATTAAAAACGACTTTAGGCATATCATGGTCGTCACTTTATTTGAACGCGCCTAAATATGTTTCTGGTTGTTCGTATGTGTGTTGTTGCGATAAGTGATATCTGGAACATTCAAATATGGAATGTTCAAGTCTGGAAAATGCACCGATAGAATCATTCAAATCTTGAATCGTTCAACGCTGGAATCACTCAACGCAGGAATCATGCAACGATGGAACCACGCAACACGAGAATCGTTCATCGCTGGAAAGCTCAAATCTGGAATCCCGAAATTGAGAATTTTTGTTACCCTCTATATTTATATGACAACGCGCTAACATGCAAGCATGCAACTGGCGTACAAACATCGGCAACCAAACAATTTGTGTGTCAACACAAACTGAACGATTGCGCGACTTCGTACAACAGTTTTGTGTCCAGATATTTGAATTTCGTCCTTCATCTCAAGAGCACAAACCGTAGCTAACTCGTAAAAATCCTTGTGAAACCAAACATTTTAGTTGCTTGTGGGCTTGCATCTATGTGACTTCTGATTTAGTTTTGCGTAAGTCATTCGCGCATCAAACTGTTGCAGAAAATAGGTACCTACTACTCAATTTGGGTTGTGTATTTATTTTTTAATCAAAAAAAGTAAAAAATATTGCATGACTAAAACATAACGTCTGCTTTGGTGTGTAAATGATTTTAATAGACCTAATAAAAGTCTCTTTACACAGCTTCAAGTAGGTACATCAATTTCACTAAACGTGATGTTTCCTACCAAATTAATTTTATTTCCACATTAAGCAACAATATTTGGTTGCTTTTGTTTGCAATTTTAATTAAGTTTGTTATTAGTTCGTTTTTTATTCTGTTGTTTATGCTTCAAACATAACACAAAAGCGTAACAATGAAAATTTATAATTAGAGTGCAACTTTGAAATTTTATTTCGTTTGATGCTTGAACGGCGTTGAAAGGTTCAAGTCGATCCCAGCTGTAAGCTTCAATTCGAAGATTATTTGAATTACCTTTGAAAATGCATTAAATTTGATGTCGGCCTCGATAGCGTTGTAGAAAATGAATTTTTCTTTTACATTTTTTGTAGTACTTGCGAAGCTTCAACTCGCTAGAGCTTGTCGAAGCCTTAGATGCAATACCTCATAATGTATTCAGAAGTAGCTCCGAGATTGTTTTTAAAATCAAACTTTATTTACTAGAGATGGACATTCGTTCTTTCAATATTACACGGGTTATAAATGCGCTTGGATGCGCCGCTTATAAATATGTTGTTGAATATAAATTGGCAATGTTTATACAGTGTGTCCAAAAGGTATAGAATATGCTATAAATCTCAGTAAATATCCACTTTAGGGAAAAATGTTTTGAATAAAAGTTGTGTGGTACTTGGTTTTCCACCACAAGGCAAAATGTTAATTCTTTTTTTTTTCGAATAACAAAAGCGCAATGAAAAACAATTGAATTTTTTATTATACTCATTTGATAGAGAATTTTTTTCTCTTTTCAATGATTCAAAACTTAAGCACCCTTACTTAAGCAACTTTTTGAGAAAAATGCGAAAAATACTCTCAAGTTATTTTAATTGTTTAGTTATTTCTAACCAAAACCACATAAGAACTAAAATTTTTCTGACGAAATCTACAATGAGTATTCAAAATGTGAACCATTTACAGCTTGGCAATGATAAACTCGGTTTTTAAACCCGTTAATAACATTCCCAACCATTTTAGGTCTAATAGACCTCTTCTCTAATACGATCTTTTAAATTTTCGATATTCTCCGGCCTCTTAGCATAAACTTTATTTTTAAGGTGACCACATCATTGAAATGAGAAAAAATTCTTTATCAATTAAGTATAACATAGGGTCCTGTCATTTAAAAAAAAACAATTGTTTTTCACAGCGCTTGTTATTCGAAAAAAAAAAAAAATTAAATATTGTCTTATGGTGGAAAACTAAGTAACAATTTTTATTCAAAATATTTTTCCCTAAAGTGGATATTTACTGAGATATATAGCATATTCCATACCTATCTACTAAATATTCAACGAATCAAAACTAAACGTTCAAAACTTACTACCGCAGTTTGTTATTGACATAAATGTAAAATTTTGATGAAATCTGCTATGCACGGTAAAAGCTTCATAGCTGTATTCTAATTTAACGTCATCTGGACCGTAAAATTACAGAAATTCAGGCATTGAACTAGAAGTACCCAATACAGTAGTTGATTGCTGAAGTGCAACAAGCAATTTCGGTTCGAACTCACTACTAGTTATTGCCTCGGTTATAAGAGATTTTTTTTTGTTTTATTAAGGCGCATTTGCACATAATAATTTCAACTTCCCACGTTGCTATCAAGCCCCTGAGTTCGTTACCGTTGTACAGCTTGAATGTAAAAAAAAAACCCTGAAAAGTTTTGAAGTAACACTCCAGAAATCAACAATTTAATTATACTAGTAACGCAGTATATCCTGGACGTTGTAAAATATTCGAAATACGTTTTCATGCAAACAAACACAAGTGTTAGATACAAGAAAATAATTTCGTGCTCTTTTTTCGCCAAGCAACGACTGGAGCCGCATGAAAAATTGGAACATTCAATTATGAAATGTTCAAATCTGGAAAATGCACCGGTAGAATCATTTAACTCGTCAATCGTTCAACGCTGGAGTCACTCAACGCGGGAATCATGCAACGATGGAACCACGCAACTCGGGAATCGTTCATCGCTGAAACGCTCAAATCTGGAATCCAGAAATTAACAATTTTTGCTGCCCTCTATATTACAACAGCCCAAGTATAATATAATTACAAAACACTTCGTTTTATATTTTGTCTTAACTATTGTATAGTGGAAGATAAAACATCGTGTTTTTAGTTTATCTTAAGGGTTACAAATTGGGGCAAAGTTGCGTAATTATAATGCTTAGTCGATTTCAAAAAGAAAGAAGTTTTTTAGTTTTAACTATAATTGTTTGCTAAAAATTAGTTTTATCACTTAAGTAGTTTTTTCATTCAAAAATAATTTGAACGTGCCTCGTCACATTTTTTTTTTTGTAAGTTACTTTCTCTTTGGAATTGACTAAGCATTATAATTATGCTACTTTGCCAAAATTCATAGCCCTTGTACAATATTTAAGACAAAATACAAAATGAAGTGTTCTGTAATTATATTATACTTGGGCTGTTGTCATATAGAGCAGTGGTTCTCAACCTTTTAGTAGTCGCGGACCCCTAAATATCCTAAAATATTTTCGCGGTCAACTAGTTTGTAGTAACAAAAAAATTGCGATTTATTTAAGAAGATATCTCTCCGATGGTTCCGAGAAAAATAAGGAGCAAAAAAATATTTTTAAAAAGATTTCAATATTTTAAAAAGTAAAAACGTTTTATAAATTTTTCGCGACCCCCCTTAAAATCTTTCACAGCTCCCAGGGGGCCGCGGCCCCCCGGTTAAGAATCGCTCCACTAGTACACAAACACACATACCGACATAAATACAATATTTAGGGCGAAAATCATTTGGTGGCCACACCAGTTTATTCGTTTTAATATTTTTGATTATGTACATTTTGTAAGTTTGTGAATCTTTTTGAGAGCAATGTTCCATTGTTCATTTAATTAATAGTCTTATCACTTTTCGTCAAGCCAGTTTCATCTACAAAATGTACTTGAATGCCACAAACTGCATTGTAATATTAATGTCTGAATTACATGCGCATAGAGGAATGTGGCTTATTTTAGTTTGAAAATTTTATAATGAAATTGGGGGTAAGCGAACACTGAACTGTCCTGTTTGTGTCTTGGCATGTGCTATACTGCAATAAAACAATGAGGGTTGAGAAACCAAACTGTTCACTGAACTAAAACTGTCACAGCTTATCATAAACTACTTTAAGAACATTTCTATTACGGTATTTGACAACGTTGTTTCCTCTGGCGACAAAAATACTTTGAAACATTGAAAAACTTCGCTGGATTAACGTTGGGAGTCGCTGTTATTTGACTTTAACGTAGAAATGGCACAAAAAAATTGAAGATTGTTTTACTAATTCATAATAAATGTCTGCACAATATTAAACATCTATGTTTATTAAGGTACAATGCATTACTAATTCTAGGGACAAATAAATCCCTCTCAAAAACCGCCACGATACAGTGTTTTCCTCACAATAATAAATTATTAAGATACGACGTATATATTTTATAATTAAAATATACGAAAGTTGTAAGAAAAGAGAACATCAACAAAATAATCGAACCTTATTATGTAAACAATTTTAAATTTGCAAATTATACAAAAATTAATAAAGCTGTTTAAAATCAACACAAAACAATATTAATAATACATGCGAACGTTTAGAATTTTAAATAATAATTTAAATTGAATTGGGAACGTAAAAAACACAATCCCAGAAAAATCATCGAGGTAACTGCAGAATATTTACAATATCTATTTACCAAAAATTTTTACACTACATTTCTACAAAAATAAAAAACAAAACACTTTGATATACATATATGTACACAACCTTTTTTTTTACCAGTTTTAAAATAAAATTATTCACGAGGCAAGAAGTTTGTAATCATAAGCATGGCCCTAAAGGTTTTTAAAATAAAAAAGCGAATTGTTTTAGAAAAATGGATTCTTCTAAAGCTGTTTAAGTTACCCAAATAAGTTGCTTAAATTAATAAGGATTTCGTGTATTTAATTAACTTGTCCTGTGTGTCCAAAATTTAACCAAAACTAATGATATGTTGACGGTTATTGTGCCATGTAATTAATTTATGCCCGCAACTGGCGGTAATGTGAACTAATCACAGTGGGGTTTATATGAAAATGCAATTAAAAAAGACATAACACCTTAAACTTCGTGTTTTATAGGCAAGTTTTATTAGCACGAGGAATTAATATTTTTCAGCATAATCTTAATCATAATTTTGTCTCTGCAGCAGAAACATAAATCTGAAAATCTCGTTACAACAAGAACGAAACGTTGGATCAAGAAGCCATCTATCTATCTCGATATTAAACTGGTCAATAGCAATTCCCAGAAAAACACTTAATATACAAGGTGATCCACATAGGAGGGCCACTATTGGAATCTCAACGGTAAGAGCTACAAAGAAGTTTAAATTAGACAAACTGTTCCCCTTTCTGAGACCTATTCAGTGATGATTTAATGTTTTAAAGAAGTTCCATGGCACGCTAGATAATAAACAAAAATCGAAAGGGGTATTTTTGTTATCATTAATAACTCGGTTATACTTAGTGGTACAAAAATATTTTTGGGGGAAATGTAGTAATTTTTTTTACGCACTGTAAAATGAAAGCATTCATTTGTTTCAATATTGTTTAAATTCTTAGATTAAAAACTAGCGTTTATTTAAATGGAAACCATAGTTGGCTATAACCTTACAAAAAAAGGTTTTTTTCCTGTTTTGATTAATATAAGGTTAAATGTATTCATTTTAAAACAAAATTAATCAAAAATTCCCTTTGAAGCTATAGAGTGCCATGACTTTAAACAATATTGAGACAAATGAATATTTTCATTTTATAGCGCGTAAAAAATCTACAACCTTTTCCCTAAAAATATTTTTGTACCATGAAGTATAACGATTTAAAAAAAAAAAGATTTTTGTGTATTATGTAGCACTGAATAGGCCTCAGAAAGGGGCACAATTTGTCTAATTTAAACTTCTTTCTAGCTCTTACCGTTTACGAGATCCAAATAGTGACCCTTTTATGTGGACCACCCTATGAAAAAATACATTTTAAATTTAATGATTTGTGATCAGTTTAACATATGGGGCTTGGAATTGATTTAAAATTAAAATTTGATCAAAACATTAAGCTGTTATTCTAAACGCAACTTTTTTTACTTTTGGTTGAAACTTTAGTTCCCTACAAATAATAAAAAGGTTTTTAAAACATATTAGCTCTAAAATTAGACAAATTTGTATTAAATTTTCATATTTTGCGATAGGCTTATATTTCAAGAGTATAGAAAATAAAAATTTTAAAGATTGGTTTAGTTGTTGAATAATAAACTATGGTTTTAAAAACCTTAACGCAAACCAAATAGTTTTTGCAACGTAATGTAAACAACTTTGGTTGTAGATAACTTAAATCTACTATTATCTACGATAATTTCATTTAAAATTCATCCCAACCATTTTATATCTCACAATTATTATCAAAAGCACAAAATAATCACGACAAATTTGTTTTTATTCAAAGGCGAACTATGCTGATTTACATATTAATACATAACATACGAAGTATTTATAATCTGAATAATCGAATAATCTGAATTGGGTTTTCATCGTATTAATAGGGTTGCCAACACTGTCCTTTTGACATTTGGCGATCGGTTTTAGAAAGTCCTCAGTTCTGAATTTTGTAAAAAGTGACCCAGAAAAAATGGGTCCTCGACTTGGTGAAAAAAAAACATGCAAAACCGGTTTTAATCGTTAATAAATTTCGGTTCACGAAAATTCATGAGTAAAGAACAAAAACGGACTATTTCGTTTTCGTTCCGATCAAAAACGAATGAATTATTTTTCGTTTTTAGTCCCTGCTTCAAAGAACTTCTCAAAATTATAAACTTAAAAAAAATCTCAACAAAAAATGTGATTTTTTTAGACACAAATTAAACTTCTGTTAATTGCTTGTAGTAAAAATTCATGTTGCTAATAACAGCGTAACGTTTTCCTTGCATTTTAAACTATAATTCACAAAACTCGTGCGGTAAATAAGAAAATTATAATAAAATAAAAAATTCCAGTTTCGAATTTCACTACATGTGAGAAAAAAAAAGGTTTAAATTGGGCACATGCTTAAAATTACTGTCTTGTCCTCGTTCTTCCAATGGTACACAACCGTTTTTGTATTAAGTTTTGCTATATTCTTACAAGTATATGTATGTATGATGTCTGTAAAAAATTAAGGTTAAACAGATTATACCTCAACCTAAGGCAAAGCAAAACGATGAGCTCTAGGTTAAGGGAGTCCTGCCAAACGCCGTCTAGCGGGACAAGACCGGCGACAAGCTGGTTGCACCGTAGTTAAAGGATTCATATAAATGTTAATTAGCACAATTTTTAGTTAAATTACCGGATCTATAGGGATTCATCTAAAATAATGTAAATAAAAGCAGTGCAACCAGGGCCGGAGTGAGCACAACTAAATAGAGGTGAATCTTTTTACCGTTCGGGGCCAGGGCAATCTGGGACTGTAATTGACGCTTTATACTGTGGTGGGCCGTTGTGTTGGGGCCATGGCAAAATCAGTGGCAGTGGTGGACGGGCGGGTGGACACATGGGCCGGGCCGGGGCAGAAGACATAGTTAGCAAAGTGGCAAAGTGAATAACGCTGTAATCTCAAAAGTAAAGACATGGATTTTTTTTGCGAGCATTTCAATACTCGCATGACTCAGGGGTCCTAACTATAATTAACATCTTAATTTACACTTAATTATTTAACTTAAAACACTTTAGCAAAAATTAAAACAAAAAAAAAACAAATTAGTTTAAAAAAAATGAAAAACATACAAAATCAATTTCATAAAAAAGTGCAAATTAATAAAACAATAACATTTAATTAAATTAATATAAATAACACGTAACATTTAACAGTACAGTATGTGTACGTTATCATGGGATTTTATAACCCTAAATTAATTATTACGTTTGATACACCCCCATCAGCTAAACTTGGGTTAAAACTTATATACACAAATTTGTCAGTAACGGATCTGTGGCAGTGACAACCTTTTATACGGGCCGTAGATACGCACTTTGAATGTATTCTGGAGCAACAGAAGCAACCCTTTAGGGTGCACTAAAAAATCAACATCGCTAAGGTCGCTATCATCCTGTTTGATTGCAGATTGTGACAATTTCACTCGGTAACCAGCAACTGTGGTTTGGGCATTAGCACGAGCATATTGCTGATAGCTTATCATCAATCTTACTCGGAAAATGATATCATTAAAGCGGGCTTAAGACGATTAATATGTATTGTCAATATACATATTGACAAACTCACATCATGAGCATCTTTCATTCCAAATTTTCTCTACTACATTACCAAAGATTGCTTCAAGGGCAAAAGCCCCTCGCTATTGCCAAGAAGCGGTTGACGTAGACTGTTGGAACTCTAACAAGAGAGGACAAAGAAGGTTTTTTTTATACCAGAAAAACCTATGAAGCAAATTAGGGCGAAAATGAATGACGAAGCGTAACTTTGGTAGGTTCATTCCCAAATTTATGTATGGTTTAATTTTAATAATGCAAAAACGCTTCCAGTCTCACCAGATAACTCAATTTTTTGTCGTTTAAATCGAAACTCTTGTATCTGATAACGTTTCAGGCGCTTCTTGAAGGGTTTGCCATTTTGCTAATACAATGCAAACAGCGACGTTGACTGGAATACGCGCTTACGTCAATGCCTCTGTCGAGATGCTCCATACTCTACTCTCTCTGTAAGGACGTCTAAATGTGCCACGCATCTCCAGAGATATTTGATTTAATTATGATCTACTTCGAACGGCAATGATAATCGTGATATCAGTTTAATAACCTCTCACATATCAGCGAATGAGACTTCGGGACGGTTAATTGGCGTTAGTGCTTCGGATTAATATTTTAGTGCACATTTTTTTGAGAAGCAGGCCTTGTGAACGACGGCATACATGCAATTTTTTGCGTGAAAAATTTAGCACGCGTGTAGTAGAAAGTAATTTTGCTGACGATATTTTAAAAAATTCAAGAACTCTTCCTTACCAAAATACAGCTTCATGAAAAATAAAGCCAGCCGTGTAAAATGGGTTCTTGGAAATATGTGTTGCTCAAGCTCGCTTGATATTTGCAGCTAGCACACTATTAAATGGCGTCTGTAATAAACTTTCCAGACGGTATTTTCGGGTGAGCCATACGCTGTCTATCAAAAATATCCCAGAAGTTGAGTTTCCTTGAACCCTTAAAGCCAAACGCTTCGGTTTTATTCAACTATTGTCACATTTCTTTATTGGCAACGATGTTCTGTTTCAATTGTTTTCCTTTATAGGAACAGAATGCAGAAACTAAGCGAGTATTATTCATGCACTCCAAGCCATTGTTACGTTACACGAATTCAATTCCAAACTGCATTCAAGCGTTTAGGTTTAATTGAAACACCTGTCAGAGGTTTAATTTCCCTTGAACAAAACGTATTGTTCGAAAAGAGCCCTTGACGTGGCCCAAGACAGTTTAAAAAATTTAATTCACTAACCACAATCTTTTCAAATTCACATAATCCAGTGAAAACGTCGAATTTAGAACCATTTACGAGGAAAGCGCCAAAATTTCCCTGCCTAACAGATCTAGGTATCGCAGGCGGGTCAATTTTTTTTAACACATTGGTTCAAGTCATATTAGCCTTGGAAAAAACAAAAATGGATTTTATGTCGATTAGTTTCCTTATAACTCACAGAACATACACAAGCAGAATGGAAATCTCCTAGTTACAAAACAAAACCGTAAGGCTGTCATCTGGTTAGATCGCTCTGAACTATTTAGCAAAGAAATGAACCGTAGCACGTTACTTTAGCGCCCAATTCATAAGGTTTGTTCAAGCAGGGCTATATACAATCCGACGAACTGTCGGGCATGTGTAGTATCGATACTGCGCATGCTCTGACCGTTCGTCAGATCGTACATAGCCCTGCTTGAACAAACCTATACCTAACTTAAATATTTCAAATAAAAAATACATATATATTCATATAAAAACAATATAAAACTGTTTTAATGAATTACTAAAACATTATATTATTCGACTATAAATTAAAATAACAAAAAATAAACGAAAATTAAGACAATCACAAAAATATATTCATAATACTGTAGTACATAGCACTATAAAATTGTTAACAAATAACAAAAAAGGAGCATATAATTAATTAGTCATCATTATGCTGACTGATCATTTTAAATGGATAAAATCATAGTAAACATTTGTTTTGTGTGGTTTACAATATCGTCTTACATTTTCTATAAATTGATAATTATTATTTTTTAGCAAAAAGATCAGTCTCGCACATTACATACTATTTTGACATTTTTATGCTAAAATGAGATAATAATGATCTACAAGGGATTATTAAGAAAATTATAAATGCTTTTTAAGTATGAAAATGTATTTTGAATACAGATTTGAAAGTTAGACATTTTTTCTTTCTTGATTCTCCCAAAACAATTATATTTAGTTGAGTACTTTATACTAAAAAAAAACACTATAACTATTTGACTTATTAACGAATACATAACAACATTTATGCATTTATTATACAGCAAATATAAAAAAAGCATTTATATACCCTTAAACATATAATAATAGATCATTGTTCACAATGAGCAATTAAAATTAAAATTACAAAGAAATCAAATTAATGTATTATGTATAACCAAAAAAATGTAAAAAAAACACAAAGGTCTGAAGTATGCAATCCTTCAAAATCCACCTCCTTTATCCCATTTAGGCTTTACAATTTACCTCGGCTCATCACATTTAAAGCGGCACCAACACTTGTACTAAAGACCTGTGCACACGCTGATACCTTTATTTTCTTAATTTTGGACGGATAAGCATGAAACTCATTTAATTTTGGCATTATTCTAAGCTTACCGAATTTGCAAATTCTAAAATGTCTATTAACCATTGCTGGGTCTTTTCCTGTAATTTTAGGATTTGCAGTAGCCACAACCCAATTATTGTACCGAGCAGGCTCGCGATGGGGATCAGGGAAATTGTGCATGGTTTTTTCTGCACTGCTGCAGTTTATAATGCAACATTTTGTTTTCATGTTTAATGTTTTCTTAACTTTTTAAAAATATTTTATATTACGCAGATGAAATTTTTACTTTTCACTTTATAATAAATGACAGGTGACGCCCGGTATCTATTATCATTTTAAATTTAAATTTCCGCGCTACTGTGTTAGCAACCAATCATAATAATGTGTGTGATTGTTCTCCTACTTAAATTAATGGAATCTGTAACTATTTTAAACATTTTCACTAGCGCCACCTGGATAGTCCGCTTGGTACTAAATCGAAATACGGAACAGCATTGCATATAGCAGTTCCACCCCCCTGTTATAACTGTCATTCATTCATCACGATGTCCGAAGTCACGAAAATTGAGTATCTAGCTGTTATAAAATTTCTTACTCATACGCAGGTCTTTCTCCTCAAAGCATCAAATTCGACTGGATGGGGTGTAAGGGGACAATTCCCCGTCTTATTATTTGGTAAAAGATTGGTCGAAACGGTTTCGAATGGGGCAAGAATCCTCGGAAGATGATGCAAGAACATGAAGGACTGTGGAAGTGGTGACGGGCGACAAGATTGCCCTTGTTGAGGAACTCGTATTAGGCGATCGACGCTTGAAGGCGAAAGAACTATCAAATATGTCGGGGCTTTAAGATACAAGCATTCGCCGAATCCTCCACGATCGGTTAGGCATGAATAAAGTTAGTGCAAGGTGGGTCCCCAAGCATCTCTTAGTAGTTCAGCGCCAGCGTCGTGTTGAATGTGTTCGATCCTTTTTGGAGCTCTGTGGAGGAAATCTTGGGGACGAGTTGAAGACAATTGTTACAGGGGATGAAATTATGGTTTTTTACTATAATCCTTTGTCCAAAAGAAAATCGATGGAATGGAGGCGAAAAAGAGAAGCACCGCCAAGAAAGTTCAGGGTCTATCAGTCGACAAAAAAGGTGGTGGCTACGATCTTTTGGAATTGTGAGGGCATTCTTCTCATAGATTTTAAAAAACGTAACACAACAGTCAACGAGAATTATTATGCAGCCGTTTCTTTCAGTCAGGCTGGGAAATTTTGGCGCTCACCTCGTAAGTAGAATATTGTCTCACAAGAACACAATCAAATTACTCATCTCAATTTGTTTAAGCTTTACCTAAGCATTAAAATGAACACTTTTAAAACCAAATTCGTTAACAATTGCTTCTTGTTTTGTTGATATCTTGGAGAACTGTATATTTTCTCGATACATGTTTGATTAAAATAAAATACAACTGCACTTTGTAACTGTTTTGTTACTAAACTCAGTAGTTTTCAAGGAATTATGAATAACAACTGTTTAATCCCTTACTGAAATAACTTGTTCTAGCTGGAAATTAAAGTAATTTTAAGCAAAAGTTTGGCCACGAAAAATCCAATCTTTTTCACTTTTGACTATAATTTGGAATAGCTTGAATAGATTTACTATTTTAAACTTTTCATTTAAAAAAGACACTTCAATAAGTTTAATTAATTTGTTGTTAGTTAAGTTTTTATTTGATTTATTCAATTTGATTTAGCGACAATTATTTTGAGAAAATGTAAATTGCATATCTTGTTTTATTATTTAGTACCAACAATTAATTAATTAAATGCCAATATTAGATTGTTTTTAAAAATTACGGACGCAATAGCTACGTTATTCTTTATCGACAAAAAAAAAGGTTGATGTAAAATTGCGGTAATAATACGCAACAGTTTACCGACATTTTTTTAAAAATTTTTAGTTTTGACCATACATTTTAATAAAATTTGTATTAATCTACAATTTAAAACTTTTAATTGCAGCAAAATACTTTAATAAGTGTAATTTAAATGTCGTTAGTTGTGTTATACTTTCTTCGGTATTAAATATTTCTGTGATTTGCTCCAGTTAACTCATAAAAGTGCGAATCTACGGCCAATATTAGGGTCTGGGGAGATCTGACACACCTGAATACCAATTCTTTTAAAACGGGTAAAATCCTTAATCTTTAACACCGTTAATCATTGTTAAAATATGCAACCAATGCAGGCACCTAATACAAATCCTATTCCCCTGATTTAGTGATCATTAATCAAGTATCTTGATATTAATTGGGTGACAGTAGCTGTCCTGTGACTGTAAATGTTATAGTGTTATGGGGCCATTATCATAAAAGCAAATCTAACTACTTTTTTCTTTAAAACTAACGTTTTCCAAAACTTGTAAAATGAGTTTTGATGCAAGATAATTCATTACTAAGCTGGAATCAATTTGGAAAACGCTATTATTAAACAAATATGGCGTTATCCTTGGTTATACTGACCTGGCTCCGTAATTTAGTTATATTTTGGCCGCCTTTTCCAATAATGGCTCCGGCAACCTGTACAAAACATTTGATTAATTCAAACAATTACGGCACTGAGATGATTGTGGGAAACCTAGGGAGGGTCGTTTCGTGAGTACGACAAAACGAATAAAAGGATTTAAATGGCTGTACAAATAATTAAGGGCGGCTCTGTAAGGCATTAATTTTGATACATTGTTTATCAACATGTGGTCGTGGCGTTCATTTGTTCGTTACGTCGGCTTTTGTGTGCGTTACCTTCCATTGTTTTGCTAAATGAAATCATTGAAAGGATGCGATAACAGCGTTCGTCCTCATTGTTTTTACAGGGCTAAGACCGACAACAAAAACGGATGAATAGGGAGACTAATATCTTTTTGCAAAACAACGACTACTACGCTTATGCGCTTATTTATACAAATGTAGAGATAAATGTAAACTTTTTGAGTGAAAAACGGGTCGAATTATATTTGAAAATTTTAAAAAATATCTCCTCACCAAGCACAAGCAATGAATAAAAGCATAAATATAAATTAGTGCGATGGGCAGATGTTTAGACGAACAGCAATTCAAAATTTGATACAAATCAAGATTTCTTTTAAAATTATAAACCATAGTAGTATCATAAAACATCATAAACTGCTTGCATTTTAATCAGAACACACTTTTTCCTTGTTTAGTGACGAATTTACTGCACGAAACTTAGTATGTAGACCTATTCGATTTTTTTACTAGGTTTGTTCCAACAAGCGATTTTAAACGAATTCATGGATAAGTACATGAACTGGTTTATTCGCATGCGTAAACTATGTACTAATAAATGTATTGGCCAGTATTAGCCGTTGTTGGAACGCTTTTACGACTGGCGTTACTGTAAACAACATTTGTGTCTATTGGGTTCATAGAAATGAGAGCATCGCAAGGGTAAACACCTTAAGAATCCAGTACTAAATGGGATTGGGAGGGCGATGCATAGCTATACCAGAGCTCACGTTAGTTATGAACAGCGCATGCGTGTAAAATTTTGACCGTACACTGACTAGAGGTCTTTCAAGATAAACTGAACAGTGACGCAGAAACCAAAACTCGTCTTAAGTGTTAATTACTGGGCCACATAAAAACATATGTCCATTTCAACAACGGGGCTATAACCTATAATAATGTAGTTTTTTGAAAGGTCTACATTTCAACCGCCATCCCCTCTCCTTGCCTATTTCGCGGTTCAGTTTATCTTGAAAGACCTCTAGTTCATATACTAGTTTTATAACAGTTGGAACAGCCGACTAACCGTACGGTGAACGATCAGAGACTGTGCTGGAACGCGATATCGATACTGCGCAGAATCCTGATAGGACATTGGATCGTACATAGCCTTCATGGAACAACCCTACTAATAACGCCCACATTAACCTATCCTCTGACGATTGTAAAATAATTATTGGGACAAACAGCATGAAATTTTGTTTTAATGTATTAAAAAAAAAACAGGCTCATTCCGCGAATATAAAAAACACCCCTCGTATGCTGTAAAGTTTGTGCGTAATAACTTTTGTGTGTCGATGAAAATAGAGCAAACTAACATGTTAATGGTTTATGTGAAGTGATACAGCTATAAAAACACTGCGATATTAATGAAATATTTAACTGTGCAGCTTTCCTGTAAAATACGAGAATGGTTAGCGAAATAAGACTCATAATTATTACAAAGTTTATGATCTAATGAAATTTAGTCAGCTATAATTTCCGGTTGCACAATATAATGCGAGCCGTATGTTTTCTTTACTCGAATGCAAATCAAAAGCGTGCGATAATAATAAAGTAAGTTCATAAAGGGTTAGAAAATGAAGGGGTAACGAACATGTGCAGTAGATGTGTATCAAATTGACGGGGGAGTTTTGTGTAGAACACCAACTCCCCGTAGATGTTGCTGTTGGTGACGCAGCGGAACCAACAAACACGTCATAGCAACCCTGTAGCATGTCACAGAAACATTATTTTTAAGTCGGCATGGCATTGTGCAATCCTCTTGTGCCATTCGCAACTCGGTCATGCGAACGAGTTTACAGGAAAAAATTATATTTTGGTTAAAACAGAATCGATATTTTAATAAAACAGTTGCAACAAACAAACCACAAAACAAAAGAAAACGAGGAAACAATGGAAAAGCGGTAAATCGATCCCAAATGGCGCTTATCGTCCCTAACTTAGTAAAAAAGGGCATAATACTAGTTTTTAAATCACCAAACAATTTCAGCGATTTTTATATCTTGTGTTTATTAGATATCACCACAAAGAAATTAAGTATTCAAAATTTGTAAAACAATTGCGAGTCAAAAAATATAATACGACGCCTAATTGTTTGTCACTCTGTCCATTAGATATCGCCACAAAGACTACTGGAGTCTTGTACGTAAGGCTTTTCATGCGCCGCCACAAGAAAAAATCTGATGGGGTCAAATCTGGTGACCGAGCAGGCCATGCGATCGGACCACCAGGTTTTCGCTTCTTCGTCCTGTAACTCCTAGGGGATGCATTTCCGACTGTTGGTTTATTGGCAAAAAATACCACAAATCACCTCCTCTATCTACCCTAAAACGTTGAAACATTGTCAGGGAAACACCTGTGTATGAATTCAATTTAAAAATGTTAATATCTTACTTAATGTATCTGAGTTAATATTCCTCAATTTAATTTGATGTTTCTACACGGGATGATTATAAAAGCTGCTTGTGATGGTTAATAAAGTTTTAAAGATTGATTCACGAGCGAAAATGAAGCAGTGCCTTCGTGTTAATTACTGACACAAATCAATTTCCCCGTGATTTTAATTAATTAAGAAATGTTTTATGATTTAGCTCGTAAAAGTTGCGCATAAATTTCAACTCTGATTAAATATTTACACGAAAATATTGTTTTACACAATAATCTACCGCGTTACAAGAGATGTTTGGTTATTGTTATTATAAGTAGAAGAGAGAGTTAAATTGACAAAATTGGCTAGAAGAACAAAATTACTTCTTACATTGGCATTAGGCCGTTTTGGAAGTGGCATAGGGTAGCTTTTTGCGAAAAGTGCGTTTAAAGTTTACGGTTACAAAACTGTATGGTATTTTTATCTTTTAACATTTCCTTGCGATTTTAAAAAAAATCATTATCGTCAATAGAAATTTTATTGTTAACATAAGTGCAAAATACATTTATTTTGATAAGGGTATAATGATGGATTTGCTTCCATATACAGGGATGCGCAAAAGTATGGAAACAGATAAATACCTAAAACATCATTTAAGATCCTACAATGAAATTTTGTATCTAAGCGTTATCGTATTTTTCGGATTCGATAGAAATACTGAGGTTGCAATAAGACTTCCGGTTCAACCGGTAACGGATTCGAACTTTGCAATTTTAAATGGAACGCCCTGTATATGTTTATATTTTTGGATTCCTCTTTACGTTTACTTTAAAAAATGTATAAGGTTATATGGGTCTTAAGTCAACCATTTTAATGAAATTTACATTTTTATGAAAATTTTGAGCGATACAGCACTTTTAATTTTTTTTAACATTTATCTTTTTTAAAAAGGCACTAAATTTCCTTTAAAAATTTGATTGACAATAGATTAATTAACACTTTGCGTTAGCTACATATTAAAAATATTATACAGGGTGTTTTTTACGGTTGGTTAAACTCGTGAAACTTTAAACATGGTTAACTAACTTTTCTTTAATAAAACACCCTATATTTTTTTATATACTTAGTCTTGTATAAAATTTTATTGTCTTTTAAAAACATTAACCATGTTTTATACCTATGCCTAAAACTGATATTTTTCGATATATCGCGATTTTATTGTAAATTATTAGGGTAACGTATTATTTTCGATTAGGCTATGAAGGTAGATAGCGGAAAATTTGAAACAATTGAAAGATAAAAACAAAAAGCTACAATTTTATCTTCTGTTTCCATACTTTTGGGCATCCCTGTATATTCCCAAATTGCCAGTTATTTTAAAAATTCAAAACAAAGTCAATTATCCCAAGACTTCATCACTCCTATTCATGACAAAGATTCAATACATGAATAAACTTTTATATACAGATAAATTTACTTATAACATGTATTTTATGAATATTATTGATAATGAAAAAATACTTGAATAAACTTATAATGAGATACTAAACTTATAATGAGATACAATATATAAATAGCTGATATTATATAAGTTACTCAGTTTTCTTAAATTACCGTCTTATTAAACATTACTTCAGTAAATCACATCGGACAAAATTAACATATAAGTCCGTAGTTTTTATAAACTATTAATTTTGAAAGTGGTTTAAGTCACTTTACAGCAATGAAAAATGGCGATTAGTTAACGTCAGTGCGAAGTTAATGTGCAGTGAGAAAAATATAAGCAACTGAGATAACAAATATAAGTGAAGTTTGTCTACAGTTAGGATAAGTATTTTAATGCACATTAAAATGCAAAACATTCCGGTGCACACGAACTGCGGCGATTCTAATCCCATCATTACCAACTTTTATGACCATGCGTTAATCCTACACTCGAACTGCGTACAAATATTTTCTAACCCTTGATTATATTGGTAGACCCTAATAATTAGGGCCTAATTTAATGTTCCAAGAATTAATCCTAAAATTAGTCAAATGTACGGTAATTTTATAGAAATAAATACAATGCGCAAGTATGATTTAGTTTACTTATTAATATGAATGAAATGGAGATAATGTTCAGTACGCGTGGAAAAGAGCTGCTTGTTTACGAAAATTGTAAATATTATAAACACAGATAGTAGAAATTTTATATTCCTCTTAAGTAATTACTATGTACATATTATTGACAAATAAAATATTTTATTTATATTTTTTTATTTCATTCAATTTAAGTAGTGAATATTTAGGAATAGTCTAACAATTTCTGACCGCTTACCTGAATACGAAATTCCAGGAAAGGTATAATTAAAGAATGTCCGCAGTTCGTGTATCGGCTTAACTCTCATGCTTAATTACTGGCCGCAGTTCGCGTGGTACTTAAATACAAGTCATTAAAATAGCCGCAATTCGAGTGCGCCCAAACATTCAATTTCTTAAATTGACTTATGCCACTTTTAAAATAAACGGCTTAATTAAACACTGTGGCCTGTTTGGCTACAGCCACTTATGGTATGGTAATTTTAACTAACCATGTATTATCTATCATAACACATTAGTACAACAGAAACCGTTTAATTTTGATGTGTGCATTACATTTGATGTGAAATTTATTTTAGTACGAGAGCTTAAAAGGATTTTTAAGTAAGAACTTTCGTCGAAGCCATATTTCAATCATAATACAATGACGTTATTATAATATCTTGATTTTACGTGCAATCGCCAACGACATTTCACGAAATATGGCATTTTAAACACATTTGCATCGTCAAAATTAGACCGTTCGCTTCAAAGTCATAAATTCGTGCAGAAATAACAAAATCAGTTGCAGGATTTAAATTTCGGTAATGCATGCGATCAGGCGAGATCGTGAAAAGATATTTTTCGAGTTCACTGACCTACAAGAAGCCCAACTAACAAATATATCCCAAATTCGATTTTTCACGGGAACTAAACTTTCTTTATAGACATTACTATGAACAAGAAAGTGCAAAGAATTAAAGAAATTAACGTTTGTGGTGAGACACTTTGTTACTACAATACTAAGTTACTGGAACTATTTTTTTGTTTACACACAGATTTGTGATGGGTAAAAACTTGTTGAATTTACGAAAAAAATACCAATTCCTGAGAAAGAACGCCATATTCAATTTAGTTTTGGAATTACACGCTTTGTAACTGAGATTAACGAAATAATTCGCGTACGAGAAGGCGAATTTTATCTCATAAACAATAAACCGCAGAATTTAATATTAACTAGTACTTTGTGGTTTATGTTAGATATTTAATCTTCCAACCGGCATGTAATATAATACTTTCCGATCAATACATTGTGTAATCTGAAAGTTTCATCAAACAATCGACACTCCACTGTGATTTTCCGTTGTTATTTTGGGCATCCATTGTACACTTACCACAAAATTTCAACACGAGTTAGAACAACGTGAGAAAAGCGGAAGTATGTTAATGAATAATACTAGCAAGGATTTCCAAATGGGAGTCCCCTAATCATTCATAATTATCTACAAAGCTCGAGAAACAGGCAATTGTTGCGGATTCTACTCAGTCCTTAATCTGAAGCAGCTCTTGAGATATCCTGTTTTATAGGGCACGGGGTTGTGAAGAGGTCAGGGGAATTTACACGAACGCTGACTACATTTTCCAGCGAAAAGTGTTCTACTTCTATACTGCTGCGTGCTTGCTTCAAGTTTTGAAACTGTCTTTTTAAATTTATTTGGAATCATATTGATTATTCTATTGAGAGCAACAGAGAAGCAATAAAATCAAAGATAAATCGGAATGGAACTTCTTATCAAAGCAGTTTCGTTTGGTTATGTGTGAAGTGACTCCAAGCGTACGAAAACAATTCTTTGACGTCGAAATTTAGGTTTTGTCTGTTCCATCAAATTTATATTTTAATTCTTACTTGCATAAATAAAAATTTCAATATTATGTTAGACAACAAAACACTCATCATTATTTAAGTGGAAAAAACATTTTTCTTTAATAATATACTTAAAAGCATGTAAGTACGTTATTATAAGTTATAATTAAAAACAATTCATAACCAAAAAGCAAGATAATATTATCTGTACGACTATGACTGTCATTCAAAAAAAGGTAAATTTCATAGTAAATCGACTATGTTCTTTATATTTGTGTATTTCCATAGTTTATTTTTAATTTCAAAAATATTTTGGGGTCGATAAATCATCTCGTTGGACTACAGTCGTGTTTTTTATTTGGTCTGAATATTTTTCTTACGATGCAATCTTGATAATCATTTAGCAATATGATTAAACGATCTCGCGATTTTATCATGGCAGCTTGTCTCATCAAATTTCTGGGTAAATAATAGTTATTTACGTATCAAAACCGGAAAGTGGTACTTTACTGGACGAGTAGGCAGTTTTTGGACGAGCCGTAGGCGAGTCCTCAAAGCGTACAAGTCCAGTAATGACACACACCCGCCACTGACACCAAAATCACTATCGCCACCATTTGTAATTAAACAATAACTTAAAAAACTACAGGTGAAAATTCGCTTGGTGGTATAATGACGCTTGTTTGATAGCGCAAATCAACAAAACAACTCATCACCATGACAACCAGCTACTTTCCGGCCTAGGCCGGTAAAGACAACTCATTACCATGGCAACCAACTACTTTTGGGCCTAGGTCAGTAAAGATGTATTTTCCAGCCTATAAATTGATCGGAAACAACTGATTTTCTCGACGGACGCAAAAAATCGATTTTCATCCATTTCATCCACTTCAAACTATTTTGAACACATCCAAATCCATTCGGTTAGTACGGATTTATAGCTATTCAAGAAGTTTATAAACATTTAGATAATAAAGCTACTGAAAAATTATAGCATTTTGGTTAAACTTAAAAGCGAATGACCAAATTGTGATTTTAACGAAATAACTTGGAAGCAAAATTTCATCTTTTATATTTGTGGTCTAAAACCGTGTATAATTAATGTTTTCTAAGTAAATGACGTTCTAATGGAGTTGAATACTTAAGTTAGAATACTGTCATAACAACCTCATTAGCATCAAACAACAAAAATTTCCTTAGAAAATAAAATTATAGCAGTTTATTAATATCAACGGTCTGTGAATGTTGGCAATCACGTTCGTATTTACAACTCAACACGTGGCGTACAACGAGTGGAAAGATCACGTTAGTTTACAACTATTTTTAAGGGTTCTTGCGGGCCACACTTATTTATTCTTTGCAAAAAAAAACAGACAATTTCTACAACCACTTCGAAATATCTTTAAGTTATTTAGCACGCAGTAAAAATTGCTGTTGTAGAAGCAACTAGGCTAAACAGTTTAAAATATTCGTTTTTTTTTGGCTATGCGTCGCTGCCGCTAATATAAATTAACTTATTGTTGTTATGTTTAAAAGTGGACTCATTTATTTACTCAAGGTAAACTGGGCCGTTCACCTTTGCGTTCAAAATAAGCCAAGTAACAGAAAATAATTGGAAAATTTAACGATGTTAAGATGAAAACTTGTTGGCATTCATTCAAAATTTGCATTATATTGGCCACTGGGGCGTTGTAGACCAAATTAGCCTTAAAAATTTCAGGTAATATTAACTCGTTGGTTAATATATCAAATCTGTCCAATCTCAATTGCGAGGAGGTGTTAACTTCAATTCAACGGTTCGAAAACCACAATTATATTCCCGGCCAATAGTTTTACGAGACATTTAATTTAAAACAATACTTGTTTGGGCCCTCACTGATTCAAAAATAACTGTAATAGTCTTGTTTAAAAATGTACGTTTAAGGTATGTTAAGTAACAATGAATGTTAAAACTGCCTTTAATTTACTCGTGTTTGTTAACAACGCTAGGCCCGATTGCACAAAGCAACGCTAGTGTTAAAAGTTAAAACACAAGTTAACCCCTAAAGCTAGGCAATATCAGCGCCAACTTTGCTGCGATTTTCGCTAGTACTAGAGTTAACGTGGTTCAACCTTGGGGTTAATCCCAGGTTCAGCTTTTATGCAATCGGGCCTTTAAGGTTATAATTAGAAAAGTAAATAGTGTTCCACTCTATAAGAGACTTAGCCAACTAAAAAAATGGTTCTGTACATGTTACCTATACTGTATTTTCCTTAGTACTAGAGTGAACGTGGTTTAATCCCTGGGGTTAACCCCTGATTTAAGTTTTCTACAATCAGGCCTTAAAGGTTATAATTAGAAAAGTAAATAGTGTTCCACTCTATACGAGAATTGGCACACTAAAAAAAAAAAAGGTTCTGTAAATGTTATATTGTATTTAAATGTACACACTGTATTAGTATTTTCTTAATCAAGTGTACTTTTTGACTTGGTACTTGTTAAATGGTTGAATCACCTTGTACCGTCATGTTTTAGCACCTTTTTAGTAATACAGAATAGGATTCTCGTAAGTGAATAACAAATGTGGCTGTAATTTGAACAGTGAATGATAAACAGTACCCATTGTATTATAATTAGAGCTTTAACAAAGCGAAGTCTACTTGTCAGCGGCAACTACCATATTAAACACAGAAATGACGGAGCATTTATGGTAGTTATGGCTTACTTAACTGACAATATTATCTTTGAGGTAAGGAGAACGACATACCACGATCAATTAAATCCGATATTGGTGAAAATTAAAAAAATACATACATAAAAGTGGAAGCTGTGAAACGAACAATAAACATAATCATACACTGATAATATCCTTTTCGCATTTAACAGATTTTCATGCATTTATTGGTCGTTTCTAAGGAATGTGAGTTTGTGATTTATCTAAAATATAAATTTGGAGAGGGAATGAAATGTTTTGGTCTTGATAATTTTTTGACGAATTTCGGCGACCAGTAGCGTTACTTTAATATAGATTAAACCACACCCCTGACGCACCACTCTGACATTACTTGTAAAATTTGACATAACATGCATTTAATTTGACAGGTAGGTGAGGTGAAGGAAATTTTCTGATAAAATATAACTCGTGCATTGCAAATAATCTATAATTTTTGACAAATCTTCACTCATGCAAGTTGAATTAGAAAAAATCACTCGTGCACTTCGTGCACTCATGTTTTCTTTAGCTCAACTTGTATTCGGGCATATTTACCAAATATTATCGATAATTTTCAATGCACTTGTTATATTACTACTGAAAATATTTTTAAAACAATTGCTTTTAACAATATAATATCGCGTTACCTAACCAAAATTAACATTATTCATCTGTACAAACAGACAAGTCGTAACGACTATTTGAAATAACAAATATTACAAGTGCTGACGTATTATTTGTTCAACAAAACATTTGTAAATACAACACAAAACATTTCAAGAGCACATATCCGTTATGTTATCTAATTACAACGTAAATATGATAATTACAGTTAATTTAAGCTGCCTTTAAATGAGTATGAACATAATTAACCAAAACTAGCAGATGTTTTTAGATATGGTGTACTAGTTAAATAATTTAGTAAATTTTTGCAAATAATTTTACCTCATCGTAAATTAGCATGAAAATTTGCCCTAATTTAACAGACAGGAAACTTCTATAAACCGTTTTATATCCGACACTCACATTTTGATTAGAAAAGTAAGCATTGAAAAGCAAGTTTGACACTTCGTGCAAGTGATATTGCCACAAGGGATGTGTTATTGCTTAAATATTGCATTTCAGCTGCTTGGTTCGACTTAGAAACGCCCTAGAAAATTGAACAACAGAAAAAGAGCAAGTTGTATAAATTCAAAATAAATAAATTTTCCTTCACCAGCGCACATAAGCAAGTTCAAAGCAATTTGGCTGAACTGATTGCCAATTTTTCGAATATGCTTTAGTTTAACTATATCTACACATTTATCGTACGTAATAAAAATGATAAATCTGCCAGCAAACTGTTTGATTTTACGATTACATAAATTCTTGTTAGGTAAAACGTTGTGCTGTGAAATGTGCCAGACCTAATTGCGTACCAACGAACGAACAACGACCGTGTGGTTTTGATTCCGGACCAACTGCGGTATAATATAATGCACTTAGTCTTGGGGGGAATAAAATTCAGCAACACACACTCGAGTTCATAAAAACCACGCACGCGTGTAGCGAAACATCTGCACTTGCCGGATATCCGCCTTGGAATTGGGACAGACACCTAATTTTAGAGTGGGTAGCCACCGTACGTCTATCACGGGGTCTTGAAATAACGTATTCTAATTATTCGAGCGAGCACTGCGGCTTAACAACGTACAGTCACTTGAAATTTGTATGTGAATACGGTACAAAAGCAATGGGGTATTGTGGGCAAATAATAATTGAAGATAATCCGGGTAACCAACAGGTGCAATAATTTTATTGGCGTTAAAAAAAGCCAGCAGTGTTCCTGATCCATATCTAGCGATGTCTTGATAATTCCATGATTTGTATGCAAGCCTTGTTTCAAAAAAGTTGAGAAAGGTTTCTGAATGAACTTATGGCTACGTCTTTTATCTGAGCTGAAACTGTTAAGGGTTGGTTTGGACCAAGCACACTGTCCTTCATGGCATGCGACATTGCGGCCTGAAACACCCTACCTCTACGGACAATCGTTTAGAAGTACTAACTTTTTTCTTATATCAGTTTTGTATCAGTTTTTTGCAATTACACCATAGGCCCGAGAGCCAACTTAAACAAGCAAATTTAGGTGTACTTCTTATTGAATTTTTTGAACTTTATGGTAGAAAATTTAATTATATGCAGACCGGTATTCGAATAAAAAATGGTGGACGGTATATCAACAAAGAAGAAATGCAAAAAGACATGATAGACGGACACCGGCCTAGTCTACTGTGTATAGAAGATCCACTACTCCCAGTAATGACATTGGTAGGAGTAGCTACGAAATCTTACAGGTTAAAAGAGCATTTGATTGATCGATAAGTTAAGCAACGAAAAAATCAGAAAAGCCCAGTAGAAAAAGATGGACACAAACCGATAAGATGGCTGGGGCATTTACTACGCATGCCAGAATGCGGGTGCGCAAAAATAGAATGGAAAACGAAGTTTGAGGAAAAAAGAGTAGAGGAAAACCAAAAACAACATGGGAAAACGAAGTGAGACAATGACTAGAAGAAAAAGGAGAGATGTACCACAGCTAGAAAATAACATACAGGAATGGAGAAACATAATTAAGAACTAGGAAAACATGCCTCGACACAGAAAGGTACAAGAGAACCCGATTAAGAGGAAGAAGTGTGGAAGAATTGGGCGAAATCTGAAATCACAAGGTAGAGAAAGACGTCTTAAATTTGAAAAAGGGACATTCGGACGATATAGCCAATCATAGGTAATAAAAAAGAAGACATAATAAGAGCGATAGATCTAGACAAAGAGGCAAAAAACTGGGCCTGGACATAAATGAAGAAAAAACGAAATATATAAAGATGGGAAGAGAAAATATGCACACACAGAACGGTCTAGAAACAAACGAATACACCGTCGAAGAAGTCAATACTTTCAATAACTTGAGCGTGACAGTGGGGCAAGCTGGAAAGAACAGAGTGAAGGAGAGAACTCTGAAAGGAAATCAAGCATACGGTAAAAACAAAACCCTACTAAAGAGTAAAACAACAAAAATAAATTTATACTAAACCCTGATAAGACCCGACATCACATATGCTATGGAAACAATAACAATAAATAAGAAGGGAGAGAAAGACTTAAAAATAGTGGAGAGAAAAGTAATGAGAGCGATACTAGGACCTAACGTAACAAGAGATGGAGAAGTAAGACTGAGAAGCAACAAAGAAATAGAGGAGGAACTCGGAGGAGAAAATATCATTCGACACATTAATGCACAACGAATACGATGGGCAGGACACATCATGAGAAGGAAACCAACTGAAACGATAAGGAGGATAACACAATGGATCCCTATTTGGCCCCAGGAACAAGGGAGGACCAAGGAAAAGATGGAGAGACGCCCTGGAAGAAGAGACAAAAGCATTGACTCGAAATCGAAATGCAAAGATAGGAAAGAATGGAAGAAAATAACGGAGGCAACCAGGACAAGCTTTGAAAAATCAGAGAGAGGACAGATCCACCTCAAAAAATGGATTTAAAAAACGCCTCGGCGTTAGCCATAATCCTAAGGATTATACGGCACAATGATGATGAATGGCCATTGTTAAACTCTTTTATGGACCAGAACACTCGTATTTAACACAACGTCAAGAATTAAGGCAGCTGAGGTGAAATTTAAAAAAAAACGACCAGGGTACACTCGTCAAAGTGAGAAACGCACATATCCAGCAAGTCGCCAATTCTTAACAAATTGACTAGAACATCTTGACTGAATGATAAATTGTCGCATTCCGGAACAATGAGTAGACTATAAACCAAAGGGACGAAGATATGTAGGGCGTTCAAGGAAGTGATGGAGCGATCAGTCTTAGAATTTGGATTACTCGAGATCAGAAAAAAAAACAATGGTCTAAACCTGAAGATAAAGATGATGGATAATTAGATTGTTTTTTAGCTACTCCATCTCTTATTTATCTTAATAACAATGTGAGATGTTACCATAGTGCGCTCACAGTTAATATGTATATAAATAACGTATTTTTATTTAAATCTAATAATAAAAGACAGGGAAAAATACAAGCTTTGTTTTCATAACAAATACAGTCAACATTGCTACTCGCCTAGAGCCAGTTATGTCTATCTTTTTTTTTTTGACAACTCCACAAAGCTTTCCATTCGCCGTTAAACTAAGACTCACTAAGAAGTATATTAATGTTGCTGCAACTTGTATCTCACACAACAGCTATTTGTTAACAGGATCCGCATCTAACACAGAAAATCATTGCCCCTTGTAACCCTTTCCATCATTTATCTTGAGCTCTGACGTAAAAAAATATTCCTTAAGGGCAATCCCACGAGGTCGACCGAATGCGTATATTCTTATACGAGTTTGAGTGGGTATTCTTGTTAAGATTAAATCATAAAACGTGATATAGCTGCTGCATAAGGGGGTTGGATATTAAATTACATATATCTCAATATAAAGTTACCCGAATTCTTGGTGTTTACGAGAATGTAGGAATTTGTTAATCTCGACAAACCTCTTCTTGCGTTATTTACAGAAGTTAATAAAAATTAAGAAGAAAGCGGAAAATATGTCATTATTAAAAAAGACGAATTCTTTGCTACAAAACAAAAACTTCAATAGTGGATAAAAATTTTTCTGATAAATTTTGGCAGTATCATCATAAAAAGGGTGATAATTGATAATAAAATGTTATTAAAACGGTCAAAGTATGCTCATTTGGTTAATTTTAAATCACAAACCACCTTCTTTTATTAAAACTTTTTGTAACACAGTACAACATAAAATTTAGAAAACGCTATGCTCCCATATTACTGGTTCTTAGCAACACTAAACTAATTACATTACATTACACGAGATCCAATATAACACATACTTTACATACATATTTAGTCTACAATTTTATAAAGTTAGGGCAACTTTTAGTTCCCAAAGCCAATTTCGTAGTTATAATTAAACTAACAATAAGGAATGTACAAGCAGTAGCACAGGAGAACCCCGGGTTAAAGCGCATGGAAGTTAATAATACGGCAAGAAACGGCGCAAATTGATGGGTTTTATAACGACAATAACACTTTTGCAAGCCCAAAGCGCTTCTTAGGAGAAAATTGCTCGCTAAATTCAAGTTGCAGTCGTTTACAATAAGAAAATGTTTTAGAGATGAGATGCGTTACGCTCAGGTAATCATAAAAATTATAAATTGTTAAAAACAGTACAGAAATCAGCTCAAAGATTGCTTTTAAAACATATATTTTTTTATATTTTGAATTTCATAGATTATAGTGTCCCAAAAAGGTATACAGGGTGAGTCATTAGTGGGGGATCGATTGTGGCTGAACGGTTTGAGATAGAAAGTTGATTCAAACGGTATTTCAGACAGTTTTTTCTTCCGAACACGATAAAAATATTTTTAATATTTCGCTATTACGGTAACCGATGTACCCCGTAAAACATTCGAATTAGGTCGAACGTAAACCTGATCAATTGATTTTTACATCCAATCAATAAATGTACTTAAATGTTTTAATACAATATACATGATTAATAAGCAGAGATTGTAGTGTCGCTTGCACGTTTAAAGTTTAAAATAAGCATCCTCTAATTGTAATTCAAAACGTAAGTTACTAACAAGATTTACAAATCATACAGGCAGTTGTTTTTCCCATGACCCATTTGAAAATTCTAATAAAAAAGCTACATCACGAAAAGATTTGCGGCCTTTTATTAGGCACTTACCGACTCACATATTTAAAAGTTATCTATTCTGAATAAACTTTACGAAGGATAACAAAGTTTGCGAACGCATTCGGAAGTAATGTTGCATGTACGTGTTTCCATTCCTTAAACCTGCCAATTTTTCAGTCAAATTTAAAGTTTTTGTGCGAAGTGATCGATTTACGTCAGTGTATTTGGAAATTTGTCACACAATAAGTTGAGTCTAACACAAGGTGTGACAAGAAATGTTGTTTTACTTTTGCGATTTACTCTAAGGGGTAAATGTTGGAAAAATAAAGTGAGTTTACTTACAAAATTGAAATTGGCAACGAAAAACTGGATTTTCTTCAGCTAGTCGACTTATTTCACAGTTTACTTAACATTAAAAAAAAAAAAAACATACTTCACGCACATTTTTATAACGCATCGATTTTAAAATATCGTAGCAGCAGGGTCGATTTTACCGTTAGGCGAGTCTAGTCAATTTCTTTGGGGCGCCAGATTTCCTTAAAAAAAAAGGGTAAAATTTGTATGATACAGGGTGTCACACAAAAAACGCCGCAAGCTGTAACTCCGTTGTTTGTGGTCCGATTGTGATGAACAAAAAAGTAAATGAAATGACTCCTCAAATACTATAAACTGAATTGGATTTCTATTTTTTTCAAGTTCAACTTAAATGTTAAACGATAGTCAAATATTTTTTTCAAATCTATTTTTTTTTTGTTTTCCACGGCCCGCTTGAAAATTTTGTGAAACCTAACTTATTTCTGTTAAAACGTTATTTTTTTATTCCTTAATAGTTTTGCACCAAAATCAAGTTATTATTACATCATTGAATTCAGAAAAAAAAAGTCTACCAGAATTAGTAAAAAAAATAGATGGTGCCAGTTGAAAAAAAATCCACTATCGTTTGACATTTAAGTTGAACTTGAAAAAAATTTAAATCCAATTCAGTTTATAGTATTTAAGGAGCCATTTCATTTACTTTTTTGTTCATCAATATCGACCACAAACAACGGAGTTACAGCTTGCGGCGTTTTTTGTGTGACACCCTGTATATGTATACAAATGTATTAATGTTATTTAAATTTAAAAAAAATGAATATGTTTGTAATGGTGAAATATTTTTATAAATATGCATGTGATTCATTAATATTACGAAAAACTTCGGGAAGTAATTCTTATTATACCGTATATTAAGACCTTTTTTATAAAATGTTTCCGGAAAACGTATTGTTTCCGAGTTATACCCTCTAAATTGGACGAAAAAGTTTTCATTGTATTTCTCTTTCTAGAAATGTAGGAGAATGCCATTTGGTAAATGTTTTTTACTTATTAAAAGATTTCTTATAGTATCTAATATTTTTAATCATCTCCTACCTTTAAAAGGGGCAGGAAAGTTCAATATCATTCAAAATATTAGTGAGAAAAACCTTTTAATAAGTAAAAAAACATCTACCAACTACATTTCTTTGTTGTATGGGTAACTCCGTTAATATTAAATACAGAAACGTTTAAATTAGCAAATTTGTGCAGAATAACTGCTACACTAACAATAAGAGACAACTCTTAAATGTCACAAAAAAAACATCAACACAGCGAACATGTGAAATGATTTTTGGTTATTTAAAAAAAAACTACAAGAGAAAAATATAACAAACCTTATATCATTGAAAGGAGAAAAAATAGCCTTTCTAATAAGGCCACAGTCAACTATGACTTCCATTTAAAAAAATGCAAGTTTGTGTTATAACTCGGAAATAGGGGGTGCTATGAAAATTTCGTTAACATATTTAAAATCTACGTAAAAACATCTATAAAAGCCAATTTTTATTTTTGTTCTAGCTAATATGCTTACGGAATTATTCAAGTTTAAAAAATCGACCTTTTACAGTTTTTTCAAAATATTTCAAAAACCTGATGACGTAGGTCAAATTTAAAAATGGCATCAGATTTCCCTTTAAGTTCTGCACAAATTTGCTAATTTAAACGTTTCTGTATCTTTAATATTAACGGAGTTACCCAAACAACAGGTTAGAAAAATGGGTACCCTGTATAGACACATTTAGACAATATATGGGGGCGCCCAAATTTTCTTTGCCTAGGGGCGCCAGATACCCTTGCGCAGGTCCTGGATAAAAGCGCTGTAGCTTGTACAATAGAATGAGAAATGTAAGTTGAACCACTAGAGATTATACACATTAGATCAGTATTGTCTACAAATGAAAATTATGTTACTGTTTAAACAATTAAACTCGGCTTTTCTAATAACTTTGAACTTTGTAAGTTGGATCTGCATTAGTTAATTAATTAAATTTATAATTAAAACCGTTTTCATTACGACTTTTCGCTATGTCGTCGTTTCTAAACTAAAATTTCTTTGTTATCTTTAGTCTCCTGTTGTATGCTCCACTTTACGAACTTTCTAAATGTTAAGCACCAAATTTGTATTTCGAGTGACTTAATTTGTATTCATCTCTGGAGTTTCCACAAAAAACAACGATTAAGCCATTAAGATTTTACGCCAGATATTACACAACAAAAAGTACCAGTAACGGAAACGTTTACCTAATATCATTTCCTCAACAGAGGTTATAAAACATCCCACTTCACGTACAAGATATAATCAAAACACGATTCAAGTGAAATCCATTTTTCTCATGAACGTTATTTGCGCTTCTCTTGTTTGCGCAAGTTTGAAAATGTTATTCCGGGGCATATTTTACTTGCGTCGAAGCTATGAAATCGAAATTGGTGCAATATTCACTTTAAATGAACCCTTCAAGAGACAAACAAGAAAAGTTTAAGTTCAAAGTTTACCCAGATCGACTTGACGTACAAACTTTGAAAATTCTAAGTTAGGTGAACGTCGCTTTTTTTCATATTAATGCCCGTGTTATGGATATAATTTAAGAAGACCGGAAAAGTTAGAAGGAAAGTTTGGTTTATAAAGGAACTGTGTTAAACCTACGTTATTTATTTTCTATCATCTTGCGTTAAATTCAATGTTTGGTGAGTGGGTGGAAAATATTGGGAAATTCAAACTTGTCAATAACATAAGCTTAAAAAATAACGATGAAAAATGTATTACGTGGGGGAAAATCGAAAGCGTTTCAAATTAAAATTGGTTAAGATGACAAGCACAGCAGCAACAGATACTTACACGCCTATGCAAGTCGCATAGATTTAGTTGTAACAGATATACCACAACTTCTCAAATCATAGCGCTAATACTGGTCAATACATTTATTAGTACATAGTTCACGAATGCGAATAAACCAGTTTAGGTATTTATACATGGATTGGTTTTAAACCGCTTGTTGGAAGAAACCTAAAATGTTTTCATCCATTAACTTATTTTGTTGAAAATGTCTCATCTTAACTGCAAAAACAAAATGCAGCGTTCTTTATAAATGAGGCAAGCAATTAATTCAAACACGATTGAAATTCTTAAAAATATATGGGAAACATTTATGAAGCACTGCGAATACTGGCAATTATTCAGAATAAAATTTTCCCAAAATTAGGATAGTGTTCTAAAGAATTAAACATACCAATTTTTTTCGGAAAACATTTAAAAATATTTTTGGGAAAGTAAATAAGCGGTGGTGCACAAAATGTTTTAACACTTTGGAGCAAGTAATCTCTTAAAAAAAGTTCCCTAAATGTGATCAATTAAAAACTTTAAACTTATTAGATTTCGCTGTAACACATCCTTGCTGCAGTAAAATTTCAGTTGACCTGCTTCTGGTTTCACGGCAGTTTGAGCAATCTTATATTATTAAATATTAATTAAAAGGAATCTGCACAGCGCGCTAATTCAACAGCGTACCGCAACAATTAATAGATAATTAAAACCTCCGTTTCACCTCTTCACATTAACCTCTTCGCGGTTAAAGAGGGAACAAATTTCCGTTTACACGACCACATTTCACATTGTTAAACGTATTAATTATCAAATTCTAAAGAACCTGGCAGCCATTTCGGTACTTGAAGTACTTGTATTTGTTAATAAGTTCATTATTGTGCTATTCTTCGGCCAACCATTAATATACAATACCTTGCTAGGGATAAGTATTCGAACTTCCTCATCGCCACGACGAGAGCGTTTGAATGGAGCACCCATGTCACCATCAGCTTCCCGCTTCATGGCTATTTGCACCTGTAACAAAATACGTTCATATTACAAACCATCAAACAAGTAGTAGGTACTTAATAAACGAGCACAAACGACGCTATTAAATTTTAACACGATAATAACGGATACCTGGTAGTGGAAAGCTTATGAAAGGTATGCGCACATAATCAGAAAAGCTTTATAAAATGCGTATAGTCATGTTACACAATGATAATCAATAAAACATTGTCATAAAACATATAACTCATATAACAACGTTGAGATAAATCTACCGGGTGTAAATTAATTCTGGAACTCCTGTTTTTTCTTTGGTTTTGATTTTAGATAAATAAACATTTAGATGTGCAAAAAATCGGATTCTTTTTGTCAAGTATGCCATGACCTGCATAAATTCGATTTTGTTATGCTAACAAGGGTCTAAAAACGCTTTTGTAATTGACATTTTGGTTACTTTTATCGGGTTTAAAGATTAAATCGGTTTATTAACTTAATATGTGTATCATAAATTTCGTTTGTATATTATGAAGCTACAATACAAAACAATATGTTTTACTATTAATAATAATTATTTACTAATAACTATTTACTAATACCAGATTTACAAAACCAAATATTTCGACAAATGAGTGCAATTTAATGAATAAAGTGGATTTCAAAGCTTCGCACAGTGCAATGGCTGGATAAGGTAAAGCTATTTATAAAATGAACTGATTTGAATGGAACTATATTTGCAATGATTTTATTTATGTTTTCGATTTGGATAGGCTATTATCTGTAAAGAATTTGTTCATGTTTCCACAATGGGGAGTTCACAAACAAATTTGATTATCAAGCCGAATGTGATATTTCAATAACACTGTTTACGAAGATACGAAGCGGCGCCCATAACAAACACTGAAAAAGTCATTTTAATATTCATCAACCGCTTGTTAGAATTTAAGATAATTTATGGAGCTGTTTTTAAATTTAAATTTTTTTAAATTAAATTAAAAAAAACTGTAAAAATTACATTCTGTGCTATAGCTTTTAAATTTAACACATTTGCTTATGCTATATAAGAAAAGAATTTTTTATATTCAGACTAATATACAGATTTTTTAAATTTAAATATAAAATCAAACATTTTCAAACTAGCTCAGACATTTTTAAAGAAATTGTTTAGAAGAAACCATGCCATTTTTTTTTACAAGATTAGAATATATATGTTTATAATCACGAAACTCTAATAATTCAAAAATTTATTACCGAATTTTGTTCGGTTTATGAAAAAATAAAGTAGTAAAGTTATAATCAGGACCCTAAAAGTTTAGTTTCTTTCACAACATCTGCTTTCTCGGTAGAGAAAACTTCAATATATCAAGATTGTATCAAACGTCCAACTCAATTAGTTATTGATAGATAGGTGAGAGGTAACTTTATTCACTGATGATAAATTTTCATGACAGCACCTCGGTAAATAAATTTAAAAAAGGCAAGCAGATTAAGGCCATTATAAAAGAGAATAGCAGTAATATGTTACTGGTTTAAAATTTTATTTCAATATATTGCAATTTCTAGGAAATTTTGTGGTTTAAATCTGGAATTAAAAGAAGCAAACCTTTTCTGGTCTATCTAGTGTTCTTGGTTTAAAACAAAAAAGGTTAAATTGTCGCAGTTTCCAAAGCAAATTAGATATTTTCCAGCGTATTCCAGGATAAACGCTGGTTTATTTATTTTTATCTGGAAAAACGGCGCGCTCTTATACTATCATTATCCCGTTTACCAGTATGTTTTAATGTAGGTAAATATTCCGCAGCTAAGCGGAATATGTGGAAAGGCCTTGCTCTGTTTTTCCGAAGAATTAATTAAAAAACAAAACAACCACGAGCTGTATCTCTTTCTTTGTAGATTAAACGCCTCATTTTTGCCCCCATTTCTCTTTTACATATGAAAATTGCTCGCGTTCGTTGTTTCAAAAGCGCGCTTTTCACATAGTCACAGTGCTGTATAAGTTTTTTTGAATAATTACTGAAGAAAATGGCAAAGTTCCAAATTGTCGAGCATTTCATCGCGCTAATAAATCGTTATAAATGTCAACGTCATTTATAAAACATCCTTGAAACTTCACAATGTCGTTATTATCGAATTGAGGAATTAGAAATTTTGCGCGTAGTCGATTTCATCATATTTCTGGCCGCATTTGTGAAATATTACCCTCATCGATTAGGAATACGTTTACTGTTGAATATATTAGCCTTTGATGTAATTTTCTTCCAGGGTGTTCTAGACATATTTGTAATATCGGGTTATGGCATATATTTTCTCGCGTAAGGACAAATTACCAGCATACTTTTAATGTAGTACATCGTTTCATATTCCAGACCTTGTTAGTAGCGCTATTTTGCTAGAGTTAACGAATATAATGCATTTTAAACAGTATATGAGTTGCTTAAACATGTTTATTTGCATTATGTTTTTAGATCTAATTCACTACTACTATACAGGATGATTCAGTTTGACTTTCGCACCCCTATAACTTTGGCACTTTAAGAGGAACCCTATAAACCTCCAATTTTTGTATATCAAGAAAATCTTTATGATTCTTCAATGAAATATGTCAAGAAGACAACTTGGAGTGCCTCACAGTAGTGTTAAAATGGTAAATCAACTTAAGTTTTCAAGTGACAACATGTTGTACACTGTACAGGGTTCTCGCTTTTCGATGGTCTTTATGGGGATCCCTTAACGCAGTGGTTTCCAACCTGTGGGGCGCGCCCCCCTGGGGGGGGCGCGAGACTATTGCAAGGGAGGCGCGCAGCTATTACCAACATACTATTTTTGAATACAAACAACAGAAAGAACTTTACTTATACAGAATATGGTATATGGTATTTATGAAATTAGATTGTTACGAAAAGGGAGGGGGGCGCAAAAATTTTTTCATAAAAAAGGGGGGCCGAGGTACAAAAAGGTTGGAAACCACTGCCTTAACGTAAACGATGAGAGTTGCAACTTCGGTTAATTAAGGGCACAGTTGCATATTCAGGTACTTAATAATTTGACGCAAACAGAACTTATCTAGTTTTTTTTTTAAGTTTTTGAGATATAGGGGGAAAAGTAAAAAAGTGCATTTTTGTTTTTTTGCCCGTAACTTTTTCATTTGATGTGGAATTTCATTTCTCTTAGAACTTTTTCATGGCCACTTTTTGCAAGGCATCAGAATCCCCAATTATATTTTCCATGCGACGTTTCGTTTTTTTTTAAACCATCATCAGGTAAATTTTTTGTTATGGACGCTACATCTGATTTTAACGCCAATTTGTAGAGCATTTTATTCTGAATTCGACAATGTATAACACTTTGTAAAAGTTATTGAAATTTTAAATCTACTCAAAAAAGGGTCCTAATAACGTCGAAAAATATTTTGAGCATGATTTCAAATAAGAAAGTTATAAGCAAAAATCGAAAACGTTTTCTTTTTTTTATGAATAGCGCAAAAAAACATAAATTTTTGTAACATTTTGTTATAGAATAGTTGTTCTTAAATCAAAGATCATTTTGACCCCAAACTTATGTTACATGGGAATGTCATATGTTCGTTTATAAAACGTCTGGCCCCTACAATTTATTTTCTACACAAAAACATACATTTCATAATTGCCACCAATTCATCTAATTTGCTATTGTGTACTAGTCATTATAACCGATTATTTATTTGAACCTTTTGTACTCATTTCACAGAATTATTCAAACACCATAACTGTAACATCGCATGCATGAAAACTTCGACTATTTTAAAATAAAATTCTATTCATGAACGCGCAAAGGAGCTTATGAAGCAGGTTTTCATATTGTAAACTATAACAATCGTTCACCATCATTGACGTACTTAATTAGTCCTCCACGTCCAATTCAACATAATGGAACTTTACATAATAGCAAAATTTAATACGAGTTATATTACACCATTATACAAGCAACGAATTGTTAACCAGAGTGTGTGTATTAATATCTGGCGTGGAACAAAGCAAAACAAAACTTATTTTAAGATTATATTACAGCATGGTGCAAGACATTTTGATTCTAAATTTTAGAAAACGCTTTTATTCCGAAGATAACCGACCGCCTTACGTTTCACACACTCTGTCAGTCTTGGGCGTAAGTCCATCGTTTTTTGTGTAGTATGATCACAGGAAATTGAGTCAGCTCTTCTCGGATTCGTTCTTTAAAGCCCGGAAGTTTGCAAGGAAGTGGTGGTTAAAAGACGTGTGATTCAAGTATTATCGAAGGAAGTAATCACAAGCAGACAGATCGGGAGATCTGGTGGACTAAGGAATATCCTCGTTCTTCGAGATGACATGATTAGGAAGGAAATTCTTGGAAACTCTTGAGGTGTGGCTCCTAGCACCATCTTTCTTTGGGGATACTCCAAAATTTAGAGTCCAAATCAAATGTTTTAACTACAACTCCACGAATTTAAAGAATGGATCCGAGAAAAAGTAGCTTCAATTCTTGTGACCATGCTACACAATAGGTTTGTTTCTGGGATTTTTACACGCATGCGCTGTTCATAGCTAAGGTGAGCTCAGGCTCAGGTAGCTATGCATCGCCGTCCCAATCCCATTTAACACTGGACTTGCGATGCGCTCATTTCTATGAACCCAAAAGACACAAATGTCATTTACAATTACGTCAGTCGTAAAAGCGTTCCAACAACGGCTTATACTGGCCAATACATTTATTAGTACATAGTTCACGCACGCGAATAAATCAGTTCATGTATTTATACATGGATTGATTTTTAATCGCTTGTTGGAATAAACCTTATTTATGTTTAATCAATGAATTAATAACTTTTTTCTTACTTATGGCGAATTTGCTTATCACCCGCTTCACTGCCACACTTGTTATAATTTTTTTAAATTTCCGGTTCTGTCAATAATTCTTTTTTCCCCTGAAATTATAAGTCAATTTTATTATCCAATTGTTTTATAATAAATTTCTTTCTTAATACGCTCAGTTTTTTGGCCTACAGATAGACACAAACCCGATTTGTTTAAATGTTTGCGGTGTAAACGCGGCTTTGCCATTATCTCAACAATATAAATTTATAGTCGAAACAAAAGAATGGCTAACACAGCCGATTTGTATATTACAAAGGGAAATAATCTCGATTAATGATAAAATACAACCGAATAATGTAGCTTTTATTACTGTATTTTATAGTTAACACTTTCGGTTTTATGGCACAATGGATACTAGGGATTGTAATACCGGTAAATCGGTTTACCGGTTCACCGGTAAATTGCAAAAAATGCTCTTCAAATTTTACCGGTAATTTGCCAGTTTTTTACCGGTAATTCCGGTAATTTTACAATATCTTTTTAATCATGATAAAAATCTGAATCAAATAATCGAAAAAAAATTGACGTATTTTCAAAGAGAAAAAATAAGGGGAAAACATACAAATGGCATATGATTGTTTACTCACTACTCGACCAACACGTGTAGTAGAATCCGAAAGAGCTTTTTGCCGCGGCTGGATTATTTTGTACAAAAGTTAGGTCGCAATTAGGAGACAATAGTTAAGATAAATTATCTTTTCTACGTGCTTATTTCTTAAAAAAAGTTTAAAATAAAAAATATTGTTAATAGTTTGACAACATATTTTATGTTATATCTATTTATATTTTATGTTCAGAATAGTTTTATTTTCATGTGTTTTTTGTAATGCTGGATTATATTTTTTGTAATATTTTAATTTTATATATTATATATTGTTATTTTATATTGTATTATATTAATATTACATAAAAAAAGATTGAGTTGATGGCTGTTAACTAATATATTGTATGAAACTGATTGGGATAGTTTAGGCTTCAACTATCTCAATCAGTTCCATAATAAATAAATGTATATAAACATATTTATTTTTAATATAGTTTTCGGAGTTTATCCGGGTAATATTAAAATTGGCTCGACGTTTCGACAGCCTCTCACTATAGGGGAGACGCGGATAAACTCCGAAAACTATATTAAAAATGTTAGTAACCGCAAAAATCTAAAAAGAAACAATATACTATAAATATATATAATAATATGGTTTACCGGTAAATTACCGGTAAACCGGTTTTGATTAACAGTTTTACCGAATTACCGGTAATTCAAAAAGTCGGTAAATTTACAATCCCTAATGGATACCTACTAAAAAACTTGGCAATGATCTGGATCACGATACACAAATAAAACAAAACAGTAAGGATTGTGCATGGCTGGCCTAAGATAATAAACAAAAACCAATTCATCTGTTTTCGTTGCAGGAAAACAATAGAGATTAGATTGGATTAAATGTCGGTAAAAAGTTATTAAGTATTTTGTTATCATAAAAACTAATTAATTGCGAAATTATTTATAGAACTTAAAAAGAATTAAACCATATATCTAAGAATAAGTTTGCCCTTGAAGATAGCTACACAAAGTTATATAAAATCAAACGGTATTGTGATAGTGGCCACGATAAAAACCAATTTTTAAAATTTTCAAGAGATACTATATACTTTGTGCTAAATTAATCACACAAATGTGGAACAACTCTTAATTATTGTTTTCTGGTAATGTTCCATGAAATTTCCGACACAATCATAATTTTCTAATGAATAATTAAGCTCGTAATATGGGCCACTGTTGAATTTGACGGATTGTTGAACATTCAGAATCTATTTTTCCTGGTTTATCATGTTTAAAGATCACTAACATTGACTTTTATTGTACTTTATGCATCGAGTTATTAATCAACTAAAATTGGACTTATTTTCATAGATAAAACTTCTTAAACATAAAAATGTCATGCATAAATTTCTATTTCCATCTGCAACTTCAAGAAACTGTATCAATATGTACTGAAGTTGAGTGTTGGAAGTTCTGACAAGAAAAAAGAATGCATTCAGAACGTTTTTTTAGCATCAATCATTTGTTCGTATCCATTTGTCGTTTGTTCTTTTATTATTTTCAAACAAATGAATGTTTTATGAATAAAATAGGATTTCTACTGTTATTTTTGTAGCTTCCATTCCAAATTGGTCAAGTTTAAGTAGGTACAAAATACTCATGACGTTTTTGGTAGTATATTTGAGCAAAAAATTGAGTTAAGTTTGATTTATTTCGAAACTACAGACAATCCCACAACTTGATTAGTCGAAAATGTAACGATTTACATACCACAATCAGTAACTTAACTTCCAAATTATATGTTAATGCAGCAATTACACACTTTTTATGAACGAACGCAACCTTCAGTGTTTTTATAAATGAATATAATTAGGTTCAACTTACATAAGCTAACAGACGATTAGCATTACCACGAAGTTTTGTTGATTTATGAAACTCAACGGAAAAACGGTGTTATAAAAAATGTCAAAAAAAAATCACTAAAATCAAGTGTTAACGATAGGTTTGTTCCAACAAGGCTATGTACGATCAGGATTCTGCGCAGTATCGATATCGCGTTCCAGCACAGTCTCTGATAGTTCACTGGACGGTTTAGTCGACTGTTCCATCAGTTACAAAATTAATACGAGAACTAGTCAGTGTACGGTCAAAATAGTAGGTGAATGAACGCATGCACTGGCGCTTGGATTTTTACACGCATGCGCTGTTCATAACCAACGTGAGCTCTGGTAGCTATGCATCGCCCTCCTAATCCCATTTAGTACTGGATTCTTAAGATGTTTACTCTTGCGATGCGCACATTTCTAGGAACCCAATAGACACAAATGTCATTTAGAGTAAGGCCAGTCGTAAAAGCGTTCCAACAACGGCTAATACTGGCCAATACATTTATTAGTACATATTTCACACATGCGAATAAACCAGTTCATGTACTGATCCATGGATTGGTTTTAAACTGCTTGTTGGAACAAATCTGATATAGCAATCGTTGGTGCACTTGCGTGGTACTAAACTCAAATTCACAAATATAAAACATCCGAGTCATGCAATAAAAACTATTAAATTACGAGAAACATTACGACAAAGCATTAAAAATAATTCGTAAACAGATATAAAATCGTCCAGTTTATTTGAGCATAAAATCAGTGCGAAATACACAAATGCATACTTTATTTACATTTAACTCTGTTTCAAAAATAGATTCGATAAATTAACAATTCCACCTGAAACAAATACCAATTCCCAGGATGCTCGTTAATCAATTTGATTTGAATAATATTAAAATTCAACACATTTACGATGCAGTTTGTTCAATAACATGCTTGTAATAATTAGAAACGACGATAAACTAAAAGAAATGCTATGAATTAATTAGGTTCGACTATCATTCACGAATATTAATGCACTTAAAAAGCGGTTTAAGTATATTGGACTTATCTAAAAGTTTGTCATGGGCTATTTTTAAAACTATTTGGGATGTAAAACAGTTGGCTAGCGCGAAGTATAAATCATGTTAACTTTTACTAACAATTATTACCTTGAATCTGTAATGAGAACTTTGAGCGAGGAATTGATCAGGAATTATCTGTTTTGATGATTTCGTATCAAACGGAATTTGAGTGATCTAATGTTATTAACGGAATTTTATGGATAAATGCAGGATCCGTTAGTTTTTCACCGCTTAAAGGTGACGGGAATCATAAATAATCTGCATATACTAAGTACATTCGGTAAACATGTTGAAGTGCGTTTAATGATGATATTAACCAAGAAACAATTAAAAAGGGAATGTTTTTAAAATGAAATTATGATTGGATTGAATCGTACTATAATTAAAGACACATTTTTATCTGTTGTTACCTAGCAACATGTTCTTGTAGCAGCAAGAGTTTATTATCAATGATTTTGGATCATTATAACTAGAAACTGTATGAGTATAACATTTATATGAAGCCATATTTAGCTAGCAAATATTTCTCAGCTACATTTTAAAATTTACAACGACTTTAGCAATAATTTGTTGGCTAGGGTTAGGCAAGTGTTATTTTTGTTTTTATACGAAATTTGAAATCTATACCTGCAAACCTTGCTAACATAATAACTAATGCCCACAACAGGATTTAAGCTTATATGTTGTTGAACTACAAGAGCTTATGTACGTAATTAGTCTTTCTAGAATTAGTATTAAAATAGAACAGGTAAGAAAGATGTAACCCTGTTACAAATGGCATTTAAAATTAAAATTATTTTTATGCTAAATGGTCTATAGCTACAGTGGCCATATTTTCTTTGAGCAAATAAAGCCACTGGGCGGAAACCTATACCAAATCTCGTCGAATGTCGCTAGTAAAATAAAAAATGACAAAATTTACCTTTTCTGTCTTGGGAAGGATGTACATAAAAATTTTATTTCAAAGCATTTTCACGTCAGGAACAACAAAAAATACAATTCCTTTAATACACAACAATAATAACAATAAATAGTCATTTAATCAATAATTAGTTAATAATAATACACATTTTTAGATTAATTTTGATTATATTTTTAAAGGAATGTATTTTTTAAGGTCATTTTTATGTTTAGGTATATTAATTATAAAATTATACTCAGTCCATATTATAATTACATTTGGTGTAAATGCAAGCTCCCAGTGTTCGACTCTCAATTGTTTTTTTTTTCTTTGCTCCAAAAGTGAATAATGATGGAAAAGATCCTCTAAGTATGAGCATTTGAACACGGCAAACATGAAGAATAGTCAACAATTAGCGACGGGTTTTTGAAAGGTAACAAATTTTCAAAGAAATGTGATGTTATGACAACCCATTTTGTTTGTTGAACTTTGCTTGCATGCGTGTAATTCTTTTTTACGAAGTTTTTGATATAACATATCATGAAAAAGATGACTGTCTTATATTTGTAATTTTATTTAATTGGAAACAAAAATTAAATATCCTTTTTTTTCTTTAAGAGAGCTTCATTTTTTGTTAAGTATGACCTATACCCAAAACTCATACTTTTCGAGATATTCGACCTTTTTTCTTCTAATCGTTATTAAAGCAAATAGAGTGCTGTGGAAATCGAAAAAACTGACTGTTCACCTCACTAACGACAAAAACTTGTCATTTATATCTTAAATTATTGCTTCAATAACGATTAGAAGAAAAAATGTCGAATATCTCGAAAAGTATGAGTTTTGGGCATAGGACATACTTAACAAAAAATGAAGTTCTCATAAAGACGAATTCGATGACATAAGAAAATATAGGGGTTTGCATTTGAAAAAATTGAGTTACGAGCTTTTGAAAATCATAGAAATTGCCACTTATTTATGAACACCCTGTATGTGTGATTCAAACTTTTTCGTATCGAGCTAATAGAGCAATGTTTTCTGCATGTCCTTACCAAATTACAACTCTGTGCTTCGAAAAATGACTTCAGGAGAATTTTTTAAATAAAGACTAAAAACTTTGAAAAATTTTAAAAATTATTTTTTTTAGTGACAAGGCCGCATAAAAACCTGTAGTATTTTATATCGATGTAAAGCTAAAATGAAGGCGGTCAAGAATATTAAATAAAAAATGGGGTGTTGTTTTTGAAATATAAAAGTTGCTATTGGTTCCAGAGAGGTGACTCAGCCTGTGTATTTGAAAATATTTTTATCGTGCTTGGAAGACAAAACTGTATAAAATAGCGTTTGAATCAACTTTTTATCTCAAACCGTTTAGCCACAATCGACCGATCCCCCACTAATGACACCCTGTATATCATCACAAATCTCCTTAAAAATTGTAATTCGTGTGGAATAAATAGTATGAATAAATTTTTACAGTTATAATTTCGATAAAAATTGGCCGGTACAATAAACACCAAATAATTTATAATCACACATTTTAAAATTGAGTTTAAAAAAATTATTAAATCGTAAGGATATCGCTTTGAACTAAAGGACTGTCCCTTATAATAAAGGACGCATGGTTACCGTATCTATAGCCCATAGCAGATTCCAAACGCTGCGCTGGTGGAATCTTTAGTGACGCAAAAGATCTGAAAATTATTGAAAAGCTTGTTGACGATTATTACAGTTTAACCTTTTTGCTGACCTACGGGAGATCACAATTAGTTACAAAAGCCAAGTTTTTGATTGCATAAAATGTTCTTCCCACGCTTATACAATTTTTCGAATCATTAAAAATTATCTACGAAGCTAATTAATTTTAATACTTCGCGAAACTATTAAATGCAAAGTTTAATTTAATTAACGGTGTTCAATATTGCTCGTGATAATTTATTCTTAATAAGACACATTTCAACTCTAATTACTTCCATAATAACGTATACTTTGCTAATGAACTACGAAACGTAACAACTAAATGCATCTACCATCATAATCAAAGCTAACAGGCGGCAATTAATCCAAGGCAAACATCGTGTAATAATAATAATTCAGTTTATACGTAATAAACATGAATCTTCAAACTTTATAATTGCTGAATCCCAACTTCGGAAATCGGTAAGACAAACAATTGAATTTATCTTGCGAGAAAGTAAACATCGTTAAGTTAAAAGCAGTTTAAACTGAGATATTGGTGTCGTGAGGCGTCTCCGAACGTCGTTGTTTTGGAAAAAAATGCGGATATTACGCACCCCACTAGGTAAAACAATGAATATGAAACGTGTATTGACTAACTTGCTCGTTCCGCGCGCACGTTCTAGTCATCAATCATTGCTTTCTCTCGAAAACTAGAAGACGGGATTAGGTTTTTTATATAACAGAGGCTTAAAATGTGGAACACAAGGACAAGGTCTCTGCTACTACTAAGTATTTAAAACCTACGCCTTCATGCATATTAAAATAACATTGTTAGGCCAAAAACGGCTTGAAAAAAGGAGGAATACATCAAGCAGGGCCGGAATTAAGGGCTGGGCATTTGCCTCAAGACATCTTCAAATGGAAGAAAGAACATTGGGACTAGTTACATAAGTTCTGTTATTAATAACAGTTTGGGAGCCTTCCTCGTACATTTTTAATCCCATATACAGGGCGTTTCTTAAATATAGCAACAAAATTCGGGAGGTGATTCCTTATTGAATATTAAGGGGGGTCTTTCATATACAATTTTTTCCTTAGACTTATCCTTTCGGAGTTACATCCCCCTAAAGGGTAGTGGTTAAATTAGGTTTATATTTCATTTCTCAAATTTGGATAAATGTAGGAGAATGATTTTTGGTAGATGTTTTGTACTTATTGAAAGGTTTCCCATAGTAATATTTTTAATCATCACTCCCACCTTCACAGGGGGCTGAAAAGTGCGACCTCTGTTGTTTTTTTTATCAGAACTTTCTGGTGGAATGAAATTTCTAAATCATGGCACACTTGATTTTTGAGATATAGGAACTCGACTTGTTAAATGGCAACCATAGTTGGTCATGGGTACATTAAAGATAATTTTTTCTTGTTTCATTGATATATGAGTCGTTAGGGTTTTTCTTTAAAAATAAGCAAGTTTTAGCAATATTATCTTTGAAAGGAAGATCGACTTTTCAGGATGATAAAACTACACCACGACCAACAACCAACACTAAAAAAAAAAGCAGCTTGAAGTGGAACATTTACCAAATCCACCATAATCACCAGACATTGCCTTCTCTGATTATTATTTGTCAAGATCTTAGAGCTATTCTTGGAAAACAAAAATTTAAATTTGCAGCCGATGTCCAAAGTTCCCAAGTCTTATTTTTATACACAAGATTTTAAAAACTTATAAGGCCAAGTAACCTTAATAAAAATAGCAATTATGTACTCGATCAAAGATTAAAAACTTCGTTGCAAAACGAAATTTCTCTTTGATATTAAAATAATTGGTTAGGAACTTATAAGTACCCTTAACAATTGCATACATTTATTTTCAAAAACAGATGCAAGTGAACTTCTGCAACAGCCATATAACAAGATGCTTACATTTACTCTAAATATTTTAGGTGGAAATATGACGGCTACCCAGTCTTTTTATTCGCTAATGTTCAATTTTTAAAACACTGTACGTCCTATTTATGTTTTGAACTGTTAAGCAAAAGCATTTTATAACCTTAAAACTTTGCTGTAATGGCCGTTAATTTAACATAAACAGAGTAGTTGAAATTCAAGTATAAAATTTGTTAATACGGAACTGACATCGCCACTTTAAAAGAAGAAATATTCCATTAACATACGCGTCCTGTCGGACATAAAATATGCACTTGTTAAAGCGATTCTAATCAACGATGCCACATAAACAAAGCCCCCGCAGTTTTTTTTTAAAGAATAAATTTCATAGTAAATAGATTAGTTGTGAAACTCTTACAGCGTGTCACACCCATAACAAGACCACAACAGCTACATCGGTAATGATAAAATAAAAAGAGAAGAAGTCTGGCATCACGCCAAATATATTTTACAGCTGCGTGGTTTGCTTAAATCACAAAAAAGAGCAACAGTAGACACATTTCATGCTATGCATAACTCGATACTTTTTGCTAAGTCGTATAAAAATACAATTTGGAATAATACGGCGCAATTTTTGCGAAGAAATTGAAAAAAAAAGCTGTCGACTCTTTCAACATTAGATTTAGGGAAATACAAGTAGACGTTTTCAATAGGTTACAGTTGTGTTTTACTATTTGGTGGCCAAAGTTGGTCGTCTTTGGTGGTTTGCTGGCCGGGGAGTTAATTAAAACTTTCAATGGACCAGTAAATTAGTAAAAAGGAGAACTAAAATATTTCTGTAGAGCTTTACTGTAAACTAGAAATAAATCCACGACCCCAGCAACTCAAACATCCCATGAAACACTAAATAAAGGACAAGAGGAAATATTTTCCTTGTCTTGCGCAATTTATGTGGAATTTTGTTGCATTTGTGTTCAAAAATGTTGAAACTGTCATCACTATTCTTTGGTATGTTCCACAGGGCTCTACATTTATACTTTAATGGACAATTTGTTCCATGGTAAATTAAATAATTTCAAAAAATCAACACTTGCGCACAAATTTAATTGTGTAAAAATAAAGTTTCTCAAAAATATGTTTAATAAATCAACGCTTGTTAAATAGAGAAGCGTATATGATGCGCGTAATGACGCATATCCTTTAAATTTACGACCGTTCCCTTAAAAATCCATCAAATTTAGCGAACCCGGATCCGTCCAATTTTTATATCATTCGAGTAAATTTATCAAATCAATCAGATCGTCCCTCTACGATTTACATACGGAAAATGTACATAAGTTATCCCTGGAAAACCGTCCGCATATGTCGGGTTAACTTCCTACATTTGAGCTCCGCTGGCGTAACCCCAACAACCACCCCCGCCGCGCTTATATTCTATTTTCACCCGTTTTTCTCCCCCGAGGATTCTATGCGGACTTTTTGAAGCCAGTTGGCAGGAAGGATCACGGTGGAATATGGACAACGCTCCGAGCTACTTTTATTAGATGATTCCTCGCGTGAGTTTCTAAGTTGCCTCTGTGCCACGCTTCGTCTGTAAACGATTTTTTGCTCGATCGAAAAACAAACATTGTATACTTTGTGTTTTACGTTACACGGTTTCGGTTTTCTTAAATACTGTTAGGGCGTTCTAACACACTTATTGAAATATACACCGACGGGTGTATGGTTACTGCGATATGTTTGGAATGACGATATAACCCAGATGAAATTCTAATATGACGTTTTTATGCGTTGCCCGAATTATAGCGAGCTAAAATAGCCGCTCAACGCCTCATCTCATATCCTCACTACATTAAATCACTTATTATGACGAAAACAATAAATAACATTAATTATGGCGCCGATTATAACCCAAAATAATACAGTAAAACGAATTAAAACCAGCATAAATAAACAGTAACACGTAAAATTCACTTTTAGTAACGAATCCGGTCGATTAAAAAGTCGCGGGCGTTTTGTTTTTGGGTCAAAATTCACTTTCTCAAGCTAATTTTGTACGATGTTGCCTCAAGCAATAAAAAAGTGCAAGTAATTGATGGTTTTAGCGATTATTATGACATGATAATAATAATTGCTGGAACATTACGTGTGTTACATAATGCAATTACTTCAAGTAATGTTCCATGAACCCAGCTCAGCTATTTGGGTCATTAACGAAGACTGAAAAATGACCTAAATGAGTTTTTCAACTCGTAAAAATTGAGTCTTTGTCGAATTACAAATTTTTGTGTTAGTTTAGTATGAAAAAGATTAAATTTGAATTTCTAAAATTCTCAAAAGACAAAGATTTATGTTAATTTAAAGTTTATGGTCTTTGGACCACAATAAGGAATTGATTTTAGCCTGCAAATGGTATTTTCTCTAAATACTGTTTACGAAATAATGCTCTTTTATATTAAGTCATGACCTATCAGGGTTTTCATTTAAAAAAATGCAAGTTTACTTATTATCTCTAAAATCTAGGTTGCTACAAAATCTAAATTTGTTTTTAAATTAAGCATTAAAATGTTAATAAAAACCTATAAGCGAGATATTTAACATTTTTGAAAACTGCCAAAAATCGGTTTTCGGCTATATTTCGAAAATTAAAAAAGAAATCAAAAATCTGTTTACGGCAATGAATTCCTCTAGAAAGAAGAAATCGAGACTACGTACTTAGTTTTTTCTATCTCTGATAATAACCGAGATACCCTGTATGGGCATCGAAAATATGCCACTCTGTATACTGTACAATCTAAAAGATTTTGAACAAACTTTACTAAAAGTATATTTATCTACACTATGTGTAGCATGCATAGTTTTTATTATATAATTACACTTTTTGATACACTAAATTCTTGCTGTAAATATTCATAAAATTGAACCAAAAATTCAGAACTTTTAAATATTTATTATGGCTACCACAAGGGCCGAGTCGCTAAGATTCTGTAATTTTGATATTTACAGAACTTAAATAATTTGAGAAGATAATCAAAGTATTAATCTAAGTTACGTTGAGTGAGTCAAAATCTCGCTTAAAACTAGCAACCAATCAAAATTGTTTATGGTACGTACGTCACATACAAATTTTAAATAGTAACTTTGAAGACGTCGTAGAACTTTGGATTAAAGTGACGGCATTTAGAAGCAAGTACCGTAACCAAATTTAATAGTGCAACAGTAAATATATTAAATATTATCTATTTTACTATAATAATATTAATGCAATAATAATAATTATTACATATTAATAATAAATTCACCGGAGATGTGTAAATATGACTTTGAATTTCTACTTTTTTTTGTAGTTCCCAAGGAACACACAGACATGATCGTTTTGAGACGAGTAAAACTATAAAACGAAAAGATACCATCAAATTTCTACACAAGGACAAATATTTATCAATTTTTGGGCGTTTCCTAAACGCTAAAAATTTGATCTTTATTTGGCCTTGGTGAACAATCGATTTTACAGATAAATTTACCAAACCAATCGCGCTTTTTAAAACATTTTCATAGCTTAAACACGCACATCACGATCAGCCTTCTTCAATAATTAGCTACAAACTTCTAGCCAGCTGGGATCGCGCGTTGCATATAAATTTGCATCAATTTCACAACGATGTGCTTAAAAAAAATTATAATACACGGTTTCTCCATATATGCACGAAGGTCGCACATTCTAAAACTATACCATCGTATAATACACAAAGCTGACCTTGTAATAGAATCAAGGTAACTGTGGAAGAAAAAAAAAACAGTCTCCTTATAAGTAAATTAGATTATGCTATTTTAAAATCGCACGATGTGGGACGCTTAATCACTCAGAGGCGTCTTTATGGATTAGGAAAATGGATCAAATAACTTATAGTTGAGCTATTTTCAAGGTTCGGGTAAACGATCTCGCCTGTGAAGAGGCTGAAAAGGAGTGGAGGTCCTTACAGATATCCATTACGAGTTTGTTTATTTAACTCATTCGTATATTTGGTTAACACTAGCTGCTCGGATTTCGTAGCTTCTGTTTATTCGTTCAACTAAGGGTAAATTTATCTAACCATTGAATAGAGAGGGAGCACCTAAAAATTAAAACGTAAATAAGATACGAAATTTACTTAAAATATTAATTATACATTAAAGGAATCTGTTGTTTTTATTTAGCTATTCACAGTATTAATACAAAGCTAAGTGAAAGAAAAACAATCATAATGCTGTAAGTTGATTTTTGAAGGGAATGTACTTGCTTGTACGATACTACCATCATTCTGGAAAATTTTTAAGTGCGTGTAATTAGTCAAGACACAGAATTATCAACAGTGAAATGATCAATACCCCGTTAAACTTGCGGGCAAGAGTAATGGAAGGTTAATTAAAAGAAAAAATAGAAAACACAATGGAAGAATCCCAGCATGGTTTTAAAAGAGGAACTCAGTTTTTATACCAAGACAAACAATTGAAAAGAGCTTAACCAAAAACAAGGAAATACAAATATCTTTTATAGACTTGGAAAAAGTATTCGATAGAATCAAAAGACAAGATGGAGGGGCCTAAGAAGGAAGGGAATAGAAACAGAAACAACCGACATAATAAAAGCGATACATGAAAAAACGGTAAATATTGTAAGAACCCAGAATGAAAACTCAGCAGGGTTTAAAACAAGGATCTCTTAATAAGTTTTTTTTACGACCACTAATGTAGGTAAATGACTTTTACCGTACAGCCTGCATGCATAGTAAGTGGGTCCTTACGCACGGTAAGCAAAGAGCAGTTTTTTTAAAGAAATGATCAAAGGAAACTCACGTCAAACACTTCCTGCAGTAAAGTCAAACACTTACTGAATGCCTAGTGAGTCCCAACGCACGGTAAACAAAACGCATACGTCTAGAAATGTCAAAATACACTTACGTCAAAATTGACAGGAAAACGTAATTACAGAAGTCGTTAAACTCGTAGGTATTATGTGATCGTAGAAAAAGTAAGCTACATATCACGAGTTGTAAAGCAATTACGCACTCGTGGAAATACGCGGTTCCGTGCGCAACTTTTCCACTCGTGCGTAATATGCTTCTAACAACTCTTGTTATGTAATATACTTACTATCATAATATTTTCAACTCTGAAGAACCTTTACAACAAAAATGTACGTTATTAGGATTGTTCATTCGTCAGAAAACTCCATTTAAATAACCGCATGTACCACCATAGTTCCATTTAAAAATATTGACTTAATGTCAAAATAAAATGGATTCTGCAACCTTTAATGTCTATTAAAGTAGCCTTAATGGCAATTAAAATTTACAAAATGGTTTTTTGGACACTTGTTACATTAAAATTCAATGTATGCAGGTCACAGAACACTTAATAGAAAGATAAATTTAGGTCCAAAATCTTTTTGACGTTCTAAATTTTAACCAAAATGGTGCAGTTGTAGCCAAAATTTCCACCTTCTTCCAAAAATTTAAAAATATACAGGTGTTCCATTTGAAATAAGTAAATTAGGGTAATTTCCGGTGAAACTGGAAGTGAAACAATAATGTACATATGCTCAAATATTCCGCTTTTTAACACATATTGTAGGTCTAAAATTTCATTTATATAAAATCAAAACTAAAGAAAAAAACAAGGGGTATTCCAAAACTCAATTACACTCGGTATACAACATGGCCAAAACCTTGTATTGTGGAATTTGAAAAAATACATGAACTGCTCATTCATATTTAGAATTTGGTGCATGTTTACTGTAAATTTAGAACGTTACTTATTAATATGTATTAGTTATTCGTAAAAACCCCTTATTTAAACAATTTGCAAATTAATTCATTTAAATAAAATTTAATACATAAATTTCTTAACTATTCATAAACATTATAAATTAATGAGTTCGCGATCAAATCCTTGAGCCACTCTCAAAATTTACCTAACTAAATTTATTAAACAAGAAAACAGCGCGTTCTTTACTGTGAGCAAACTGTTCAGACAAAAATTCTGCTACTGCCTTTTAAATAAAACAAAATACATACAATACACGCTTGATTTGTTCATTAAATGTAACAAAATTGTAAGTATAGTTCAAATATAACTAACTAAAAGATGGCACTTTTATATTAAAAACCGTGTTTTGTATATGCGTAATTACGCTATAACGCGGTTGCGCAATCACATAACACAAATTAGTGTTATTTAAAATGAAATTTGGGGCTTTAACAAACTCCTACGGTTAAATAAATTCTGAACTTTGATTATTGTTACATATTTTGATTTTATACAGCACCAACGAAACGTATGACTAACACCCTTGACTGCAATTATAGCGTAAAATTTGCGGATGTAATTAAATCATAACCGAGGAAGCCTCTAAATTACTATTTACGTAGAAAGTTTTATATAGCTGCTTGAAATTCAAATTAAGCGGTGAGTACACGATTTTCACATAACAAAACTTTCCACCGTTTTTAAAATTACATCATCCGCGAACGTCTTCCAAATAATTGAAAGTTACTATCGCAATTTACAACTTAAATGTTTCGTTAGCCGGGGAAAGCGTCAATTTGTTTGTTGTTTTCTTTATACCAGGTGTGTTTGAGTCTTTCATGAACACTCGGTGCAGTGACAAGAGTTACAATAACATTGAATTAACAATTAAAAAATTAGTGGTAGTTAAAAATTGAGGTTAATTACGAAGCTTAAGTAATCAGCTATTTCATTTAACGACTTATTGTTAACGAATGCTTCGGAATTAGGGCCCGAAATCTGTGTCAATTGATTACAGTACGTAATGCCACCGATATATGGGCCGTTTGTTTTAAAAGTGTTATTTTAAATGACAATGACTCGATACATGAATAAACTTTTTTATGAAAAACGTTATATGTATACAGGGTGATTGAAATTCTAGTTTAAGCTTATTATAATAGCTAGAGTATATGTTTAAGTTTGGCAAAGTTGCTAAATTTCGTGTTCAATAATAATTCAAAGAGAAATTGACAATATCTCAAACGGCATCCAAGAAAATCAGGAAAATTGGGAAAATACGATTTTTGAAAATCGTCTGTAACTCCTTTGGAGTATGAAATATTTTAAATGTGTAAAGACATTGCCCAAGCAACTTTTCAAGCCGAATCGAATAGTGGTCACAGATTTTCTGTATATGGTTGACTTAACAACATAAAATTCCTATTCAATGAATAAAAATTCGCAGCATATAGCGTTTTTCTTCGTTATTTAAGTTCATTTTTACGAATTCATTAACGTGACAAGCAATAGGCTTTTAAAACTTTTAGTTTGTCGATTGGTTGTCATAGAAACAACATAAACTACAATGACCGGCCTACCTGATTTATAAAGGTTATTGTTAAAAACTTTTATTTTAAAATTTGGCAGTGACTAAAGAAGTAAAATACCATGTGTGATGCATCAATGAATTCAGAACAATAAATGCTATTTGATTATGCAAATAGCAGAAATTGTGCCCATAAGAAAAAATAAAGTTGGTTACCCTAAAACAAAACGAATCGATCTCGGAAAAATTTGTGACCACCATCCGATCCGGCTTAAACAGTTGCTTGGGCAATGTTTTTGCACATTTAAAATATTTTATACATCAAAGGAGTTACAGACGATTTTCAAAAATCGGATTTTCCTAATTTTCTCGGATGACGTTTGATATTTTCAATTTCTCTTGGAATTATTATTTAGCACAAAATTTAGCAACATTGTCGAACTTAAACCTGTACTCTAGCTATTATAATAAGAAAGATTCCCATGCATAAACTCGAATGTCAAACACCCTGTATGATACATTACTTACCTATACTTATATTTTAAAATGTACTGATGATTATGTATTTTATGAGTATTAATAATAATAACAACAAATACTTGAATAAACTTATAATGGAATATATTGTATAAATAACTTATATTGCATAATTTAATCATCAATTTTCTTAAATTACTGTCTTATCAAACATCATTTCAGTAAAACACATTGGACAAAATCAACTTAAGTCTGTAGTTTTTATAAACTATCAATTTTGAAAGTGGTTTAAGTCACTTTAGAGTAATAAAAAATTGCGATTCGTTAACGTCTGTGCAATATACTGAAAAAATATAATTAACCAAGATAACAAATATAAGTGAAGTTACTCTACACTTGGCATAAATATTTTTATACACATTAAAACGCAAAAATATCTCAAAATAACATAAGAGTGACTTATGCTACTTTCAAAATAAACGAATATGCATTTTAAAGGCTAAGCTAGAACAATTAATAAAAAAATCAGCACCGTTCTGTATCGAATCAGCGTTAAGCAATTAAAGGAATGCAATTTGACGCATTATTACACCGGCAAAACCGCTTCAGGTCCGTCATTTCAAAAATGTACTTCAAAGAAGCCTTCATCTAAAAATTTCAACCGCGTTCCTCTATTATTTGTCGTTTACATAAATCGTTAAATCATGTCAGACAATCATTTTCTTACGAGGAAATTTTCTTTTACGCATCTTGTTCCACCAGCGTCACAACCATGAAGTTAGAACAATGTCATTAGTAGCTCCGCTCCACCAGTTCGCGACGGTTATGGCCAACGGTACGCGCAAGAATTTCCTACACATTTTTATAAAAACGAAATTTTTAAACGAAAGAAACACCGCAAAAGTTGGGACGTTCAAGATTGCTCGCGGGATGAAAATGTGAACAAAATGGAGCTTTTTATGAGCTTTTAGTTTCATATAGTTCTGAAGATAAATTACTGTAATCTTAACGATAAAACCTTGATATGCGACAAACGGCACAGGAATTTTCTCAGAGTAAGCGGGTGGTCCTAAAGCATTGGCTGTGCAGTGGTTCTCAAAATGAGGAGCTTTATCGGCACACTGGCCAAATGTGCAATAACTACTTACAATGATTTAATCCAAATTACACACAGTCTTCCCTCATTTAGTGACGATAATTGGTTCATAACCACCACGAAGTAAAGTGAGAAACAAAATTGCAAGAAAATGTATGCGTTCTATGAACTAAACGAAAACTAACTTATCGCTTATAATAAAATACGTTTACAAAAAACAATATAGAGCTTTTTCTAATCAAAATCACGCACAATAACAGCTGTTATTTTATTTATTTTTATTTAGTCATGAGTCCCTCTACTGTTAGGTGTTAAATAACGCAAAAGAAGATTGTGCTAACCCAATTGAAAATAAAATGTGTTTATAATTCTTTACAAAGTTAAAAAAAAAGCAGAATTAATGCAAGCAGAAGATTTTGCAGTAAAGTTTGAAGTTCATTCAGTGAAATAATTTTTTCTTTGAAGTTACTTTTAATCAAATTAAAGTTTTATTAAGGTTTTATACAGAACATTAAGCTGAACTTCCAACTATGGTAAATGTCTATCGGTGCTTGAGCAAAAAAATAAAATAAAAAAAGAACGAAGACACATTGTTCTTGCCTAAGTAAACTTTGTTGTTTACCCCATACAGATTAGCTGTTTTATTATGGCTGTTAGTTGGCTCTGGAAAATAGGACTAGGCGAAGTTTGAAGAGATTTTCGTTTGTTTTTACAGGAACAAACAGTATATCAACAGTGACCAAACGTCCTTTTTTTTTAAGGCGATGTTCTTTTTTCATTTTATTTATTTTATTTTAAAAAATCTATAAAAACAAATCACATTGTTTAAAAATTTACCCAAATATTTTTAAAAAGTATAAAATACTTATATTTCTGCTACATTTCTCGTTATTTAATTTGGTATCGTAGGTCATGTTTAGCATTATTCTACTTTAAAAAACAATCAATAAGTCTGTGTCACACGGTGCCACCGTTAGGACAAATACGAATTCTGTGGGGGTTCAAGTTAATCCTAACGCTATTCAAATTAGGCAAAAAACTGTTCGGGAAATAACTGTCTGTGGAAGCAGGATCTAATTGTAATTCAATGCAGACATAACGTTTAAACGAGAATTTTGCGTGTGGGTTAGCACCTTCCAATTTGCCAACAAGCTTGTAAGTCATTCTAATGCCAACAAATTTGTTACATTAAAGTTAAATTTACCGGTATGTTAGTTAAGCTTTGAAGTTGTATAGGAATAAAAATAGCTTCGTGTATTTTAGAACCATTAAGATTATTTGTTTCTCTAAAGTAATTAGAAGCTTAGGATTTAATTCGTTACTTATTTAGTTCCAATGGTAGCAAGCAACTATGAATAAAATATCGAAATGCTCTAATAGAATAGTTGTAATTTCATCATAACCAATTTTGGGGGTTAACTCCCTTGGTTATTACGCACCTAACCCTTGAAAAAAACAGTGGTCGTTCCAGAAGCATTATTGGCTTTTTTTAAAACGAGTCTATAAGCTAGCGACAACATACAACGGTTTATCAGAACTACTGGGTACGTGGCACGATTGCGCCGCGCGCTGGTTATGACAATTTACAACGAAACCAAATGTTTTGTGAACTGGAAAATGTTTATCATTAATAAATAAATTTTGAGTCTAGTATGTAAGGGAACCTGGGACAGAATGGGGTATTTAAAGTTTCAAGATGGATAACAATTTAGTAATTATAATTCAGATACATACAAGTTAAAAAAATAAATACTTAAAATTTGCACTGTTTTGCTCCATAGGTGGGGCAAGACAAAGTCCTTTTTTGTAGCTTGTAACTTTTTCTCTAATGGAAAAACAATAAACACAAATGTGTATAGCATCGTCTTCATAAAGAATTGTGAGCCCATTATTTAGGCAAGAGAGAAGAGAGACATTTAATCCATCCTCGTTCAGAATAATCATGACAATATAGGCATTCACCTTTTTTTATCAGTTTTTTCTCTGTTACTACATGATGGAGTAATGGAACGATTTGGGGAATCAGGCCTTCGGGTTTTGCAAACTTTGATGGTTTTTTTTTTTTGGAAGGCATACACACGGGGTGGTATAAAGGCGTAGCTCAGTTTTACCTACATGCAATAGAAGACGTATCCAGCATTGTAAAATCACTACAAAATATAACATAAATACCCAAATATTTGAGGAACGGCAGCCAATTGTTGTACAGTAGTAGATCACTCTGTATCAACAAAGTTTTAAATAGTTCCGGAAAATTACGCCACTTCCGAGCAAAATAAAGGCTGTACCGCGTGATGCTCCACCACCCAGTTATGCCACATGTTTCCCTACTGAAGAAATTGGGGAGACCGGGGATGAAAGTAACACGGGTAGGTTGTAACAGTGCCTATAATTTCTTTAATTTTTGTTATATGTCGGCCTAAGCGCTTGTGCAATGTTCATTTACATCCACCGTCCTACCTACATAACTAGTTTTCATGTCATAGAGTTAAGTTTTTGCCAGCCAAAGTTACCTAAAAGTTAATTTGTTGTATCACCGGTCGAGTGACTTTTAGGCGATCTCTAGAAGAGGAACAAAAAAGTACCTAGAATTATTATGTTCTAAATTTTGTTGGCTATTGGTGGATGCAATACAATTTGACGTTGGAATGGTGGTCAATTGTGGATTCCCTCCAATTTGTTTTGTGTACACTTGGGGTCAAAAGTAATAGTGTTACAACCAACCCCAATTAATGTTTTCACTTGCAAATGTTCACTCTTAGCACATAAAGAGTGGTTTTCTTCTTAAATGAGAACATACAAAAGTTGTTCGATTAATTTTCCAATTTGTTGTATTTTTTTGTTTCACATTTTTGGATATTTTTTCATTTTGCTAATGTGTATTTTGGAATCAAATATTAATTTTGTTGATAAATACTAATATATTTACCCACTACTTATGAGCTGTGGAAATTATTTTGCCGTTACAACTTACCCCGATCATTGTTACTTTTAGATCCAAAGTTGAGGTTGGAAGTAACAGCTGTCTTACTACAGAAAAGAAAAATCTCGCATATGCTTTACGAAACATATGAAATAAATATCTTGGTAGGAAGACAAATGTTTAATCTATTATTGAATCAATTTGGATGTAAAAAATTTGTTTTACTTTATGAGCAGTTAAATAAAAACAAAAAAATGTTACTTTCATCCCCGGTCTGGCCACCCCCTAATAAAGTTTTCCATCGATATTACAATTCTTGTTGGTTTAGCAAGCGCATTTCGTGAAAATTGCAATCATATCCTTGCACGCCGAAAACCGAGATAGATTGTAACTATAATTAGTTTAAAGTTTTGGCAAGTTAATTACCTTGCTTCATTCAACTAAACGCTGGGTCAGTTTTTTATTTCGTTTTAAGCCAGAGGCTACGCATCCAGCGAACGTGACGAGACCCAAAAATACTTCCCAAAGCCATTGATACCAAACCGATTCATAAAACGAGACGCGGAACAATGCCAAAACTGCAACAGGACAGTCGTTTCGCTTTTATGCGCCGTTTAAAAAGTATCGTCTAGTGGTTTTGTGAAATTACACACAGTATTCGCTTCTGTAATTTTCCTGCTTGAAAAAAATATCCTGTTTTTGTTTACTTTGACGTGAATCATTCTAAACAGCTGTGTATAATTTATTGGATAGCGCTTACGTAAGTTACTCTGGTTTTTAATCTAAATGCGTTTCATTTCAATGTCATGAAGGAGATTGTGCCGCGTATGGTGTGGTCGTCTGAACCTGTAGCGGCGTTTGTGTGCGAGATTAAAAGCCACAATTTTGTGTTACAGATTTTTTTCAAGGTCTTCAAGAGCGGCCAGTTATGCAATATAAAAAATTTATGTTGGTACAACTCTAAACCAGGATTTTTATGTTTCTACTCGCTAAAATTAATTTGTTGTTTAACTACAACTAATATTATGGAATTGTGTTATTTATTGCATTTAAAACATTAACTGTCTGCAAATAAAAAGTGAAGACTTAATTATGTGCAAATATTTGTCTCCTTAATAAAAAAAAAAACGAAATAAATCAAGCTTATAAAAAAAAAAGCAAAATTTCAACTCATCTAAAAGTTCTGATAAAAAAATAGGGGTCGCACTTTTCAGTCCCCTGTGAAGGTGGGAGATTATTAAAAATATTACCAAGGGAAACCTTTTAATAAGTACAAAACATCTATCAAATATCATTCTCCTACATTTATCCAAATTTGAGAAACAAAATAGAAACCTAATTTTACCGCTCCCCTTTAGGAGGTGTAACTCCGAAAGGAGACGTCTAAGGAAAAAAATTATATGAAAAACCCCCCTTAATTTTCGATAAGGAATCACCTCCCAAAGTTTTTCGCAATATTTAAGAAACACCCCGAGGGGCTTTCTAATCGCTAGAGCGAGTCTTGCGCGTAGAATTCTCTTTGCGCGTAAAATTATCTTTCGTTTGGTGCAAGTCCCATGTCTCTAAGTGGCTTATAATGTCACACATTTTTTATTACTAAAAGTTAATTGAAATGTTAAGTCATTTTAGATCACTAAAAATACGTTTTGTTAAACACAAGAACGAAATTTATCCACAAACAAAACAAATATAGACTTTAAATATAACAAAATCTGTTTTCGTACTTATTCATCAAGTTGATTTGAAAATTTTTTTTTTTTTTTTTTTTTTTCTCCCAGAACATTTGCCATCTGTCCGAAGACAATAAACAAATCCTTTGACATTGACACAATTAAAATAACGTAACAGAGAGACATGTAAGTGGCTGCCCAGTGGCACCCACTCCTTCAATAAACATAAGAACTTATTTCTATGTACTTATCTACTACTCATAACGTTCTATTAAGTCTGCTGTTCTCCAGCGCTTTAGTCTTCGCTTGTCTGTCCCTTCATTGATCAGGTTCGCGGCCAGGTGGTTGGGATGCTGGCTTAGCCTGTCCATGTATCTTTTGCAGTACTTTTTTATTTCTTCTTTTACTGGCACTATTTGTAAGTCCTGTCTTATTATTTCGTTCGTAACAAACCACGGGGCGTCCACTAGCATTCGCAACACTTTGGCCTGAAACCTTTCTAGGATATCGATGTTAGAGTTAGCGGCTGTACCCCACAACTGCAGGCCGTATGTCCAGACCGGTTTAAGCACGCACTTGTAGATGAGCAATTTATTTTGTAATGAAAGTTTTGAATTTCTTCCTAGTAACCAGTACATTTTGCTTAGTTTTATTCCTAGCTGCTTCCTTTTCTGCCATATATGTGTCCTCCAGTTCATGCGTCGGTCGAGGTGCATTCCCAGGTACTTAACTGATTCTGCCTGTGGTAGTTCCTTACCATTCATATTGACTGGTTGGCAGCTGTCTCTTTTTAGGGTGAATGTAATTTGTACGGACTTCTGCTCATTCAGTCTGATTCTCCAACGTCTACACCAATGTTGAATCTTATCCAGATGCCGCTGTAGGTGCTTTGTTACTATTTTTGCATCTTTATCTGACGCCATTACGGCCGTATCGTCTGCAAAGGTTGCAGTTTTAGTATTTGGCGACAAAGTCCGCGGTGTACAGTTGATACAAGGTTGGCCCCAAGATGCTGCCTTGCGGGACTCCACTATAGATCGGGTGCAGTTCAGTGTAAATATCTTGTTGTCTTACCTGGAAGTGTCTCTCGCTAATATAAGATTTTAGTACTTCGTAGATGTTATAAGGCATCTGTTTTTTGATTTTATAAAGAAGGCCCGTGTGCCAGACCTTATCAAAAGCTTGTGACACGTCCAGGAAGACTGCACAGCTATATTTTTTTTCGTCGAAGTCATTATTTATTTGTCGCACCAACCTGTGGACTTGCTCTATAGTGGAGTGCCTCTCCCTAAAGCCGAATTGGTGCATTGGAATCAGTTGGTTTTTCTCGAGGTATGGTTTGATTCTCTTAAGAAGTAATTTTTCGAGGACCTTTGACATTACCGGTAATAAACTAATTGGTCTGTATGACCTCGCTTCCTCAGGATTTTTTCCTGGCTTGGGTAGTAGAATTATTTGAGCGACCTTCCATTGCGCTGGAAAGCAGGTCAGTCGTAACACGGCATTAAAAATAAACGTTACTTGCCTAATTGCCTCTTCCGGCAATTCTTTCAGTACCTTACCCGTAATGAGATCATAACCTGGTGCCTTTTTATCATTTAGATCCTTTTGTATGGTGTTTTTTACTTCTTTTGGCTCAATTTTTTTAATTGGCAGTTCCATTTGATGAGCAACTTCTAGGTAGCGTCGTATCTCTGGGTCATCTGCTTCGGGTGTTTCACTGGGGAAGGGTTCGAACACAGTTTTTAGGTGTTTGACGAAAATTTCGGCTTTATCCTCATTGCTTCTTGCCCATTTATTTTTGTCAGTTTTAAGCGGTGGGAAGTGTTGCTGTGGCTGTTTAATCTGCTTAGTAGCTTTCCATAGAGAGTAGTCTGTTACTTCAGTTCCCGAAAGTCCCTGCAGGTATTCTGCTATTGCCGTGTTTTTTTCTTCATCTATTAGTTTCTTTAATTGTTTTATGGCCTTATTTAGGTTGGCTTTGTCGTGTGGTGATCTCGAGTCTTGCCATTTCTTTCTAAGTTTTCTTTTTTCTATGATTTTTATTTTTATGTTTCTTGAGCAGTCAATGTGTTTTTCTGTACTATTTTTGTTTGGGGTAGCCTCCCATGCTGCCTCCTGTATGTGCCGGTTTAGTTCATCGATTGCGTTTTCAAGATCAATTTTGTTAGATAGTGGAATTTTGCTATTCATTCGTTCTGTTAATATTGTTCTAAAAAGTTCCCAATTTGTTTTTTTGTTGTATAATATAGGGGGTTTTACTTTGCGTAACAGTTGAGCACTTATGGTAATTATTAAGGGAGAGTGGTCCGATGATAGGTCTAGACATCCTTCGATTTTTGTGCAGTTCACGGCAATACCTTTCAATATGCAGAAGTCGATAACATCGGGTGTTTTCCTGCGGTCTGACGGCCAGTAAGTGGGTTCTCCCGTTGATAGTGGGACTAAGTGATTTTTCAACATTGATTGGTACAACTGTCGTTTTGAAAATTAATGCAAATATTTTATATAAATATCACGAATACAACTAATAAAAATCAAAAACACGTCATCTCTCACGTATCTAAATGTTTTCATGAATTAATTTCATTATTTTTCGGTTGCGATGCATAATAGAATGCATTTGCATGCCTAACCGAAGATTTAAAAGTTTCTTGGAATTCCTAATGAATAACTTGATTCATAGCAGGGCAAGTCATGTTGACCTTGCTATTAAAAAACAGCCATCGGCAAAAACAAATGCCCTGCTTCAACGTATTTCATAACGTAACCTAAACTAGTTGCACGTTCACCGATATTTTGATTAAAGCAAGCGAATCCGGTGAGCAATTTAATTAATTTAGAGATTTGAAAAATTGCAAAGACTACCTCAGAGTATACTTCGAATGTATTTGCTTCATAAAATGTTAATACATCAAAACGCTATTAGATCGAGTTTCAGATATCGTGAATTTCTCATCGCATTTTCTAGCAACACTTTAAAAACTTTTAATCATACAGAAAAATTCTGCGAATTTAAAAATTACACTTCAGGCTTGACAGAGAAATATAGCAATTAACATTGATGCTAGAAGTAAAAGTAGTCACACATACCTTTTGCTTCGTGTAAATACATACAAGCTTATAGACAGCATTTGGGAGATAATTACAAAACATAAATCTTTCGATATTGATTTAATTAAATATTTTAAAAAATGTGTACATGTCCATTTTCACAGTAAATAAATCACCGAAACTAAATGTTTTTTTTTTGCTCTTAATAATATATTTATGTAGGAATCTAATCCACAAATGCTTATATCCTGAAACTTATTGTGAACTAAAAATATTTTGAGATCATGCACATGCTGTATAACCCTAATATATTTATAGTTGCAACATTCATAAATTCACATATAACCCAGATCCTGGATATTTTGTGAAAGTAGATATTTTTATATGTTTACATACTTCTAAGATATTTCAAAACGTTTTTAACTTTTAACGCATAACACAAACCCATTTTTTCAAAGAAACTAGACTGCAAGAGCATTAAAATTGATAACGTAGCTGTTTTTATAAAAATCTACGTATTTCTGCTACTGGGTATAATTGTCGATATCAAAGTGCGAATACTGGTTTACAACCTTTATTTTTATAAGATTAAAACAAATCGATTGATTTTGAGTCAGTATTCTGGGATTTTTATAACATAGATTGCGCAATCGTTCTAGAATTATTTTACAAGCATAAAAAATTATACAGAGTGTCCCAGATTAGATTTCTTTTTACGCTGATTAATTTTTAAATAAATTAATAAGTTAATGTTGTAGAACCAAAACACATCAATCTTCCGTTAAAACGTCAACATTCATTAAATATATAAACGGGCAATTTAAATAAACGCATAAAAAAACTGCTAATGGCGCAAGAAAAATTTGTATTCGCGTGATTACGTGACTTAAGCCACATTATTTTAAGAAAGTGTATTTAGAGCAATGAGCAATTCGTTTTGAATTGTTGGAATTGTGTTGTTTTTTTTAACCACCTGCATACGGCTCTTCAGATATGCGACCACAAATAATAGGCCAGCTTTTTGGCAGGTTTTAATACATTGCTGGGGTATTACTCACAAAAAAAAAACAACCGGCAAAGTGCCAATTTTTTTCGAGTATTTCAAGTTTTTATACTGCGGTAAATATTGAATGCGCAACTTACTTTTTAACAGTCCAAGGCAGAAAGTATTCGTAAACAATAAGAAAAGTTCCGTTTCGCAACTGAAGCGATTGATCATTTAGGATGTATCATTTTTCATCAATAGTTCAAAAACATAAGCAATAATTGAATTATGGCATGAGAACGGTATGAAGATGCATTGTTCTTCAGCGGAACAGCATTAATCACAATTTACAGTTTCAAAGCTTTCTGCGTTTGAACAGAAAATGGAACGAAGGAATCGAATAATAAAACGCATACATTTTCCGGCAAATCCATTAAAAATATTAAATTTCGGATTCGTGTAATTGATTACAAGGTGAAAAGAGAAATTTCTGGGTCAATGAGGAACTCGATTGCGACTCATAAACTTTATTGTATGTAATAATAGTAGGGTGTATCTATGATTTTATTAGACTAAATAGAAATTAAAAGAGAAATCACTTGCAGATTAATCCCACATTTAGTCGACGACGGAAAAAAATGGAGAAACATAATCAAGAACTAGGAAAACATCAAGCGGCACCGAAAATTGCAAGAGGATCCGGTAAAGAAGAAGAAATAAAACCGATTAAAGCTCTGTTACCTGTAAATATTACTCAAAAAACAATCTTATTATATTCTACTAGCTTTGAATACATCGAAGAATTCTGGAAAATTTCCGAATGAACGCAACATTGCTTGCTATTATAATTTAATTTTAAATCCGCTTCGATTTACGACCAGATCAGTTCGTAAGTCGGAACGACCTTAACTGTGAAATGCAAACCATACAGGGTGAGTTACGACGGACGCCACGGAGTTTTATAGCGAAACTGTATATATTTTTAAACTTCTGTCGCGCTTAGATTATAATAAGGGCTACATTTAAAAAATATTTTCAAACATACAGGGTGCTCCAAAAAAGAGTGGCATATCAAAGTTCTACTTTTTCTTATGGAACATCCTGTGTATTTTTACTTTTTGGATTCCTCTTTAAATTTACTTAAAAAAATGTACCTATAAAGTTATATGGGTTTAATTTAAAGGCAAAAGTTTTCGCGAGAATTGCATTTTCATGAAAATGCAGTACTTTCAAAAATTTTCAGCTATTAAAAACTTTACAAAGTCTGAAGAAATTCGCTTGGAAATTAGATTGACAATAGATTATTTAACACTTTGCACTACCTACATTTTTAAAATATTATACAGCGTGCTTTTTACGCTTACAATAATTTAAAAAAAAATTAAGCAACCTCTATTTAAACGTAAGAATGGTAAAACTACAACTTCCTTATAAAAAAATGTCAAAAATGTGTAGGCAAAAGATAAAGTTATTATCGTTTTTTTCTTTCAATTCCAAATTATCGCTGTTTACTTTCATAGCCTACTTAAAAATATTACTTTGCCCTAATAATTCACAATAAAATCGCGATATCTCGCAAATATAAATTTTAGGAGAACAACAGCCTTTATGTTTTCGAAAGACAATTAAATTTACTATAAGACTGTAAAAAATAGAGGCCGTTGTATTAAAAAAAAAATGAGTTATCAATGTTTAAAGTTTCACAAGTTTGCCAAGCGTAAAAAACGCCCTGTATAATATTTTAAAAATGTAGGTAATGCAAAGTGTTACATAGTCTATTGCCAAGCTAGTCTTCAAGAACATTTCCTCAGACTTTTCCAAGTTTTTAAATGTTGAAATTTTTTGAAAGTCCCATATTTTCATGAAAATGCAATTTTCACTAAAACGGTTGATTTTAGACCCATATAACCTTATACAGTTTTTGAAGTAAATTTAAAGAGGAATTCAAAAATATACAGGGCGTTCCGTGAGAAAACGAATAACTTTGATATGCCACTCTTTTTTGCTTGAAAATATTTTTAAAATGTAGCCCTTATTGACTTAATACTCCAACTACGGTAGAAGTTAGAGTTTCGCCATAAAACTCCGAGGCGTACGTCATGACTCGCCCTGTATATTCCTGAGCTTATTACTTTAAAATTTTAAATACTTTAACAAAAAAAGTAAAAATGAGGGAAAAAACTATAACTTTGAGGCTGTACAGTTTTTCAAGTATGTCGGTTTTCTAAAATCAGTGTTGTATTCTTGCAAACTGGGGCACTTTAGCGAAAATTAGTAACAGATGCTCGCATTTCAAGAGTAGGTATTCATCTTATGATATATTTTAAGCCTGCTAGACAATTTGTAATGCACCGCCTTCGTATGACTGTCATCAAACAAAGTCCTACGCCACAATTTGCACGTCTAGTTAATCTGCATGCCTAGCATGACGCCACTAATGACGAGTTATTTGCTAGAAATGCATTCAGAACAGGAAACGTATGAAGTCGAACTTCCTAAACTTTATAAATCAAACCGAAACACACTCGCTCAAAATTAAATTCTGTAGGATACTAATTTACGAAAAAAAGTATGAATTTATCACTTGTTATTGCAGCAACCGATAACTTAACACATTCTGATCGTTATAAAACTGTGCGTCCTGCTGCAAGCTTCACAGGAAAGTATAAAGAATATCACAAGACACTATTTATAAAGAGATTTACTGAAAATACCAAACCCATCGACTGTGATCGCATTAGGCGAAAAGAAGAGGGTATTATATTGGAAATAACTGGTAAACAAAATGATTAATAACCGTTCTAGGTTATTATTTTTGATGTGTTTGTTTCGGAAGGTTTAAAGAATATTCGTTTCTGCCGGGAGTTTATTTAATTGACGCCTTCAGAATTGGTTATCGTTGGCTAGAAAGTCACTATAGTTGGATGATTTATTTCCGGCGATCCTGGCCGCTGGTACTCATGCAACATGACTTCAATAAATCTTGATTAACCTACAAAATTGATCAACGTTTGGTCATACCAGAATTGGAAACTTTAAACATGATAATAATCTGCAGAAAATGTGACTTAAACTAACAATATTTTATTACTCATGAAAATTTTACGTATTTTTGTCTAAGTCAATATTTAAGGGGAGATTATTTTGTGCATTAATCTTTATCTGTTTAGATAGGGAAAGAAAAATTAAGTTTGATATATTCATTCAACACACGTCAAGGTTTTTTGCCAGTAGGAGATGGGGCATTTGCTTCTTAACTAAAAACGGAAATTGCATCGCTTAATCGCATTTCCGATTTAAATTGAAATCACTCTGCAGGTGTATTTTGTAAAAATATGTTTCCATGACGTTAGGTCATTGCTCCAATACTTAAGCCTTAAAATCGACTTATTGAAGCTTTTTAACGCACCAACAGGCTTAATCATTTACGAATAGATAAAGCTGTAACGGGTGAATAAAAAATGACCATTGCTGGTATAATTATGTCATATGTATGGAGATTTCACTGGAGACTTAACGAACGAAGCGTTTGATAATGTCACACGTGCACCAAGAACCTTGCGATTGTATTTCGTCACCTATTCACCACCTGCAAGTATTGGTTCAGTGGTCTTAAAACTGCCTGATATGCAGTGTGTGGAAAATATATGGAATATGCTATATATCTCAGTAAATATCCTCTTTAGGAAAAAATGTTTTGAATAAAAGTTGTTTGGTACTTAGTTTTCCACCATAAAACAAAATTTAAATTCTATTTTTTCGAATAACAAAAGCGCAATGAAAAACAATTGAGTTTTTTAAAATGACAAGATAGGTAGTACCCCTATATTATACTCATTTGATAAAGAATTTTTTCTCTTTTCAGTGATGCAAAACTTTAGTACCCTTACTTAAGCAACTTTTTAAGAAAATCGCAAAAAATACTCTCAAATTATTTTAATTGTTTAGTATTTATATCTAACAAAAAAATCATAAGAACTAATGTTTTTTACGGAATCTACAATAAGTGTTCAAACTGTGAACCATTTACAGCTTGGCAATGATAAACCCGTTTATAACATTCCCAACCATTTCAGGTGTAATTTCTCTAATACGATCTTTTAAATTTTCGATATTCTCCGGCCTCTAAGCATAAACTTAATTTTAAGGGTGACCCCATCATTGAAAAGAGAAAAAAAATCTCTTTCAAATGAGTATAATATAGGGGTAACTTGCCATTAAAAAAAATTCAATTGTTTTTCATTGCGCTTTTGAAAAAAATATATTTAAATTTTGTCTTATGGTAGAAAACTAAGTACCAAACAATTTTTATTCAAAATATTTTACCCTAAAGTGGATATTTACTGAGATATACAGCATATTCCAAACCTTTTGGACACACTGTATAAATGCATGAAGAGCAAGTACATCTTTAAAAAATCTGGCTAAGTAAACTTTCCTAAAATTCACGTTCAAAAACATCAATTTCCGAAATCGAACCAAGTTTGTGTTAGTTTTTCCACGTTTCGTCCACCATTGGAGGTGACATCTATGAATACGTTTAAAAGGACGTAGCCTATTGCAACACACAAATATTTTTAACACATTTTTTTTATTTAAAAATGACGATATAAGCAAAAATAAGCTTCCCTTATCATTTCATGAAGGTTTACTTTATATTTAGACGTGCTGATTGGTTTTGCAAAATTTAACATGCTAAAATCGAAAATTGTATAATTTTACGTTTGACAAACGCTGTTTCGCTCCAGCTTACGTAGAATCATGCATCCAGGCGAATAATTTGATCCATGTTCGCTGCGGTTTGATTACTTAGCGCGCTCTGCGTGTAACTGATGTATAGACACAGGTAGGTACGACAAAATCGCTGAAGCCAAGCTCATAAACTTTATGAAAGATGTAAAAGCTCTGCCTTTTGTGTCATCGTAAATTTATCGCACGAAAAGATAAATTCCTGTACTATTTCTGCGATAATTTGTGTATTAGACACAAGGAATTGTTGTATGATGGTGCTGTGCCATACTGAATACAGTATGCGCCGCTTATTGTGGCCATTCGTTATTAGAATAAGCCGCTTTATAAAAACAAACTTGGAAACACCAACACAATTTGTTTTTTCGTTAATAAAACATACAAATCCGCCACCAAGTCTATTTTCGCTTAAAAGCAACGCCGTTTATTGGAATCAATAGTTTACTAAAGCGACTACAATAAGCGGCGCTGGCTGAATTTCAATTCTGTGCGAGTTTACCTAATTAAAATTACGCCGTATGTCAGTCGACTCCGCCTTAGATGTTCAGTTAGTCGTTTGTTTCTTTCTGCATTCATATACACCAGCAATTAAAAATTAAAATTTCGCCAACATCAAAATCAAAGAAAAATTTTTCATTTACGCAATAATCAGATCAAATATTTCGTCGTAAATTAATTAAAATTTCAGTTACATGAACTCAATGCAGAAGTAAAATATCTTTTCGATTATTAATTAGTGTACGTTTGCTACATTTAATATAAAAGCAGTTCATTAAAATAATTAATCAAGTACTCTCAACTTCAGAATTCGTTGATTATTCATAAATATGCAGAATCAAATTCTCAGGACTAATTAAAAAACGCGTAGGATAAAACCGGAGTACTAATTCAAATCCATTTTCACAATTACATGAATCACCAATGATTATTCAGGAGACGAAGTAAATGAATGTATAATTTAACAATTTTACTGCTTCTATTTCATAAATACAGTTATTTTTGTCGTTTTAGTGTCACTTCCTCTACTGTTAAAATCAGAAACAGCGGAACCCAGACGTAAAAATTAAGTAATTGAAAAAAACACGACACATTTTGGACGCAAGAAATACTGAATCAACCTCGTCGCTCATAAAATAATTCCGCATAATATTTTTCCTGATTTAAAGTTCAACAACATTCAAAATAAGTTGAAATTTAAATGTAAAATCTTTATCGGTCAGAATAAAACGGAACAGAACGTGGACTATACATACAATTTAAATAATAATTGCAATAAAATTGTTTTGTACCTTCCACGAATGCGTTAGCATAAAATTTGCTTTCATGTTTTATGATTGAGTTATGAAAAATGTGTCGAGAGTTCACAAAGAAAATTTAATAATGTAAGACGATAAGCCGTTTCCCGTGTCGTAAACCTCCTGTATTAATAAAACAGAATGACGTTTCTTTGCCAATTACATTCCTGCTTTAGTATTTTGGCTTTACACGCCTGATTTGCAATAATTAAAACAACAAAATGACTACTTTAGATCCCTTCTCAAAATACAGACAACTATAGGTTTGTTCAAACAAGGCTATGACGATCCAATCAGGGGCGGATCTAGGTTCTTCGGGGCCTAGGGCTCATTGAAGTCTAATGGGGCCCCATTTTATTGTTAGATTAAGAATCATTAAATTGGGGTTTAAAATTCATTTCTAATAATATCAAAATCCGAGTTGAGATATATTTATTTATGAAATGGTGTTGAATTATGTTACATTGATTGAAGTTAAAAAAAATAATCCTATAACTTATCATTATTATTATATTATTAATATTAACTATTTTTTGCTATACGATAAGTGCACATTGTTAATGAAAAATTATTAAAAATGTATGATAATAATTCAATTTTTGTGGGCTCTTGACACTTGGGGGGCCAGGGCTTAAGCCCTATAACTCCCTATTACTCCCAATCCCATTTAGTACTGGTTTCTTAAGGTGTTTATCCTTGCGATGCTTTTATTTCTATGAACCCAATAGACACAAATGTCATTTACAGTTAGGTCAGTCGTAAAAGCGTTCCAACAACGGCTAATACTGGCCAACACATTTATTAGTACATAGTTCACGCATGCGAATAAACCAATTCATCTACTCGTCCATGAATTGGTTTTAAATTGCTTGTTGAAACAAACCTTATGGGGAGAGGGAGTAACAAAAATGAGTGTCTTTTGTTTTCGGAACGGCTTTCCCAAAAATTTGCAACGTCGAAATCAAGCGAATTAACTCTCTCTTGTCATCATCTGGAGGTTCCAAAGTTGTAATACTAAAAATTAACGGTGTGAAAATACTTATTTGGAAATCAAAACATTGAAACGCAATTATTTTCTACTACCTCCTGATGATGGCAACTAAGAACTAGGCGAAACGTTGACGAGCAATGAAATATCAAAAGGCCGTATTCCTATCTACAAACGTATGAAAAGCACAAAGCTTTACAAAATCAGGTAATTATAAAAAAAAGTTTGTGGAAAATTTTTCTCGTTTCACGTAAAATCTAAAAGTTGCGAGTTTTATTTAGACTTTGTGATCGTGTTTAACGTTTTTTGTGGTGGAGTTGTGTTTATTCGTTAAACTTCAACCACTAACTACATAAAAAACCAGTAAATAATGCGGTAACACGGTTTTGGAGAATTTTCTTTGTTACATTTTGAATTGGGGCAGTGAAAAAGAAACGCAACCGACATCCTGTCACTTGTCGGTTCCACTCTTTTAAAAAAGCAGAAAATAAACAACATCCTAGGAAGACGATTTATAACACTACAGCGGAACGCTCATGTGAGTTTGGAATTCGCTGTTAAAAAAAAGATTAACACAGAACGAGTCAAACACACAAGATTCCGTTCAATTCATTTCAGCCCCGATCATTATGGATTTTTTTATAGGCATATTGTTAATAAATTTACTGACTTTTCGTTTTTATTCAACACGTTTTTACCCTTAACATGCACTCCAACTAATTCTGCTTGCGTCATTTCAACATACAACTTTTATTTTCACACATATCCGATTCTGCTTGCGTCATTACTATACACCACTTTTATTTTCACCCATATCCGACATCATTTTGTGTTGTATAAAGAACTGAAGACCTCATTAAAATATCCCGGAGGTCGACAATTTGTGTAAACCAAGTGGTTTTGCTGTATAACCGATGATCTAAAACTTTAAATCTCAATGTATTTCCATTAATTTATTAAAAATGACAGCGAGGAAAAATAAATTTGTATATACAGACGCCCAGCAGAGTGTGTCAAAGTTATTAATGAAATTAATTATTACACTATTATTACAAGTTGTAGAACTGAATCCACCTCCATTAAAAATGCCGGTTACTAATGTGGTTTTGCTTTTTAACTATTTTCACAACGGGAATGATTAACTACAGGTAAAAAATTGCGTTTTTATCCAACTCCTGACAAAAAAACAGTTACGAATTAGTTTTTATTTTAAAATCATCTTCACTGAGTGTTTTTGGTGTAAATAATTTGGTAGCTTCCTACAGTGTTTTATAAATTTATCGGCGTATATATCTTGCTTTTCGCATTAGGTATATATAAACGTTTAAGGATATGCGTTTTTATTTAAAACCTTGTATTATTAGAAGTTAATTAAAGTTTAAGCAAATCTAGAACTGTTTCACACCTACTCCAAGGTTGGACAAGTCAGATGAGATTTTGCAAACACATAATAGTAACCTAATTTGAGTTTCAATGTGGTCTAAGCTAGTTTCTATTGTAGGCAACCTATACAATGAGAGCGCAGAGTTCTAGGATCCAGCCGAACTATCATCGTTATTTTTCTTTGTGTAGAAACACAGAAAATGTAAATTTTTTCGTCCAAGGCTGGCATAATTATTGCAACGAAAATCTAGCTCAAGGGAATGGCAGAAGCTGTGGATACTATGGTTGCATTTAGGGTGTTGTAGATTGTACTTTAGAAATAATTCCACTTTTTATATTTTTAAATGGAGGAAAATTCTCAAACTGTGGGAAAATATTTATGTATTTAAAAGACAATCGAATGGGGTTTTTAGTCGAATCAAGTAGTAAATTTTTATGGTATTGGAAGTTACTACTTTATTTTTGATAACACAGAAAACCTGTTTATAAATAAGAGTTGGTAACGTTTATAAATAAGAGTTGGTAACGACATTTAATTTTTATCCCAGTGCTTGAAGACTTTTCCATGAGGTTTACTGGGGATATCCTCTAAAAACAAAGAGATAATCGAGGGATAATCGCTGCTGGGACATACTGTATGGTGTAAATATTGTATCCATCAAAAGTAATTTTTCTTATTTGGTTTACTCCAGCGAATGTTTTGGTTATAAACATAGTTCCAATTTTTTGTAATTTTAAGAAAGATGTTGCTAGGTACCTATATAAGATTTTAAAATAAAGTGACTAATTCTTTTGCAAATAAAATTAATATCAGTTTATAAAACGCTTAAAAACAACGGGGCATAAGTATTCTTCAATCTTACTTTTAACATAAAACCAGATTTCCAAGAAACAACCCTCCGATAATTATCCAGTAAATTTGTGAAACGTTATACTCAAGCTTGGCCCTTAATTATTAAATAGTAATATCGCATTACGTTATAAAACCTTCTACGTTCAAGAAGAACAGGGCCCTACATTCGACACCGCTTACAAGATCATTATGTCTTGTATAATCGAGAGTATATTTTACGAAACTCGAATTTATCAAAGAAATTGGAATAACATGCTCGACTAAAAAGCATCTAATTAACATGGGTATAATGTAATGGGGATGTTATACTTCAAAGAATTTAAGGGAGAAATTCTCGATCAAATTTTGTAAGGGTAACAGTCAAGTTTATTTAAAATTATACAGGGAATTTTAACGTATCTTTAGATGTACCTACAGCCAATTACTGCAAAAGAAATTAGTTCATGTTATGTCAAGGCAGGAATAATAAGCTGAAATGAAATTGCAATTGAAAATATTTTCATTTAAATAAAATTAATTATGAAAGCATAAAGTAACACTATTTTTTTCTTTTATAACCTAAAAACTACCTATCAAACTAGAACTTGTTTTTGGATGGAACATTTTATTCTAAACAAAACGTCTCTTGAGTTTTCTTCGTATCTGCCACCGTTGGGCGCGGAATTTGATTTATTTTACCATTTTCGTGAAAAATTTGCTCCCAAGTTCGATCTAAAAATATCGCGAAAAGCAGAAAATTGCAACTTGCAGAGTAAATGCTCATTAATCGTTAATTTAGCGAAAATTCTTCTCTCAGCTTAGGAGCAAATTTTTCGCGAGAATAGTAAAATAAGTCAAATTTCGCGCCAAACGGTGGTAGATACCAAAAAAAGTCAAGAGACACTTTTTGTTTAGAATAAAATGCTCTACCTATAAACAAGTTCGAGTTTTATTTTGAACAGAGCCGTACTAGTTTTTTATAAAATTTATTGAAACTGAACCTCCACAACTCCGCCACTGGTTGCTTGTGGGACTTGAAATTTTCACTGATTGTGGTAACCTGTAAGGTGGTGTTGTATACCAAATTTGGTTTACAATATATCTACTGGTTGAGAAACTGTTAAACATTATCGTTATTTTTTTCCGAAAATTTCAACACCCTGTATCTTTAAAATGAAGCGTTTTTGGATCCATGTTGATATGGGATATTCGCTTCAAAATGAGTTTTTCTATCGACTGTTAAAGTCCTGCTACAAAAAAGTGGACCACCCTGTATTTATTACCTCATTCAAAAGTACATAAAATGTTTCGTATGTTTGTTACAGGTTTCACAATTTGAAAATTAAAACTGAATGATTTGACAAATCTGTAATTCTATTTACAAAAATATACAAAACTTACAGCATAAGTTTACTATAAAAGTTCTGTCTGCAGGTGGGTACCCTGTCACTGAACAACGTTGAGAATTGCGGTTATTGACATAAGGGTTTAGGACAACAAATCTGTTCAAAATTTGTTCAGAATCACACTCAAGAAACTATTTATAGAACATAACTCAAGCCAAACGTTTCAACTCAAATCTGCATTTCTGTCTTCACAAAATTCCGTCGCATTTAAACGTATTTTTCACAATAAAATCCATTAACAAGCGAGAATAAAGAAACACTTAACATAACTTTTAATTTCATTGAATTTCTAAAGCGCTTACTCTTTAAACTCGAAAACAAAATTAACTGAACGCCAGCGCGTCTAAGACCCCCGAGATTTTATTATTCCACGGCTGCAATTATTTTCAAAATTTACGCTGACGGCTAGACGGCGTTCGTACAGCTATAAGAGACATGTACAAGCAGATGAGCCCCATTAAAAAAATCTCCAAGGCTTCCCACGAAGTACAACTTGATTCTTGGTACGTGACACATGTAGTAAGAACGCCAAGAACGACTTTGCTACAAATAATGAAACCTTGAAAAGATTACGACAATAACCTAAAGGTATTACAAGTACAATTGTTATTAATTTACAATATCATAAAATATAAATGATCCACAGGCGACGTTCATAAACGGTAATTTTATCATCTGTAAATAACGATGATGGCTACTACTACACAAATAAGCGAGGATTATGAATAATTAAAAGGTATTTACCGTAAAAGACAAACAGTTATTGACATTTAAGATTATTTACAGCTATTCGAGATATTCCAAACATTAAATGCGCTTTGTTAATAGCAAATATTGTGTACAATTGAATGTTGAGAATTTATAATACTAACAGACAGCAGATGTTTCCACACAAATGTTGATAGAACTATTAAAAGTCTATTCTGTTATTGTTCTGGCAAATAGAAAATCGACAGGCAACTTACAACAATCATATTTTATAACAAACCTAAATCAATTCCAAGTGGAAGTTTTTGTTTTTGTAGTATAAAAATATCAGTCTGTTTCAAAGTTTTCATTTAAATAAAAAGTAACAAAACTTCTTTTGATCACTTTTAAGGCGTCGCAAGAACTTGTAATATCAAAATAAGGGTTTAGTAACGACGAATTAGTTAGACAATGGAGGACTTTACTACTTTAATACTCGTAAGGTCTTGTCTGCAAAATAATCAATTTTAGAATTATAAGAAAAGGTACGGATTCTAAGAAAAAAATCAGGAAATGGGATCAAAAACGGTGAAGAGGGGCCTTCTGAGACAGTGAGAAAGATTACAAGGAATATTAGAAACCAAAGAAAGAGGAGCCAGAAGCAATATTTTATAATCATATAATTGTGACTAAGTTTGCATTATTTAAAACTTCGAAAGGGTCTGGTTTTTGGTCTGTTTCTCTACCACGCGCGATACTTCATGCTGGAAGCATTTCTGTGAATTTTCTTAACTCCAACTGTTTTTTTGGAGTTCGAACTGCTTATAAGTAAGTCTGTCATGTATAACTAAATTTTTCAAAATGTACTGCATTATCCGATACAAAACGAAACAAACTTTTTCTGTGAGGATTTTGATGTATATGTGTTTGTTATATTTGGTATTTCTTTTATTATCTTGTACCTAGGTACCTAAGTTCTGGTGATTCATCACCTTCATTTTCCGCTGTGAGTTTTTCGGCTTCGGAATTCAACCGTGGCCGTTCCCAAGTGATGAACCACGTTCAGGACGTTCAACACCAGAAATTGTGGATAAAATTCATGACATGGTTTTAGCAGATTGCCGTATAAAGGTGCGTGAAATTAAGGAAGCTGTGAGCATCTCTCATGAACGAGTAGTTCATATTTTACATGATGAATCGGGTTTAAAAAACATTCTGCAAGATGGGTGCCGCATTTGCTTGTCCAACCCAGAACAAAAACTCATTCGAGCACCTCGGCCGATAATTTGGATGTGTTTAAGAGGAATCCAAAGTATTTTAAAAGACGATTTGTGACTATGGATGAGACATGGATTCGCCAATACATACCGGAAACCAAAATACAATCTTAGCAGTGGATTGGAGATGGGGAATCGTTTCCAAAGAAGGCAAAGGCCATTCCATCGGCCGAAAAAGTGGTGTTAGTATTTTGGGATTCCAAAAGAATGTTGCTTATTGAGTATATTGAAAAAAGATGACCCATTACTGGCCAATATTACGCAACACTCTTGGAAAAGCTAAAAGCCGCAATTCAGGAAAAACGTCCGGGAATGGTCAATAAAAACTCGTTGTTTCCCGAAGACAATGCACCCGTCCATTCAAGCGCAATCGTGAAGCAAAAATCGGCAGATTTAAGCTTCGATATTCTTCCGATTCCACCGTATTCACCTGATTTGGCTCCTTCGGTTTTCCATTTGTTCCCGAAACTCAAAACATTTCTGGCTGGAAGGAGATTTCGATCGAATGAAGAGGTGATCGAGGCTGGGAACCTCGAAGAAAGTCACTTCCGGGAGGGAATCGAGAAACTGGAGAATTGTATTGAACTTCAAAGGAATTATGTAGAAAAATAAAATATAACTCAAACTAATCTTCTTTTGTTTTCATTGTCATTCCGGAAAATTTTCAACCTACCCTCGTAAAATGCAAACAATTCACAGGCCTATTCCATAATCGAGACTTGAATAAAATATAAACAAACGTTTTATGAGGATTTATGAAAAATAGATAGCTTTCGCCTTTAATAGAAAATTTAATAAAAAAGCTCAAAAAAACCGCTCTCCTATTTGCCCTTGAATGTCTAGAGGACAGTGGCAAATTGGCTCATAACTTTAAAACACTATAATTTGCATTAATTGTTTACAGTTGGTAAGAATAGCCCACGTTAGCTAAATTACTGTAAAATTGGACAATAACAGTTACCATTGTTAATCCCCCGCATTTGGAGTAATTTATAGATTTTATTTTGCTTGAAACTCAACCGAAATAGCGTATGCTGCAAAACTTATATTGTGAGCACACGAATTAACGTCTACTAATTTTGAAAACTTCCGTTTTAGCAACGTTCCACTTAGCAAAATTTAGTTTTGTTCCACTGGGCAAAGATTTTGGTAACAGATTATTAACAATTCGTTTACGACATTGGTACTTGAAAAATTTACAAGCAGACGCGTGCACTATCACGAATGAACCGACGACGAAGATGATCACGTATCATATTCTATTTCAACGACTTTATTTATGGAAATAATTTCAAGGTTCTATTCGTTATAGATTTTTGTAGAGCAGACGAGGCGTAGAATCTCGATGCAATAAATCACGGAAACCGGTTTATTCATATGTTTCAAGTTGGCCGCTGGAATAAACATAATTTAGTTAGCACGGCCATAAATCTGTTAATATGGAGAGGAAATAGAAATTTGGTGTGTTGAGTCCACACGTGAATCCAACGGCGAAAATTGCGACCACCGTTACCGGGTTATTAATACACTCGAACTAAATAAACGAAGCGTTGAAGTCGCGATTTTTTACTTCATAATTTCATACCGACAGCGAGCGTAGTCGCGAAACATTATTAATATTCATTACCGCGCGGGAACATTGAGGAAGCAGTAAGTGAGAGATAAAAATGAGCGTGAAATTTAACATGCAATGTGTTAATTTTTTTAACGCAAACATTACGACACCATTAAGTAACTTCTTTACATAAATTTTATCTGGCTTATTACAATTCATATTCAGAGACGGACTGACCAAGAAGTTCGGCAAATTTAGTTTAAAAAAAAAAAGAACACTGCAGATTAAGGACAAGTTGGTGACAAATTTATCGCGGGTGTGTATGAGTTTTGAGTAATCATTTATTTTCAGTAGTAATATAACAAGTGCATTGAAAGTCATCGATAATTTTTGGTAAATAAGCCCGAATGCAAATTGAGCTGAAAAAAACACGAGTGCACAAAGTGCACGAGTGATTTTTTCTGATTTAACTTACACGAGTGAAGATTTGTCAAATATTATAGATATTTGCAACGCACGAGTTATATTTTGTCAGAAAATCTCCTTCACCTAACCTACTTGACAAATTAAATGTATGTTATGTCAAATTTTACAAGTACTGTCAGAGTGGTGCGTCAGTGGTGTGGTTTAATCGATATTAAAGCAACGCTACTGGTCGCCGAAATTCGTCAAAAAATTATCAAGATCAAAATATTTAATTCCCTCTCCAAATTTATATTTTCGACTAATCACAAAGCATTCCTTGGCAAATAAAAATTTGAAATCTGCAGCTGATGTCCAAATTTCGCTAGTCTTAATTACTTACAAGACGACCACATTTTTACAAGGATCTAAAAATTTGCAAAAAAAAAAGTCCTTAATAATGATAACGATTATGAACTCGGTTTAGAAATGATTGTTTTAGGACTTAAATTTCTTTTTTATATTAAAATAATTGTCTTCCAATGGGTATACCTAATAGATGTAGTTTTTACTTCCTTGTATAATGGTCAGAAATCTTACTGCAAAAACGGTGGGTGAAGATAACCACTGGGAGGTCGTTAGAGCATACCATTATAAGTAATAAATATGCATTTTTCCACAACTTGATTATTGTTAATCACAATCCCTAAAATATTGTACAAATCCGTTATTCTGCGATTCAAAATCGAACAGATTGATTTGACTGTGGTGTGCCCTTTTATTGTAAAATTTGAAGCGCCAACGGTGTACATTTTGACACTACTTAATTGAAATCTGTCTAATAGCACAAGTTCTTTCCTCAAGAGATCTAAATTTATATACCAATTTTAAAATTATCCGAGCTAAAATCTTTGCAGCACTCACTAATCTATTAAGTTGAAGCTAGGATGCTCACATAAGCTTCACAAAAAAGTCGCAGCAATTGAGATGTGGATATACCAAAGACGCCCAGGGATATGTTGGATGACACACGTTTAGAATAAGGGGATGCTCAGAAAAACTGGCAAACGCAAAGAAATACTGGGCACTAAGGGAGAAAGGAACGTTAAAATATCTGGCCATGTTTGAGGCATAAAGTCAAAATTCTTTAAACAATCAACCGAGACATAATTTGTGGAAAATGAGGTTCTGGTCGTTGCAGAATATCTTGGCTAAAAACCCTAGGCAAGGTACGGAGTTTCAACCATCCAACTCTTTACAACTATCGCCAAAAAAGCACAGATTCTCATAGCCAATCTACAGATTGGATAACGCAGACAAAGAAATAGAAGTTTCAAGTCTGTTAAGTCTAAGAACTAACTGCATTAAAATTTCCTTTTTTCAATATTTTGCCGCACTTTAGGCTTTTACTTGACACGAGATATGCCAGGTTATGTTCTAACCAGGGTTGCCACGCGTCCTACTTTCGGTAGGACAGTCCTACAATTACGATAGATGTCCTACCTCCTACACGCAAGCGTAATTAATTGTCCTACATTGTACATGGCGATAATTTTTAAACAAATACAGTAGGATTTTCTTTTTTTGCTCTTCACAACAAAATGAGCCATGCGACGTGTTGTTTTTTTTGCTTTACAAAAATGTCCTACATCTCATCTCAACATGTGGCAACCCTAGTTCTAACTGTAGAAAATCCGGCAAAAACTTCTTAATCCGCACCTGCACACGTCAACCTTTCAGAAAGTAGATAACACTTTCGTTACAATACACATTAATTGCCTGATGTACATTTACAAAAATACTCAAACGCGCTTGTACACATCAAGGAAAAGTAAAAGTAAATTTTCAAAGGTTAATAATTACCCAATAAAGCTATCTACTGATATCATCAATTATTTTTAAACGTTGAACAAAAAAACGTCTTCAAACAGCGCGTTCGCAAAAACTTTTGATCTAAAAGCATCGTAAATTTCATTGTTGGGCCGCGCATCCGTATTTTCAGCAGTGATGTAACCAAGGCGAAGGAATGTGCAAGATCAAAGAACAAAAATAAAGATTATTAATATCCTGCTACTCCAGAATTTTAAAGGAAGGCAAAAGTATGTGAACGATTTCTGTTTAAAACACAAAATAAAAACATTCGTATAAAGTTTCACCCGGCGTTTATGTGTCTTGGCGAGGACTTTTTGAATTCGGTGATCTCTCACGTACAACTGGACGTGACGAGCCTAAAACGAGAAGTAACTTTTTTCTTGAAGAGTTCTTGCAACGTACTTGCCTAGATATTAAGGTACTCTAAGCCTGCTCGATATAAAAAAAATGCCTGGGCAAGGAAAACTTAAAACTGAACGCGTGTGTAGAAATACAAAGTGTTGAAAAAGAACTTGTGAAATATTGTGATAAATACCCTATCGTTGTTTTAGAATCCAAAGGTTTCATTCGGTTTTTACAGAGGAAAAAAAAATTGAAGCGAAATGTAACAAAACACCCACACTATTAAAAAAATTCCTATCGCGTTTTTGTGAATAATTTAACAAAAACATGAGTCGTGGAACCTTTGGAATATATTTCAGTCTCTATATGCGTCGAAAATCCAATATTTGTCACATTTTGTCGATGTTATAAAATTATTTATTTATGTATTTAGTAATGTCCTTCTACTGTTAGGTGTAGGACTGTTGAGTTGTGTTGTGCTGACTTTTTCCATGTTTTTCTGTCTTGTGCTAGCCTTTTTATGTCTTTCCATTTGATGTTTCTATCCGCTGCTGCTTTTTTAACTTCGTCGTGTTAGGTTTTTCGCGGTCTCCCTCTTTTGTTTTTTCCCTGTGCTCTTGATTAACATGCTTTTCTAGTTAACCTTTCTTCTTTCATCCTATAAATGTGACCCAACCATCCCAGCTGTCTTTCCGGTATTTTTGTTTCAACTGATTTTATCTTTAATAATTGTTCTCTATATGTTTCGTTTCTAATTCTATCCTTTTTTGTTTTTCCTTGGTTTTTTCTTTAGAAATCTCATTTCTGCTGCATTCTCTAGGCTACTACTTTTATTTGCGAGTGCCCACGTTTCACTTCCGTATAAAAGTGACGGAGTTACTACTTTTTTGACCATTTCCACTTTAGTTCGTTTTGGGACTTCTCTATTTCCTAAAAATGTTGTTCTTAAACTGTTTCACATTTCCTGTCCTTTCGCTTATTTCCTTGTCCATTCCTCCATTTTTCTCTATGATCACTCCTAAATATTTAAAGCTTTTTACCTGTTCTAACCTAAGCCCATTTAAAGTGATGCTATGCCCTTTGTTCTCTGTTGTAACGATCATAGTTTTAGTTTGATCGGTATTTATTTTCAAATTATTTTTTTCCAATTACAGGTTAAGAGTTTCTAAATTATGTTGCAGATTATTTTTCTGTTTTCGCGAACATTAGCAAAAATCAGAAACAGAAAAGAATCTACAACATAATCGAGAAACTGTAAACCAGAAATAGAAAAAAAAAAAAAGATAAAATTAAAACTATGATCGTTACACAACAGAGAACAAAGGGCATAAAATCACTTTAAATGGGCTCAGGTTGGAACAGGTAGAAAGCTTTAAATATTTAGGAGTGATCATAGAAAAAAATGGAAGGATGGACTAGAAAATAAGCGAAAGAACAGGAAATGTAGGAAGAATATTTAAGAGTTAAGAACAACATTTTTTGGAAATAGAGAAGTCCAAAACGAACAAAAGTGTAAGTGATAAAAAAGGTAGTAACTCCAGCACTGTTATACGGAAGTGAAACGTGGACACACACAAACAAAAATAGTAGCCATGTAATGCAGCAGAAATGCAAGGAAAAACAAAAAAAGATTGAATCAGAAATGAAACATATTGAGAAGATGAAATCGATTGATACTAAGATACGAGAAAGACAGCTGGGATGGTTGGGTCACATTTATAGAATGAAAGAAGAAAGGTTAACCAGAAAAGCCTATGAAGCAAGGTCACAGGGAAAAAACAAAAGAGTTAGACCGAGAAAAACCTGGTTAAGTTAAAAAAGCAGCAATGGATAAAAGATTAAAATGGGAAGAGATAAAAAAGCTAACACAAGACAAAAAACAAGGAAAGAAGTCAGCATAACATAACTCAGCAGCCCAGCACTTAAAATTCGAAGGACCAATAACTTAATAAACAAATAAAACCAATAGAAACTTCAATTATATACAAATTAACAAAAATCATTGCGTTTGAAATTTTCCGATTCAAAAAACACGCGCCCATATTAAGCGAACTACCGGTCCGGAAGCAAAAATTAAAGATTTCCAAGCTCTTTTGATCTCCGTGTCTCACAAACGTAATCGAAGTTTTCTTATAATTACCGGCGAAGATTATATCTAAATCGATTTATCCAATTTCCAGGCTTAAAGAGCTTTCCTATTTACTCGGATTAGTAACATCATTTCGCTTTTATTCCCGTCACGGCAGATCAATGGTACCGGGAATTAAGTTGTTTTTTTCACTAAAAGCGCAACTGTCAATTAATTAAGACGAGAATTTTTAAAATAATATTGCAGACGGCGCTTTCTTGGAAGAGATGAGCTTGAACGGATTCCAGTTTTAATATTTTAGAACAGCGCGTTTTTTTCTTAAGATGTAATAATAAGCCAAGTTAACTAGTAGTAATACACAATAAATTACAGACCAATGGAAATATTTGTAGAAATGCAAGTTACAAACGGGTATACTTTCATATAATATTATGTTCATCTTGTTAAAACAACTTATAAATAATAAGTATTTATTTTGAAAACAAGTAGGGGAGACCGGGGATGAAAGTAACACGGGTAGGTTGTAACAGTGCCTACAATTTCTTTAATTTTTGTTACATGTCGCCCTAAGCGCTTGAGAAATGTTCATTTACATCCACCTTCCAACTACATTGCTAGTTTTCATTTGTCATAGACGTTAAGTTTTTGCCAGCCAGAGTCACAATTTTCCGCCTAAAAATTAATGCGCTGTGTCACCGGACGAGTGACTTTTAGGAGATCTTTAAAAGAGGAACAAAAAAGTACCTAGATTATTATGTTCTAAATTTTATTGGCCAATGGTGGATGCTGCTATACAATTTGACTTAGGATTCGTGGTTAATTTTGGATTCCCTCCAATTTGTTTTGTGTACACTTGGGGTCAAAAGTAACAAAGTTACAACCAACTCCAATCAATGTTTTCACTTGCAAATGTTCATTCTTAGCACATAATTGGGGGTTTAATTCGTAGATGAGAACATACTAAACTTGTCGGATTAATTTTCCAATTTGTTGTATCACATTTTTGAATATTGATAATGTATGTTCACTTGTCATTTTGTATTGCACAAAATAATTTTTTTAATTTTTTCATTTTACTAATGTGTATTTGGAATCAAATATTAATTTTGTTGATGAATACTAATATATTTACCCACTACTTATGAGCTGTGTAAATTATTTTGCCGTTACAACTTACCCCGATCATTGCTACTTTTAGCCCCAACGTTGAGGTTGGAAGTAACAGTTGTCTTACTACAGGAAAAAAAAAACTCACATATGCTTTACGGAACATATGAAATAAATATCTTGGAAGGAAAACAAATGTCCAATTTATCATGAAATCAGCTTGGATGTAAAAAACTAGTGGTACCTACTCTATGAGAAATTAAATAAAAACAAAAAAAATGTTACTTTCATCCCCGGTCTCCCCTACTTCCCATATTTTATTCTTCAAGCTTTCCAGTAATAGTCTTCGTTCCCGGGTTTCAAACCGTGCTTCTTTGGTTACATACTGGCGTAACCCATCAGTCGTTTTGAAAATAACCAAGACAATATGGTCGAAACCTCAACACGTAACCAAAGAAGACGCGGTTCTAAACCCGAGAACGAAGACCAACAAAACGAGTGCATGTTAAAAAAGACAATAAAAATCTGTTTTTCTAGATTTATCTTCCAAGGTTTACAGTCCTGATTTTCAATATTTTTAGTACCACACAGTAAATTTGTATAGTCCAATGCTCCAATAGTAATTTAAAAAAAAAACTTAGTTCTTATTGACGTACATATAAAAATTAAGTTGGGAAAAAAAGTTAACTCGTTATTAAGGTTTTTGCGTATTAAGAAAGCTTGGTTTTAAAATATATCTATAACGCTGCAACGCTATTGTTTGGGTTTCCCATTGACGACTACGCACCATGCCGTAATATGGAACAAAAACGAAAAAATCAAGACAGTTTCTTATTTCCTAAGACTAGTTTACTTATCAGACGTTTCACTTAGGGAATGTGTAATTGCTTGCTGTGGAATTCAAATATTTTTCAGATAAAAACGGCGTAAAAACCAACTATAAATCACTGTCAAGGATAAAAAAGTTTGTCCCACATACATTTTAGTTTGTTGACAAAAATTGTGAAACAGTTAACTACTTGTTGAAAAATTGTAATTAGGCTATTGTTTCAAACAATTGTTTTGTCTTTTCGTTGCCAAAGACTGGTCGGTGGCTGTACAAAAAAATAAAATAAACAAAACGCAGTGTCAACAAGTTACATTGTTGGCAAGCACTAGGTTGTCAAAAGTTGTTTAGTACATTGCATGACTTAGTTACATTATTATTAGCTTTGAAGCAGTAACAACGATTATGTGCTGTAATATAACTTGGAAAAATACGAATTACAGAGAAAAAGTTATTATAAGTTTCAGAATGGTTTTTAAAGGACTTATTTTCTTGTTGCTTTGCAAGTTATTCAAAGCTATTATCATCAGAACAACCATCTAACACAAAAACCTATAATAATAGTAACAATTTCTAATTTCTGTGACCCTCCAAACAGGTTCTGAAACAAATGCGCAATTATTTATTTTTTCGAAGCGATATTTAATTGAAAAAGTTGGCTTTTTTTACTATCTCACACTAAATTTATCACTATTGGGTAGCAGTTCTTAATAAACCAACAATATGTGATGGTTTGGGGGATGTGTTTTCTGGGAATAGAGAGACTAATAAACAAAAAAATCAATAGCTAATAAAAATTTTCCACATTCTATCCTTACAAGGTGAATAGCTATTTCAAGTGTGTCTGATATGCAACCGATCGTAAAATTAAAAAAGCTTTTTTGCGTAATAAGCTATACCGAAAGCTTTGTCCATCTTCATTATCGCCAACACAATAGTTAATAATTCTTAGTTATCTCTTTCGAAAGTGACTCCACTTTGCAATGAAATAAAATTGAGGCATTGCTTATTGTTTTGTAGAAAAACGTCCTCCAAATCCAATAAGATAACGTTTTTGTTTGGATCATGCCAAACCGAGTTCGTTCAACTTCGGTATGGGCGGAAGTCTCGAGTAAGGTAACTTCCGTTTAATAACCCACAATTATTTCAAGCAAACGATGACGCCGACCTTTGCAAGTATGTAAAACCACGATCTGGTCATCACTTTAACAGTTTACACAAGGTACCGTAATATTTACAATTTCTTTGCATAAAGAAATAAACTTCGCCGCTCAGAAAGTGTGTGTGGGGAGATTCTGTGCCAATATCCTGGCTCCTGTTCGCAATTTGGACCCCATAAATCAGGTTTATTGTAGCTGTGCGTCTGATTGTTTAGTTAACATTCTAAAAGCAACTAAATTTGTGTTTTTTAACGTTAATAATAGGTTTGTTAGCGAACTTGTTAGTTTTAAAAGCTACGACACGACATCGAAGTTAACGACCATTATCTGACTTTAAAATCTCGAGTGCTCTGGTGGCGTTCGAGCATTTTACAGCTTCTTCCTCAAAACATTTGAATCACGTTTTGATGCATTGATCGCTAACGCCCTTGCACGTGCACCGCTGATTTGCATACCTGTTAGCTAAACTTTTGTTGCAACCTTACACAGTCGAACTTGTTAAACGGGAAAACGTTGCATAGAACTTGATGAACGTGAATGCATAACCGGCCAACTTACTTGGGAGTAGGCAATACTTGTTCTATGAGAAAAACTAGATTATACAGGGTGTTCAAATTCGAGATTTAACATGGGGATCTTGATTATTTCAAGAGCTACTGGGTCAAACGGATGCAGTTAGTTGCTGCGTTGTAATTTAAAACGAAAATTGCAATAGTAGTTCATAAGTTAGCCTGGAAAAACAAAAGGAAAAAGTTGTTTCTATTATTTAGAGATGTTAAAAATCTAACGCAAACTTTTATTCTACCAATTCCTAATCTAATTGGATTTTGTATTAGATGCCTCGTTTATTTTGAACTATCATCAACTCTGTTATATTTAATAGGCGGCATATAGGATTTTTGCATTAAAAAACCGTGTTTAAAAAAATCTGAATGCAGTGGGTTAGCACACCATAGAAGCGGTTTAAAAATTAACAGCAAACATTAAATAAAACAGAATAAACCTAGCCTTGAAAAGCAAAACATGTCTAAAATGTAATAAAATTTGTCAAGTATTATAAAGAGTTTTATAATAAGTGACACTAAATTTATATTGATCGTGACTATAATTAACCTAAAAAATAAACTAACTGCATTAACTTATTCATTTAAACATTAAAAAAATTCAATGATGGTTGAATGTGCTTTAAAAATGTATTAAAAAAACAATAATCGCATTTAATAATTCTCGTTCTTAACAAGGGAGGGTCGCGATATGTTGTCGTTAGAATCTGATCAAAGCTGTGTTTATTGCATCAAGAACATCAAAGCTAAATGTTCTGCAGAGTTATACGTGCCATAGGCCACTTCCTTCGGAAAAATAGGGAAAAAACTGAGAAGTTGAACAATAAAAGTAATTTTTGCGATCGCGTTGGCAATGAAACCGTCAGAATAAAATCGAAATTCTTCTATTTACCAATTCGCGCATCCTTTGCAAGTAAAATGGTGCAAAGTTTTTGAAAAAATCTTAAACGGTTCCGGAGAAAAACGCAAAACACGAGGCCCTTGTAAAAACGGTTTTCCTTATGTTAAACGCCTATGCAAGGCGCATAGATTTAGTTGTTATCAGATATAGGTACCACAACTTCTCAAATCATAGCGCTTTTCGTTTTTGGCCTATTTTCTCGGGAACGGTTTAAGATTTTTTCAAAAACTTTGGACCATTTTACTTGAAAAGAATGCGCGAATTGGTGAATAGAAGAATTTCGATTTTATCTCTGACGGTTTCATGGCCAACGCGATCGCAAATATTACTTTTATTATTTAACTTTCCAGTTTCCCCCCCATTTTTTTGGAAGAAATGGCCAGTGGCACGTATAACTCTGCAAAACATTTAGTTTTGATGTTCTTGATGCAATAAACACAGCCTTGATCAGATTCTAGTGACAACATATCGTGACATTTCCTGGTTAGATAAATCTATGGGTGATTTACGTAAATAATTATTACAAACAACACATCAGTTTTATTTTCATTCTTATCTTAATTTAACATAATAATGTCTTAAACTTTATCTAATGAGACAGTATTTACATACATATTTGGTTGATTAATAAACACATCTTTTTGTTGTTCTTCAATAACTTCTGATTTAAGAGAGCTGAGGTAAATTTCATTTCTTTTGCGAGTTTTGCACCAAATAAATAATGTTGTAGCACTTGAAATAAGTCAAATCGATATGTTAAAATTCAAGGTTGGTGCACTTTGTATAAAAGCAACATAATTCAATTTCTATTGTTTAAAAATTAAACATAAAAAGCAAAATTCTTTTTGCTTACTTTTTATATTATATAGAAACACGATCATCACATTTTGTTTTGGAAACCAAAATAATTTACCTATTTTTTGCTATTTGTGCCATAAAATAACAATTCCAAAATCAAGAAAACTTATTTTCAACGAAAGCTTTATACAAAACTACAATTTCTGAGATCCTCCACCTGGCACTCTAATAACTTGCATTATTTTTGTTGTTTGGCGTGTTAGTTTTATGAAGGTGACTTCTTTATTACTTTCCATGAAACATATCTCGACTCGACCGGTTTATAAATAGATCACACAAAAAAACTAAAGCAATATGTGACAATTCTGAGGATATTTCGTCTTCAAATAGAGACTTTTACAAACAATATTTCAAAATACGGGTTATTTTCGCCTACAACAAAGACCAAAAGCAAACAAGAAAACACACACGACCGGCTCAATAAAACAAAGAATAAACAACACCGACCAAAAAAAAAACTTTTCTCTGGAGGTATTATATTCTCTGAACCATTTCTTATTTTTCATTAGCTCTACGGTATGATATTAATAATTACGTTTCTGAGAAACCAACTCATATGACTTATCTCCTCAGATAATGTTACACTCGTTTTATAAATAGAGAATTCGCTGAAAAAATTCAATAGAACGATAACACAAGCCGATCGTATTGCAAAACGCACTTGGTTGAGACAAAATCGCAAATAGTCAAAACAAGCTAAAACTACAGAAAATAATGTTGGCGTTGATATACGAGCAGTTTTTTCGAATGCTTTTTGTATGCCAACGATTAACACAAAACTACAGCATCTGTAAATGATAAAGATAGTTCTTGAAAGATAAAGAAAGTGATGCTGAAAAACGCCGCCAAGATAAATTACACACAGTCTGCAGCATTCCTCGTTGATTTTTATAGACAAAGCTTTACAACGTTTTCATGGCGGTTGCTGTATTTTGCTTTTAAACATTTGAGATCAGGGTGGATAAAAATCATGATTTTTAAAAAAAAATCAAAAAAATCGATTTATTTGATTTAAATCAGATTTTTTTAATTTAAATCAGATTTTTTTGATTTAAATCAAATGTACCATATCGAATTTAGTGACATATTCACATGCTATTTCTGTTTTGTGCTAATATATTTAATAACCAATATATTTAATTCATTGGTGAACTTTTGTCAAAATGAAAAATTAAATATAATGATTAAGAATTTTGAAAAAATCAGTGCCAAATGGTGATGTTTAATTAATTATATACAGGGTGAGTCATTAGTGCGGTCGATCGACTTGAGATATGACGTTGATTCAAATGCTATTTTATACAGTTTTTTCTAAACAATAAAAATATTTTCAAATATACAGGGTGAGTCACCTTTCTGGAACTAATAGCAACACCCAATTTTTTACTTAATATTTTTGACCGCCTTAATTTTAGCTTTGCATCAAAATAAAATACTAGAGGTTTTTATACGGCGTTGTAAAAAAAAAATAATTTTCTAAATTATTCAAGGTTTTAAGTCTTTATTTAAAAAATTCTCCTGAAGTTATTTTGAAGTACAGAGTTGTAATTTGGTATGGACATGCAGAAAAAATTTCTCTGTTCGCTCGATATGAAAAAATTTGAATCACACATACAAGGGTGTTTATAAATAGGTGGCAACTTCCATTATTTTCAAAAGCTCGTAACTCGATTTTTTCAAATGCAAACCCCTGTATTTTTTTATGTCATCGAATTCGTCTTTAAAAGAGCTTCATATTTTGTCCTACACCCAAAACTCATACTTTTCGAGATATTCGACATTTTTCTTCAAATCGTTATAGAAGCAATAGTGCCGTGGAAATTGAAAAAAATGACTGTTCACTTCGCTAAAACTTGTCATTTATTTTTTGAATTATTGCATTTCCACAATGAATATTACTTTACAAGAGCAAATTGATATGGTTTATTCACCATTTCGTGTATTTAATTATCTACTAATAGTAATACAATTTTGTTTTATTATAAATATTATATTGTACTCATATAATCTTTGATTTAAATTAATAATTAAAAAAAAAAAACTCTTGATTTAAATCAATGATTTTTTTAAAAAAATCACTTGATTTAAATCATGATTTAAATCGTGATTTAAATCAATTGATTTAAATCTGCTCAACCCTGTTTGAGATAAATAAAAGTCAATATCATTTTCATGTACATAACTGTCGAACCCAATCTATGATAGCTCGCTCATATATTACACTCTGTTGTGCAATTTTTTTTGTCTTAAAACGTTTGAATATGGGCTAACATACTTAATACTCTTAAGCTAAAGATAAATAATATAAAGGGCAATATGTCACAATTATAGAAAATTAGACAATGGCGGTAATAAAAAAATTAGAATCGGGCCGGCGTTTAAATAAATATGAAATATAATATTATCAATAACGATATAAGAATTAAACAAACGTGTTATAGACTCTAGAGCACGACAATTGTTTAGTCTGGGTGGGCTCGTGCCTTTTATAGGCGATTAGTCCAATAGCAAAAACAAAAAGATGTACAGGGTGGTCCAAATTCGATGGGATTGCATGGGTATCTCGGTTAATATTTGATATAGAAAAACGGTTGAATTACCAAAAATGTGCAATTTTTTGAGACAAACTCGGAACCGTTTCCAAAAATATTCTTTCATCTCTGGTTTTCGAGTTATTAGCGGAAAACTGCTATTTTGTCATATTTATAATGTGTCATATCTCCGTTATTGTTGCAAATATCGAAAAAAAATTGGAAAGATTATCTGTAGGTATTTGTATGTAGCGTTTGATAGTACTAAAATAATTTTTTTAACGCTCTCCGTTAAAAAGTTATGACACAAACATAGCTTTTTTTAAATGGAATCTAGTTGGCTATGGGCTATTCAAATTCTGTTTGTTTCTCATTCCAAATATGTAAGGGTTGCTGTATTTATTTTCAATAATACGCAAATAACAAAGGTTTTTTAATTTATTTTAACGATAAACATTGTAAAAACAAAAAGTAGGCTGAAAAAACAAGACCTGATCAAAAGATAAACAAGAATATATTCAGAATAAGCAGTTATGTAAAAATACATGAATACGATTTAATTGTGACGACAAAACTCAATCCCGTTTAACTAATCTTTGGGATTTTGTACCACATGAGCTTTATAAGGTTTTACACTTTGTTAATTTTTAAGTTTTCACAGCCTATTTTTTGTTTTTATATTGTGTATCTTTAAAATAAATTATAAAAACCTTTCTAACTCGCGTATTATTAAAAATAAATACACAAACCCTTACATATTTGGAATGAGAAAAAATAGGGAATTTAAATAAGTCATGGCCAACTAAAGTTTCCATTCAAAAAGGTAAGTTTGTGTCATAACTTTTTAACGGAGAGCGTAAATTTTTCTTTAAGTATCTACCATCAAATGTTACATATAAATATCTACAAGTAATCGTTCTAATCTTTTTCGATATTTACAACAATAACGGAGATATGACACATTATTAATATGACGAAAAACACTTTTTTCCGGTAACTCAAAAACTGGAAATGATAAAATATTTTTGAAAAAGGTTCTAAGTTTGTCTCAAAAAACTGCACATTTTTGGTACTTTAACTGTTTCTCCATCTAGAATATTAAGCGAGATACCCATGTAATCCCACCGAATTTGGACCACCCTGTACAACATTGCAAAAAACCTAAGCAGGTTCTTAAATTATTGCGTTTGCGTATTGGCGCATGTTGTGTTTTATTTAATTATATGTATGCAACTGTTTTCATTCAAAAGCAGTTTTAAAATATGTACGTTTTAAAAATATCAAAAGAATGCCATTAGTATTCAACAAAAGCTCTTTATAACCAGTGCTACACATAACTTGTAGCTCTGGAATTACTGTTACAAAAACTTTTGGCCTGGATTCTACATAATACACGAGCAATTTGGAAATATAACGACATTTATACGCAAGGACTTACAGAAATTATAAAAGTAAAATCGACCTACAGTATTAAAAGCAATTTAGTCTGCAAAAAATTTTTAGTAAGTACTTCTTTTATTGCGAAAGATCAAAGCAAATTAAATTTCGCGAAACATGCAGTCGTGCCGTTTAACTCAATCCATCGTGAATAATAAAAAACTTATAAACAAACGCCAATTTGAAAACTTCAAACGCGTTCGGGAATCCGTAGAAAATAATTTCGCAAGAAGCTGCCAAAATGCGCGAATAATTGGTATGGGCAATTCGAGGCCTACCTTATTTTATTGTTTCTTTAAACTGAGGCACAGAGAAATTGAGGAGTAATTATTGCAAGGGTTTCATTGAGTGTAATATTGTGTTCGACTAAATAAAACAGGTTTCGCGCATAGAGGCAAAAAGACGACGCGTTATTTTATGAAACGGATAGTAATATAAACAACAAAAAGGATTTTAATCGGCATTCCACAGCGCTTGAAGCGAGATCAATACATAACTCGTTCGTTTTGCAACATTAAAACTAAAATTGAAGCTTTTAATTCATGGTGAAGTTGAGCGGGACGGAACTGCGTGAAACAAAGGAATGTACTTACTTGTTCAGCTTTTGTACTAAAAAAAAAATAAAATTCCTTCGTGATTGTCGACGAAGAAACGGCGGGAGACACAATTTTTAAAACACTGCACACACAAACTGAGCTGTGACAGTAACTAGTTGCCTCCAACGACTGACGGAGTTTAAAATCAGACGGCGCGTTCCCAACTCCACGTACAACTCGCACAGGCCGGATAATGGGAGTGGAAACTTGTGGTGGTCCCCTTGACTCGTTCGCACACGCAGTGTACGTACACGTCGAGTCCGTAGCCTCACAAAAATGTGGCAGCGTGAACTTCCCCGACCGATCGAGTTTCGGAGCTTTTCATTAAAGCTCACAGGAGCTGAGCATCCAAATCTGATTATGTCCACCGCTCATTGCTTATGCTAAACGGATTTGGGATTTAAATAATAAATTAAAATCCAGATTTAGAGTATGTTAGGATAAAATAATGCTCGGCTTCTAATAGGTAAAAAAAAACGATTTAATCTTCTTACATTCAAATTAGGCCACAGATTTGGTACTCCTTAAGTTGACAGTTTTGTTTGGTTTTTTAATTTGTAGATAGGTTGTTATCTTCGTTGGAAGTGTAAAAAATATCGTTCCCAAAAAAAAAAAACGAATACTTGGGGTACCCAAAAGTGGTCAATTATTTTTAATATAAAAAAAATATCAAGTCTTAAACCAAAAATTGCATTTCTTGATCAAAAGCATGATTGTAATAATTGTGAACGACACTTTGCCATTTTCTCTATATTTTACATCTCGTAAAAATATGGTAGCCGCGTAGGAAAATAAGACTATATAGGGAACTTCAGACATCAGCTACAGAGTACAGAGTAATTTTCATTTGCTGTACTATTGAGTGTTTAAACGCACTATAAACAATTTTTAAATGCAGACTACAAAGATTGATACATTGAGCTACTGATGGGCACCGTAATTTTTATAGAGAATTTCAAAATGCGTAAATGATTGATTTTAAACCCTACACATGGGGGCGCTAGATTTCCTCTTAAAAAAAGGATAAAATTTATATGATATATGTATACAAACGCATTAACGTTATTTAAAGTTTTTTTTAAATTAAAATGTTTTTATAATTACGCCCGTGATTCATAAACATTGCGAAAACATATCGAATATTAAGGTTCTTTTTTATAGAATGTTTTCCGAATACTTCTTCTTTCGGAGTTACATGCCCTAAAGGGGAGGTAAAAGTAAGTTTTTATTTAATTTCTCAAGTTTGGAGGAATGTTAAATGACATTTGGTAACTGTTTTTACTTATTAAAAGATTTTCCTTAGCAATATTTTCAATAATCTCTCACCTTCACAGGGGGCTGATAAGTGCGATCCCTGTTGGTTTTTAAACAGAACTTTTTGGAGGCTTCAAATTTTGCAATTTAAAATTTATTTTTGAAACTTTAATTTATCTAGAAACATTTTTTAATCATAATACATAAAGATATCTAAACATAATCTCCACAAACTTTTTCGATATTTACATTAATAAGAGAGATGACACATTATAAATATAACAAAAAAAACTGTTTTTCTCTAATAACTCAAAAACCGGAAATGATAGAATATTTTTAAAAACGGTTATGAGTGTGTGTCTCAAAAAACTGGACAATTTTGGTAATTTAACCGTTACTCTATCTTGATTATTAAGCGAGATATTCATGTAATCCCATCGAATTTGGATCATTGTAACCACCAAAATGAGTAATTTAATTTTAAAATATTTGAGAAAGAATGTAAGCAAAACACAAAGAAAGCCTACTGGGGTTGGAATAAACTAAAACCAATATCCTTAACAGAATTAGCCTTTGCAGATGATGTGGTGTTATTAGCTAAAAGCGAAAAGGACTTGCAATTTAATCTAGGCGTATGGGCAGATACATTAAGCAGATATAATATGAATATTAATATAACAAAGACAAAGGTTATGGTTATAGCGAAAAATCATGAACCAGCTACAATAATGCTAGACCAAAAAAAGATAGAACAGGTAGCAAGTTTTAAATATTTAGGAACAATAATTGCAGAAAATGGTAAATTGGAGGAAGATCTGAATAACAGAATAGCGGCAGCGACGAAATTTTACTACGCCACAAATAAATGTTTGATAAGTAAGAAGGAAATATCAAAAGAGACGAAGACGCGAGTTTTTAATGCAGTGTACGTACCCATCCTCACGTACAGTTCAGAAACTTGGACACTAACTCAAAAACAAAAACAAAGAATACAGGTACAGGAAATGAGATTTTTGAGAAGAATAGAGGGATGTAGACTGATCGATAAAATCAGTAACGAAAAAATCCGAAATAAACTTGGAGTAACAGATATTAAGAAAAAGATGGAGACGAATCAATTACGATGGCTGGGGCATTTACTACGCATGCCAGAAAGTAGATACGCGAAAATAGGATGGAAAATGCAGATAGAGGGAAAAAGAGCTAGAGGAAGGCCAAGAATAAAATGGGAAAAAGAAGTGAGGAAGAGACTAGAAGGAAAAGGAGTCAGCTGGAAAGATGTGCCACAATTAGCCAACGATAGGAAGGAGTGGAGAAAGATAATACAGTAACAGAAAAGCAACCTCGACACCGAAAGGTACAAGAGGAAACGATTAAGAAGAAGAAGAATATTTGAGGGTGCATGTTCACTTATTTTATTTTATACTCAAAAACTGTAGGTTTGGCAGAAAAAATAAATAATTAAAAAAGAATCTAAATAAATGAAGTTTTAAAAAAAAATTTAATTGTAAAATTTCTACCCTTTCAAAAGTTCTGATAAAAAACCAATAGGGGTTACCCCTTGTGAAGGTAATAGATCATTGGACATATTACTGTGGAAAACCTTTTAATAAGTAAAAAAACATCTATGAAAAGCAATTTTTCTACCTTTCTCCAAATTTGAGGAATAAAATGAAAACCTACTTTCACCGTTCCTCTTTATGGGGATGTACCTCTGTAAAAAGACGGTTTTAGGGAAAAAAAATCATGAAAGCCCTCCTCCATTTTTGATAAGAAAATACCTCTCAGTTTCGCAATTTTTATGGATCACCCTGTATCTAGACACATACGCACATTTAGACAATATACGGGGGCGCCCAAATTTTCTTTGCATAGGGGTGCCAGATACTCCCGCGCCGGCCCTGACCATGCACAGTTATTCTTAAAAGGGATGGGGAGTCGGAGTAGGGGAGTCAAGGAGGTTTTTTTTATGGAAATCGAAAGTCGGAAAAACTGTCGACTTCTGACTCTTTGATTCAGCGTTTATCAAGGAAGAGAACTGAACGATAACGAAAAAAAAAACTAATTAATCGATTTTTTTTAATGAATTGAAAGGCGAACAACAACTTTTTTTTTTGCTGAGAACGGAAACGAAAATGAAAATATTTAATATCGGATTTCCCTAATGTTCTCTTGTGAAGCGCATTAATAAAAGGAGTCGGGGAGATGGAGTCGGTTTTAAAAAAATACCGGCTCAACAGTCAAGAGTTGACAGGTGTTAAATTTTCTGCGAACTCCCCATTCCTAATTGTTAACACGTTGACTATTATTGTACTTCGACCACCTGAAAGGCGACGTTATTCGTGTTATTTATTTTTTAAAATCGATATTCTATTTTCGCAAAAACCGGAATAAACAAGCACGCAACGACCAAATGTCGTTTATTTCCCAACGAATTATTTGCCCATCGCGTTTATTCTCCGGGGTATTTTTAATCTGTTTTTTTCCATTTGTACCTCCCGAGAATAAACCTTGTGTGGGTAAATTAATTTTAATGTAACCTCCTACGAACGCAACAGTCGATACACATATTGCATGAAGTCATCTAATTTGCAAATTCTGACTGACTACCCATATACGTTGTGCTACAAATTGCTTTGTCACCGAAGTCCTACAAAAGTTTCAATGCAAAACTAAATTGACGTATATCGACATTCGACTAAAGAATTTTTTGTTCAAATTAACAAAACGAAAAGAAAATTTCAAACGTAGAAATGTAAAAGTTAGTAATGATACATTTTTAAACTTCTTCGTCGAACTTCGTTAAAAGCAACCTTTGCTTTGTGTTGTCAAGAAAATGCGAAGTTTAAAAACAACTTTAATAGGACGTTTTCATTCTTAAAATAGAAACCACGCCCTTCTCTGTATTCATTGATAATGAGGATGTTTCCCATGTTGTTACTTCACCATTATTACATTTTAAAAATCTAGAAAGGTTCACAACATATGTTAGAAGCTAGAGTTACTATTTTAAATGTTTCTGTGACGCACAAATAAATATATTTAAGCCTGTTTCTGAAAACAGTTTTTGGTGGATATGGAAACCAGTTTTATCCCCTTAACGCCCAAATTAGAGAATAGGTATAGCTTAAATACATTTTTGATATTGTTAAGGCTAGGCCCGTGCAACGTTTTAAGCCAAAGGGCCAATTGCAATTATTATGAAATCGTAACGGGCCGCGCCACTTTCTAGTAGATATGGAGATTCTTGTAAGTGTGAAGGGTCCGGAGAAATTTTGAAACTGATTTTTTATTCGAGCATACATTTTCAATATTAGCAACGCAGTGACATACAAAGAGTTGCCTAAAAAATTCTGTTTTAAATTTCTTAGTCAGAAGTGTAGCTAGTTCGAGAGGATTTCCTCATTTTTTATTTCTATATCAGTTTTAAATACAATATAGAGATTCTCAGCTGTTGTAGTTCCTTTCATCCTTACCAAATCTAACAATTCTTTAGAAACATTTAATCTACTCCACGAAAAAAATTACAAGTGGAGATGTATTAGATAGATTCGTTGATTCATCAAGACAAAAAGAAGGAAAAAAGTTATTAGCAGGTATATTTAAGAGTTAATATTACGTTTCCTGCCATTTCATCAATTTATCTTGCCACAGTAAATCTAAATAAAATAATATTAGAAAAAAGCTTGTTTTAGGGCCAAGTTCAAAGCCATGATAATACATTCTTTTATTACACCACCATCAGAGAATGGTTGCACAACCGCACGGTCTTAATGGTTATACGCATTTTTGAATAAGATTTGTTGTCCCGCTAAGTTCTCTTTTAATTCCATTATTCTTTCTCTTCTTAAATCGCTTGTTAATTTCTCATATTGTTTAGCACTTTTTGACATATAATGGCACTTAATGTTATACTCTTTAAAAGCAGCAATGCTTGTAATATACAACTACTAGGCCGCGGGCCGCATAAAAATGTCAGAAAGGCCGCATGCGTACCTTGGTCCGCAGGTTGCACAAGCCTGGTTTAGGCCCTATTTAAAAGATTACCAAAAAAAATCCAATTTTGTTGATATTTTGTTAATTTTTTTTTAATGGGGTGCTTGCTCATTTAAGTACAATAGGCAAAAGTGTATCCTGTCATTTTGTACAAGTCTTTTACTGTACAAAGACACTACAGACTTTCTGCAACTTCCCCCAATTTTTGTATGGCATACTGCCCAGCGTAAGATTTGCAACGGCTAAAGCTGGATCCACACCAATAAAAATTTGCGTTGTGCGTTGTATTTGACACAAATTTGCTCGTGTGCGTCGAAATTTTTGTTGGTGTGGACTGTGCGCCGCATAGAAATGCACGCAAATAATTTCGTGACGAACAACGCACGCTATCCGTCGTGCTGTCGGTTTTTAGCCAACTTCAAAGAGATTTGCGCCGCACAGTCTTGTCAATGTGGACTTGTGATTTTGAGTGCATTGTTCTGCATAAACAAACGTCCACAAGCGGATTCTGCCGTTCAATGCACAAGATAACTATTTACGTGGTAAAATACTTCACCAGATTTAAATTTGCGCCGCAAATGTTTGTGTTGAATTTGAAATACAAAATACAACATAAATTTTTATTGATGTGGATCCAGCTATAGGCATTATCTACAGCGGGACATTAAAATATACAAGACTATTGATTCAACCAGCGAAGCATTTAAATTGTCGTTCCAAGAACGCCTTGATTATGATATTTTAATTTATAACCGAGTTATCAACATTCTGGAACTCGCATCTCTGATAACATCGATTACATTGTTATGAAGCTACATATCGTCACGAAAGGGAGTATCAAGTTACCCTTCAAAAAAGCTTATATCGCCGTCTGGTTAACATCTGAGAAATACATCTTAAACTGAACGCGAATTGGCGCACTTGTCAATTAAAGAACTTAACTAATTTTGGATGAACTTTAATTCTTCACCCATTTTCATCTTAATTTTTAGCAAGTGGTCCTTCACCAAAAACAAAACTTGACCGAAAATCCCTTTGTTCGTAAGTAGTTTTTGAAACTATAGAAATCATTTTCATCAAGTAAAAATTTGGGTTATGATATATTGGCCTAAAACTGCTGTTGCACATACAGTTTCCTTTTGAGGTTGAACGCGCAAATATTCGAAGATTATTATAATCATTTATGTCCAACTCCGATGGTAATGAATAGTCTATGTTGTATTAACCACGGTAAATAGTAATTTAATTACAAATTATACCAATCAGTCAATTCTATATTCGGTTTTAATTAAATATTGAATTCTGAAGCGCAGTGTCATGCAAAATAAATAACTAAAATTTAATTAATATATTATCCGCTGAACAAAGCTAATATAACTCGTTAAACTGATTATATAATAATTTGCACATTAATACAATATACAAATACTGTAGATTATTCATAAATAATTTATCGATAATGTAGTGAACACATTTTTGCCTTATAAGTTATCATTTACATTTAAATTATTCTTTTGGAGTTGATAAATTAATTTATAAATTCTATTACTGTCACAAAATGCCCACAATGAACTAAACTGGTCTTAAGGCGGATCCACACTAAGCGAGCGAGCAAGAGCGAATGATGTTTTCAGCGAATGCTCAGGCGGTATGGACGCCTTTGTTAGCGAGCGAATGTACGCTCGCTCGCGCTCGGAGTTGTTTGGAACGTGTCGGTACTTCAAAGAAAGTTCGTGCACTTGCTCGTTCAGTTTGGACGAGATTTTCAAACATGCATTTGTTCAGGTTTTGGTGTCAGTGATTTTAAGTTGTATAATCTAAATTCGTGGAAGCTAGACAAAATGCAGTGGGCAAATGAAGATATATCAGAACTGTTAATGCATGACGCTATCGCCTTGAGCTATGGAATTCCACAAGAAAATATTTTAAAATGAAAAATAGGATGGAAGACGCCTGGTCAGACATATCTGTTTATACTCATAAAACTACCTCTTACCTGTTCATTCGGGAAATTCTATAATCTACATTGAATATATTCTTGGAAAATTCAATTACGGTCTATCCATCTCCAGGGTAGAAGATTAAGTCATGGTAATCGAAGGTAATAATGATTTTATTAGAATTTTTGTAGTTTGTATGAACCGATTTTAAAGCTTTAAACGTGGTAGTTTAGTTATCATTAATATCGCGATTTTTTAAAATTGTTGTGGTCCACCATCTCCTGTGCTGTCTTTTTTCTTGTTTTTCAATAACTTAGAAATTATAATAAAAGAGGCGCAGCAGCTACTCTTTTATCAGCCACGAAGAGCACATGGATCAACCACGAACATGACAATAATCGTCCGGTTTGGACCGAACCCGAACATTTGTTTCCGACCACCAGCGAATGCGAATGAATGCTCGCTTGATCACGCTCGCTCGCTCGGTGTGGATGCAGCTTTAGAGAACAGCATTTTGTAGACATTTAACCAACTATTAATCTCTTAGCTTTACGAATAAACAATTTGTAATACACTGAATATCCCTGTAGTTATTCCAAATGAAGCCCAAAGTTACATACATTTGGGACACCGTAGCGGTGGATTAATTCGTTATTCATGGCGTGACATCCATAAAATGTGGTTGTTCCAAAGATCGTTAGTTACCGAAGCGTATTCTGGTGTAAAATGGGCTGTCAAAACATACATAACCTACTCTAATTAAATCAGCTCCGGTCGAACTAAACTTAAGGGCCACCGTACTGCTACAAGCGATTATTCATGTCTCACAAGGAATAAATTACACTAAATAATACGAGCAAACAAAGAGATGTATTTCATTTAATGCTAGAAAACAGGCGACCCGCAGCGATTCTCAAATGTTGAACAAATTACAGCCATTGTAATTACACAATCTACACAAATTTGTGCAAAAAAGCTTCAACAAACGCCAAGTGGAAAGGACTAATGATTCATAAAATTGTCACTTTTTATAACATGGATTACAAAAAAAAAAAACAGAAGTGGAACAAATTCAAATTGAACTTTTTTGCATGTAAAACAACTTTCGTTTATAATATACTGTAAATATTATAAAAGGAAATATGAGAAGATTGTACTAGATGTTTTTATTATATTTTAAACAAATATACACACTGAAACTTAACAGCTTGGGGCTATAAAAAAAATAAATTAAAACAATATGGTAGCTAAAAAACCATCTCTGCAATGTTGTTTTATATTTAGTCTACTATTATTTTATCCAGTAATGTACAACGGGCGACAAATCTTTCAAAAAAACATCACTGACAAAACCCCGAGGGCTGAAATGTTCAACTGAAGAGTTTCTTGTATTTCAGTAATTGCTTTTTTTCCAATAATGTAGTTTGTATTTACTTTCATGAACTAGAGCTAAAACAACAGTAAGAATTTTATATTTTTGACGAGTTTTAACACGTGCCTAAACAAGACAAAATTCCAATACTTTTAGTTCTACAGCCCTAGATGTACAGTTATCAGGGTCCTAATTTGTCGTATAATCTTATAATTATCATTAGCAGTTCCAACAACGAAAAGTTACGATCTGATGTAGCTAGAATCTGATTCAGGCTGTGTTCATTGCATCAAGAACATCGAAAATAAATGGTTTGCAGAGTTAAAAGTGTCATTGATGATTTAAAGAGAAAAGATAGGAAAAAACCCGAAAAATTAAATAATGGGGGTAATTTTTGCGATTTTTTCAAAAACTTTGCGCCATTTTACTTACAAAGGAAGCGCGCATTCGTAAATAGAAGAATTTCGATTTTATCCCTGATGGTTTTATGATTAACGCGATCGCAAAAATTACAACTTTACATTTACACTGATTAAAGCGGGTATTCTATGGAATAACGTGATAAAGTATACAATAGCGAAATATTTAATAGTTTTTGCATACGATTTGGAGGTGAAATATACGTATAATGTTAATACAAACAATTACAAAAAAATAAGATATATAGGGTTGCGCAAAAGTATAGAAACAGACAAATATCTAGAATACTATTGCAGATATACAGGGTCCGTCAAAATGATCTCCCACATTTTAATCTTTAATAAAAACGCCATTGTAAATGCTATTTAGATTTTATTTTTATTAACTGAAAATGTATGCTATGCCATTTGTTTTTATTAAGTTTTAAAAATTACAGAATCCAAATGGTGACCATTTTTTTCGATACACATTCGAAGCTGATTTCTGAAAGTTTCCATCACTCGAGCAGTAATTTGAGGCGATATTCCTGTAATTTCTTGGCGTATTGCTGCTTTCAATTCGTCAATGGTTCGGGGATGGTGTTGAAAAACCTTCGCTTTCAGGTAGCCCCAAAGGAAAAAGTCGCATGGGGCAAGATCCGGTGAACGCGCAGGCCACCCAACGTCTCCACATAACGAGATACGTGTCCTGGAAACATTTCCCTTAAAACGTCCATTGTCCTTCTTGCCGTATGAGCCGTAGCTCCATCCTGTTGAAACCATACATCCGGATGTTCAAGTTCTCTAAGTTTTGGATGTATGGTTTCAACAGGATGGAGCTACGGCTCATACGGCAAGAAGGACAATAGACGTTTTAAGGGAAATGTTTCCAGGACACATAATCTCGTTACGTGGAGACGTTGGGTGGCCTGCGCGTTCACCCGATCTTGCCCCATGCGACTTTTTCCTTTGGGGCTACCTGAAAGCGAAGGTTTTTCAACACCATCCCCGAACCATTGACGAATTGAAAGCAGCAATACGCCAAGAAATTACAGGAATATCGCCTCAAATTACTGCTCGAGTGATGGAAACTTTCAGAAATCAGCTTCGAATGTATATCGAAAAAAACGGTCGCCATTTGGACTCTGTAATTTTTAAAACTTAATAAAAACAAATGGCATAGCATACATTTTCAGTTAATAAAAATAAAATCTAAATAGCATTTACAATGGCGTTTTTATTAAAGATTAAAATGTGGGAGATCATTTTGCCGGACCCTGTACCAATGAAATTTTGTATCTGAGCGTTTCCAAGATTTTCCCCCCGAAAACTATAATCATGAATTTCTCCGCAAAAACTTACTTATTGTTATTATTATTTACTGATCGTTCTTTCATTCAAAAATCTTTCAGTTCTGAGGTCTATGTAATTTTTCAAATTCATTTAAAATTCTTGGATAGCTCGCTCCCGTAACGAGTTTTAATGTTTTAAGTGGCTCATGTGTAGTCAATGGTTTAGTACCGCTGATTAAAGATACAAAAAAGTTCGGTTGCATTTTGTTTATTGATTTCCAAGTTAATTTTATAGACTTGAATTTCCATGTTCGATTCATGTCACTTTATGCAACTGCACTATCTAATTCTATCAATCGGATTTAAAATTAATATGCAGTTATTTCGCTCCGCGCGCACAAATGCAATACAACGTTGTGTAGGTCTGCAGGAAATTTATTATTTTATCTAAATAAGTACACAACAGTGGGCTTTACACAATTAATAATATTGCAAATACGTGCTGCGAATAGAATTGTTTTATTTTCTTTTTTCAACGGTCGCAAATACATTTTCCATGGCTCTCTACCGACAAACTCTCCAACCTTACTTAAAACGTGGTGATTTCGTTTCACTTATTTATGCCGTACAAAGTACTACTTAATACCTATAAAGCTCTTTTAAGCTTAACGCGATTTATCCTTTTACGTGTTCTACAGCCGTGGAAAATTTATTTATAATTAAAATCAGGGCGAAACATTTTAAAGGTAGTAATAAATTTTGTTTATCTTTTTAATTTAATATTTTATCGTTCGAGTTTTTATCGGGCGTAAAAACGGCGCATGCGATTTTATTACCGGTTTGTTTTAGAAATGGCGATGAGTTGCGATTTCAGGATATCAGTTTTGAATAAAATGCGATGAGAACTAATTTGCAATGAATTTTTAATTGAGACACATATACAGGGTGTCTCAAAAAGGTTTCTTATAAGTACCTGGCCAGTAGCTTTGCGGGTGAAATTTATGTTATTCGGGTTGCTACAGGTACAATACCGATTTTCCGGAAACTGATGGAGCGGCACTTCCTTTAGTTCAGACAAATTTACGATAGGGAATTTTAAATTCCGGGTCCACCAGTTCACTGGGCGGCCATATATGGCTCTGTGTGTAGGGCGCGCTTATTTAAATTATTATTACACGGTACTTGGTGGTAATACGAAAATTTTATGAGATACCTTAGCTAGGTTTTACGGTTGGTCCGGCAAGTCTTTGGAAACAAGAGCGGCGGATTATCGGTGTTGTGCCTGTATATTTTATTTATTTATACAAGCCACATTAATATATCGACATTGTGGTGCAGATACTATCAAAAATAAAGAGTCTGAAGTATTTTTTGCGGATGGTATGTACGTAACGAAGTCAATAAGTCAAGCTTCAATGGAGATACGCCGCCCTAACGAACCGCAAACTTCCCGGATCTAGAAAATTTTAAATATTACACTCTGCATTTCAATCGTAAATTATGCAACAGTAACATGAATGAAAATACCTGTCTTTTAAATTGAGGTCAAACAGAGCATTCGGTTTTGAAGGTCAGTGTCTTTCAGCTGGTTAGCGCTTTGTGACACATTTTTTCAACACGCGTTGATTTAATGAACACATGAGTGGTGCGTACGACGGACCATGTAGGTTTGAATCAGCTTCTAATAGTTTTTTTAAACCGGATTACGAATCAATTACATCGCCAATCCATTAAGTAACCAACCTTCGTTTTCTTCTATTTGTATAACATAAGTATGTTCGAGAGCGCGCAATCAGTATTAATAAGACTTGTTTGTATAGCAAAGTATGGAAACAAAGAGATTCCTTCGGGATGGTGAAACCTGAGCAAATGCGATAAATTAACATTCCCGCCCTTTTGCGTGTGCAATCAAGTTTTAACGTGTATCAGATTCTTGCTGTAAATCTAAACAGTGAACGCGTGCTGCTTTTAATTCGCTTTTAATAAAGTAAGAGCGTGGTATTTGCTTATGGTAGGGCACCCATGCGTTCAGTTATCGTCCTTGCTGCACCCCACGGTACTTAACAACAAGGGAACTGGTAAATTCATCGAGTAAATCAAGCGAAATGTACATAAGAGTTTAAAAAAGTTAGAAACACAGTACAAAATACAGTTTTGTGTGATATACAGAGATGCGCAAATATGGAAACAGCCAAATATCTAGAATACTATTGCAGATATAACAACGAAATTTTGTATCTGAGCGTTATCGTATTTTTCGGATTCGATGAAAATATTAAGGTTGGAATACGACTTCCGGTTCAACCGGAAACGGAGTCAAACTCTTTTAAATGGAACATCCCATCGCGGAAATGTATAGTAGGATTATTCAAAATTTGCACACTGTTTTACAAGAGAAAAAGCCAAATTTTTATCAGGAACAAACGTTTGCCTTCCCAATAAATTCAGGGCGCATAATGATCCAACAAATTATTCATAATTCTGGTTTTGAGTGAATGCAGTCTTCTTATAATCCTGATTTGCAGCCTGCGACTTTTATTTATTCCCAAAATTTATAAAAAACCTTAACAGGAAGGCGATCACAAAAATCTATGCCCCTAAATTTATATTTGATACAGCTTGCATTTCCTCAACAAGACACACCAAAACGACACGCCCAAACAACGGCACTAGTATTTTTTTTGGTCCACGCCTCCTTTTCAGTTCATTGCCTTTCTATTTTAATTTGAATACTCAAAAACATGTTCCTACAAATATCAACACTCCTAGAAAAAACTGCATTAAGACTTCTATACTAAAATTTAAATTATTGGACCGTTATAACTTCATTTTACTACTCTTTGTATTAGCCAGCGCAGCGTAAAATAAATTTCAATGAGAGCTTATGCACATATATCCAGACCGGAGAAAAGCTTTTTCCGTAATGGACGATTATAGGATGTAGAATTCAGTAATAACCCACTCACAATAAAGGATGCTTCAGAACTTGAATATTTTGCCCACATTCTGGCGTTTAATTCAAATAGGGATCACGCACTTCAGTTTTAAATAAACAGTAATTTAATTGAAAACTGTACGAATTTCCAGTTATGCTCCACGAAATAAAACGAGGCATGTTTTTGTTAAGTCCTTTTCTGGAAAATACGATGCAAAGCTTAATTAGTCATTCGTAGATTGCTCAACAAATAAAGGAAAATTAGTAGAGAAAATGAAGCTTACAAATAGTATAGTACATAACAAGAATTGTAAGAAGCATATTACGCACGAGTGGAAAAGTCGCGTGTGCTTTACAACTCGTGTTATGTAGCATACTTTTTCTACGATCACATAATACATACGATTTTAACGGCTTCTTGGCTAATATACACATGAAATTACGTTGTCTTGTCAATTTTGACATTTCTAGACAGGTGTGCGTTTTGCTTATAGTGTAAGGACTCACTATGCATGCAGGCTGTATAGTAAGAGTCATTTATGTAAATGGTCGTAGCAAAAAGCTGTTTTGTTTATTTAACTGAGGTTGTGCGAAATAAAATATGTCAAGTCTAATATTTTTTCACAATTTCATCTCCATTTTTGGTTTTTAGATTCGAGACTCCAGTGTTGGTGTAGATTCTACACCATAGATAAATTAAAACATACGTGAGGGTGTTAGTATGCAGAAATTTTAATTAGTAACGCTTTGCATCACAATTCATTTCTAGAAAAACCTTGTGCAAAGCCCAGTAGATTTGCGAAACGCTTATTAATAGAGAAAAAACATCTATTACCAACAATTTGCTATAATTGAACACATCTTTACTGGGCGGGGTTCAATATACCACACACGCATCCAGTAATTTATTTCGCACCTGTGTGCTCATTACCTTAACAAACGAAAAATTCCTAACACCCACGAAAGCACAAACACATACTACAACTAGTAAAAAACGCGCGCAAAAATATTCACACTCCATTTATTTTAGATTTATTACCACCGCGATAAATCAAATCAGTGCCGATGAAGTTTAATGATCAAGAAACAATTGACAAGAGTTAATAATTTTTCTGCCAATAAAAATCCAAGAGTAAAACCGTTAAAAGCGCTGTTATTTTCAAGATATAAGGCGTCTTATCTAAATCATTTCTTTGAGAAGTATAATGAAGTTACTATGTGTGCTTTTTTTGTGTCACAATGACCAGATAATGATCTTCTTAAACGTGACGTGACGTTATTTAGAGGTTAGTCGTATGGGACGTCCCACGCATACTTAAGAACCTACACCTAGGCATGCCCAATTTTTTTTTTAAATCCCACTTCTATTGTCAAATAACGGAATACATTTGTAATTAAGCAGTCAAAGTTTAATCTACTTTACTTTGATGTTTTCTATAACATTGTAAGCAGTTTAGTGAAATTATATAGCTGCATTTTTAAATTGGGAAATTATTCTAAAAAAAGTTTGCAAATACCTGTAAAACAATTAAAAAAATCAAATCTTTGACATATATGAGTTAAGATTTCATGTACCATAAATATAAATTGAAAGTGGCTAAAACCATTTGAAATAAATGAAATTATAGAAGCCATGATCGTATGATAGGAGACGCGCAAAATATTATTAATAAAGAGAGGTTCAACTAAAAGAAAATGACAACATTTGTTAAAGGATTTACAAAATAAGATAAACCATTAAAAATTAATATTTAACAACAATAAAACTACGTAATTATGATTATTAGACCAGTAGAAAATTGTTTTGTAGGACATAATTAACCTGCCGACTGTTTAGGCAGTTAAGCAATTAACCTGTAATGAATTGAGCAACTGAAATATCACATAATGGCACGGGCAAAGTTAATAACAGATGACAAAACGAAAACAGTACGTAGGTAGTTAAAAATATTAGATCACGCAGTCCAAATATTATTGTTATTATTGAAAAAGTCTAAAAGAATGTATAATATAATATAATTTGGTAACTATACTTCGTATTTAGTGATTTTATATAAGAATTGTTATCAACAGTTAATTGAAACGCACTTTAACAATATACTAGTGACTAGTAGAACTGTAAACCAGTGATTACAAAAAAATTACACATGATTGCGTTTTGAAGGCCGTGTGAGACGATTAAAGATTTTGTATAGAAATTTGTTCCAAATATTAAACAGAAAATCTTATATCGTGTCAGCCAGGTTTCTCGTACAAAATTCTGTAGTTTCTTGCATGTACAAGTGTTATGCAGTTTCTTGTACAGAAAATACAATAGCGCGTGTTCTATTTGCAAGCAAGTTTTGATACAGAAACTGCGTGCTACAGATGCGCATTCAGTTCGTGAATAATGGCGACTAACAGCTGATTTTGAACAACTGCAGCTAAAGGAAATATAAGCAATAGAAATTCCTGTTAACAGTTAATTCTTGGTTTAAAATGGCAATTACAAGGGATAAATCCTTATTTTAAAAGGAAGTGCATATCTGTGTTTATACTGTTTAGGCGCATGTGCATGAGCAGTAACTTGTACATAAAATTGTATCAGTGTCGCACACAGTTTCAAACGAATGAAATTCTGTACTGAAATCTGTACAAGAAAAATAATACAAGACATTTTGTTTTAAATTTTATATAGAAATTTGCACTGTGTCACACGGGCTTAACGCGATCGCGCATATGCGCTTCAAGGATCCCTATAGGTACCTTAAAAATAAAAACATAAGAGTAACTCAGCCTTAATTTTGATTAAACAGCAACCATTAATACGTCAAATCTATAGTTTCATACACAAAATCATTGACGTTTTACCGTTCGCACTGAGCAAAGAAAAACGCGAGCGAACAAGTGTACTCTTCATGATGAGATGTAGCTTATTTCCTTATTTCTTTTTTATTTCTAACAATAACTATAATAACTACGCTATAAACAGCTATTTCCGTGATAACTTGAGGTCGATAAATAAAAATTATGGTCGCCACAATGCAGATAGTACCACAAATGGGGGAAATGGCCAAGTTTATACCCTAACTTCAACCCCAAGCGATTATATGCAATATAGGGAGAGTGGTCGTAATTTTCTGAGACATTGTATTGTTTAATAATAAAGTTGTCAACGGAATGCCCACTGTGATAATAAAATTGACCTGCATCAACTCAAATCTACCAGTTTTTAACAACCGTACGTCGGTAAATCCTCGGTTTATTTTAAAATACTTTCTAAAACTCAAGAAATCATCTAACAAGGGATGGTCACGATACGTTATCGCTAGAATCTGATCAAGGCTGTGTTCATTGCGTCAAGAACATTAAAACTAAATGTTTTGCAGAGTTATACGTGCCGCCACTGGCCATTTCCTTCGGAAAAATTGGGAAGAAACTAAAAAGTTGAATAATAAAGGTAATTTTTGCGTTCGTGTTGGCTATGAAACCGTCAGAGATAAAATCTAATTTCTTTTATTTACCAATGCGCGCATCTTTTGCAAGTAAAATGCTGCAAATTTTTTGAAAAAATCTTAAACGGTTCCGGAGAAAAATGCGAAAAACGAGACCCTTGTAAAAACGGGTTTTCGCCTATGCAAGTGGCATAGATTTGGTTACCTAACTTTTCAGATCATAGCGCTTTTGCAGGGGTTTCGTTTTCGACGTTTTTCTCCGGAACCGTTTAAGATTTTTTTTTAAAACTTTGCACCAACTTACTTGCAAAAGATGCGCGCATTGGTAAATAGAAGAATTTCTATTTTATTTCTGACGGTACCATTCCCAACGCGATCGCAAAAATGACCTTTATTATTCAACTTTACAGTTTTTCCCACTATTTTTCTGAAGGAAATGGCCAGTGGCACGTATATCTCTGCAAAACATTTAGTTTTGATGTTCTTGATGCAATAAACACAGCCTTGATCAGATTGTAGCGACATCTTATCGTGACCTACCCTGGTTAGTATGTTTTTTTTTTTTTTTGGTGAAGCTAATTAGGTTTTTTCCGGTACAATATTTAATTTCTTAACTGCTACCTTCGAAATGTACATATTCATGAATTTATTTTAATTTGCAAAATACCAATAAAGCAGTAACATAAATAAAAGAGCGCTATAATATTAAAAATTTCCTCTTATTTACAACGATTCAATATAAAAGCAAGGAATTTTTGACTAGATCTTGGTTGTGAAACGATTTCATTAAATCTGCTCTCAATTACTTCCATAATCAAAGCTAAAATTTTATATAAAACGACTACATTAAATCCAATATTGCACTTAAAGTGACAGCCGTGTTAAGGACGTCACCTAATAAACGAAGTTTAACAGCAACGCCACCATTTTGTTTCATAACACTAACAAATGACTGCGACGTGTATTATTCCTTATCGTATAATTTAAAATACGACCCAAAAACAGTTTCACGTTATGTTCCGTTGCCGAGGAACACTTTAAAGAGATTTTACCACTTATCTCACGGTTCCCCGGAAACTCGATAGTTTGATACGTGTAAGACGAGAAAGCTGCATTTAAACTGCATCGCAGGCAAAGAGCTTTTAGGTAACGAGGTGGAACCCTCAGATGCAAATTGGTAGGACGATCGTTCTTCACATTGTCGAGAGTTTAAAAAGCTTTTGCTTTAATTGTTTTTTCCTATCTAATTTAAAATAAAATGCTTTGTAATTAGGACTGCATTTTATAATTTGTCTACTGGGCAGATTTAAAAGTGATGAGTTTTAATAAAAGAAAACTTCAACAGCTAAAAATGAGTTTTTTTGAAACATTTTAAAATTGTATAAGAAAAATTAATTGACAACAATAATGGATTATAATGCGGTCGTGTTATGTCATAAAATTTTTAAATATTTTGCATAATTGCACTACACAAATAAAAATTGACTGGTCTTAATTGGCATGGTGTATTAAGACAAAATTTTATCTTAAATTTTGTGTTAATTTGACAGGTTGTCGGCATTTGGACAAATTTTTGGTGTGAATTCTTGACAAAGTAACACCGAACATAGATTAATTGCAAACGACAAAGAATACAGAAAAATTCTATCGACATTAGTAGCAAAACTTTTATGAATTGAGCAATTTATCTAGGTTTTTGTGAGAATACTTTTGAAAAAATTACTAAATTCAAAAACTATTTTACTTTAGTAACGATCGAATTTGACTAAATGTTAATCAAAAACGGCAGCTTCAAAAATGCTCGAATTTATCACACAACTAAAGCCCGTATGACACCATGAAAGATTCTGTATAGAAATTTGTACCAAATATTATACAGACAATCTTATATCGTGTCATACAGGTTTCTCGTACAAAATTCTGTATAGTTTCTCGCATGTACAAGGGTTCCATGCAGTTTCTTGTACAGAAAATACAATAGGGCGTGTTTTATTTGCAAGCAAGTTTTGATACAGAAACTGCGTGCTACAGATGCGCATTCAGTTCGTGAATAATAGCAACTGACAGCCGATTTTAAACATCTGCAGCTAAAGGAAATAAAAACAATAGAAATTCCTGTTAACAGTTAATTCTTGGTGATCCGAAGCAGGATGTTGTTATTGTTTAAAAGGGCAATTACAAGGAATAAAAACCTTGTTTTAAGAGGGAGTGCATATCTGTGTTTATACTGTTTAGGCGCATGTGCATGAGCAGTAACTTGTGCATAAAATTGTACAAGTGTCACACACGGTTTCAAGCGAATGGGATTCAGTAGGTACTGAAATCTGTACAAGAAAAACAATACAATATATTTTTATACAGAAATTTACACCGTGTCACACGGGCTTTAGACAAACAATATCCAATTTTTCTGATGACAAAATAATACGTTTTTTAAGTTGACTTGACCGGTACAGTCTTAATTCTGTGTCATTTTGGTGTAAAAATTGACATTTATTTAGGTGGCCAATGTTCCATTTACAAATTGGGTATATTTGGTCTATAATTCAACTTTAAATTGCTTTATTTTTACATAAATTGTAACTATTAAAGTATATCATGGAACCAGCACTGAATGTCTTCCATTTATCAAAGAATTGTAGTCGAATGAATAAATATTATGATGACTTTTTTTGACTTAAGTTAATGTAAAATAATTAATCGTTAATTTTTTGTTTAGAAGTAATAATATGGTGAAAAAATAATGTTGATTCATATATCGAAACATAAACTCAACTCACAATAATAAAACAGTATATTTTTTGATCAATGGTTATATAAAAAGAAAAGTCAATCAAACTTACAATAGGACTTTTATTGTTCCATTTTACCTGAAATATTTTACGAGGCTTTTGTAAAATTTTTAAATTCCTAAATTACAAACATAAGTAAAAGCTAGATTTTTAAAGTCGATTCAAGTAACATTCTATTTCTCTACATCAAAAATCACACAACAGCCCTTTAAAATCAGAATCATTTTGATATTATAGCACTCGGTAATGTATACAGTCAACCAAGTTATATTATATTCCAGATTAAACTGACATATGGAAGAAGAATGGTAAGATGGATGTCGCTTTTCGCGAATTAAGTGACGGATGGGTTTCCACATAACGCAGGATAAATATACGCCCCTTTCTTTAAAAAGAGCTTTAAAAATAACTGTTCTAATAATAGGATCGATTTTGGATCATCGAAATAAAATCATGGAGTGACAAAGATGTGCAAATTAAGATAAAAAACATAAAAACTATTTCAATCGCTGATTGAAAAAATAACCCAAGTCCATTTTCCCTAACTTTTGGGAATATTGAAAAAATTGTTTAGTTTACATTAAGGTTTCACAAAAAAATCAAACAACATGTGTTTTTGAAGATCTAAAAAATAATAAAGAACCAATTTCAATGATTTGCAAATGGTTTGTTTTATAAAAACCAATGGGTTTATAAAATAATGCTATAATATATCACAAAAGAAGTTATTAAAATTAAAAGTCGCGAATTATTGATAAAAATAAAGTGTTTACAGTTTATAAAAATCTTACACAATCCAACAAAAATTTTGAATTTGAATGTATTTTTTTCAGGAAAACTTAATAACCGTTTCGTGACGACATTAACTAAAAGACTGACGAAAAAGTCATAAAAACAAACATTAGAGTAGGCCGTGCCACTATCATTCAATTAATTAAACTAATCGTACGAGTAGTCGTTTAGCACACGAACGGCCTGCTAGATGCATGTCTTTGGGGAAACTTTATAATTCAGTTTGCCTAATCTTGTTAAAAAGCGCCATAAATCTTTTTAACAGCAAACATATTTTTAGAAGTGATATATTAACTGCGTTTATAATAAGTAGATGCATATTAACTTCAAGTATTATTACTTTAAGTATTTATGATCGCGGAATGTATAATGAATTATGTGTACAGCGCGTTTCAAAATTAATGTACACAATAGCTGAGAAATATTTGAGCTTTCAACAAGATGACGCTTCACCACATCACTTTAGTTCGCACGAAATAAGTTGCGACATACTGGATCATTGTTTGACAAAGAATCATTACTGGATGCAGTATGGGTTAAATAAGAATAAAATTAATCACCAAAAATGTTCTAAAACTTCGTTCCCACATCTCGACAATAATTTTTCGAAATTAATACTTGTGAAAATTTAATTTGGACTATCATATAATGTTTTACCCTTTAAAGCCGCGTACTGACCAAAATGAGTTCGCGAACTCGGTTCGCGCACTCGGTTCGCGAACTTGGTTCGCGAACTCGGTTCGCGAACACGGTTCGGGAACTCAGTTCGCGCACTCAGTTTGCGAACTCTCGTCCATACCAGGTTCGCAAACACGTCCACATCAAAACATTATTGTGTTCGTAACAGCTCCAAAACAGTTGGTAAAGGGTTTGCGTTTTGTAAATAATTATGTCTTCAAGCTTAGGGCTTATCGATGATAAACACCAACCACAAATAACGTGTGCAGTCAGTAATTGAGGTTATGGCAGGCACGAGTTCGCGAACAGCCCCTTTGATGTACCGCCTCAAGAGCGAACTCTGCCCGAACTGGCGAGCTACTCGCGAGCTGTTCGCGAACTGTTTGCATACTCCAGGTACACACCGGGTTCGCGAACAGTTCGCGAACCCGGTGTGTACGCGGCTTAACGTAGCTTTGACTTTTCGAGTATTTCAAAACAAAACCCCACAATTACAAACTATTCTAATGAAAACATAACTTTCGCAACCCAACTACAAACTCAATTGTGAGTTTGGTTTAGGAAGTTATTTTAATACAAAATAAATTACAACTACGATAAAATCGGCTAGTGTATTTCGTCACATGGAACTGTACAAAAATAAGTAAGTTCCTTGTGAGTTATTGCCTTTTTTAAGCTATTCGTGATTGGGAAATTAAACATGTAAGTTAAATAAACGGTAATATAAATAATAAAGCACGAATTTCCAACGCTTCGCTTAGAATATAAATCAGAATATATTTTACAATTCAATTTGCGTGCTTGAATTATCGCAAGGCCTTTTTCTAAACTAATCACAAATCACAAACCAAAAACATAATAAATTAGTTCTAGCAAAATAGGTCTATCCATTTTCCTACAGTCTTGGAAAACATTTTAGGTCATCTATTTTGATTTTCACCTAAACCTTAGTGTTTTATTTTAAAATAAACATAAATTTGTGGCCATGACACTTTAAAAAATCAGTAAGATGAAGAGCCGTAAAAAAGCTTTTAAAAATTCCATGCCATGAAGGCTTTTCCCCAATCCACGAATGTAAAATTTTAAATATAATATTGGTAAGTACCTACTAAAAAAGTTGTGTTTAAAAATTTTCAGCTTATTCCAAATTTTTTATGAACTTGTGATAACACGGACATTTCCAGTTTAAATTCTTATCAAGCATATCTTTCTATCTCTATCGGTTTATGAGATCTCCATTATCTATTTGTGTTGTGTTAGAACATACATCCGGTGTGGGGGATTAAAAATATGAAATAAAAAATACAGAATGAAGGGAAATCTATCAAGCAACATACAGGATGGACCAAATTCGAATGTTTTACGGGGTATCTCGGTTACCGTAATAGTTAGAGAAAATCTGATATCCGTCTCTTGGACTATTTTTTGAGAATATAACTCATGTATAATCATCAGATTTTTCACATCACTTTTTTGGCACCACAGACGAAAAATGAAACTTCATCATTTTTGGAAATTTACTATAACTTCTTTATTTATTAAAATAGAACCAAAATGTTGTTAAGGTTTTTTTATACAGATTTTTAGGCTTTATTTAAAAACTAAATAATTTTTTTTCAGTTCCCTTGACTTTCGAGAAGTAGTAAACTAATATTTTTTTAAATAAATAGAAACCATAAACCGTAATGATTCATATGATGTTTTTAGTTTTTAAAGAACATATAGAGTAGTTTTATATATTTATTGCAAAAAATAACCGAGATATGGCAATTTTTGTAAAAATTGCCTTATCAAAGTTTGTCACGATTTTGTAAACGTGATGTTTGCAATAAATAAACAACTAAACGTCATTTCCAAGTAAATTCTGCAGCAGCCGCTACGTTTTTATCACTTACAATGTACACTTCTAAAAACTTTTCAGTGTTCAGATTTAGTTATGTTCACAATAACACAATTAACAGTTATTTTATACAAAACAATACACGGATTTGCTTAAAAAGTGAAAAATTTACTTGGATATGACGTTTAGTTGTTTTTTTTTTTTTTTTTTTTAATTGAGAGTTTAGGGACGCTTCGACAACTGGGGTCACTAGCGTCTGGGAGGAGGGAGCGGGGAACAAGAAAAGGGTGGGTAAGGTAAGGGTAGGTGGAAGTGCTGTCACAGCATTTGCCTATAGTAGGTAGGGGAAACCACCTGAAACCCCTACGATGACAGACGGCCGCGAGATTCAAACCCACGCCTCCCGATTTTACTCGCTAGGTTGCATACCAACCAGCCACCGAGCTCGGTGTTTAGTTGTTTATTAATTGCAAAAATTTCTTTACAAAATCATGGCAAACTTTGATAAGGATTTTTTTACAAAATTAGACATAAATTAGGTATTGTTTGCAACAAATAAATATTTTTGAAAAGCTAAAAAAATTCTTTCATATAGTCATGGCCAACTAGGGTTTCCATTTAAAAAAATATAAGTTTACTTTATATCTCGAAAGCCTAGGGCGTTAATTTTTTTTTTTTTTTAAATTAAAAATCTATAAAAAACCCTTATAACATTTTGTTCTATTTTAATAAATAAAGAAGTTAAAATAAGTTTTCAAAAATGATAAAATTTAATTTTTCTTCTGTAGTGCCAAAATGGAAAGCGATATAAAAAATCTGATTACACAAGCGTTCTTTTCTCAAAAAATAGCCCAAGATACTGATATCAGATTTTCGCTAACTATTACAGTAACCGAGATACCCCGTAAAACATTCGAATTTGATCCACCCTGTACAGACAGACGGGCAGAATTTGCAGTCGATTTAACGGCAGTTTAACAATAATTAAGCAACAGGTCTACCCTAATCGAGCAATTTGTCGATATGAGCCGGCGCAATTGGCTCCGCATCGCCGCGATCCCGAAACAAAAATCAATAAATATCAAAGCGACAAAGCTTCGGAACGTTACTTCATACTAATTCGATACAATCAATTGAGCTAAATCGAATTTTCTGGCTTTTACTAAATAAGTTGAAGAAAACGTTTAGTTGATTCAATGTTAGAGAAGAGAAATAGCACTCACCCTCGATTAGATCAGCGAGAATCGAGAAGTTGCCCCGTCTCCGCTGTTCGAAACCTGAAACAAAACCAAAGTTTAGATGGATAACGGATAGCTTCAAGATTTACAACCAAACACTGTTAAATATTGGCATGCCACTAATGAAAATGAACGTCTTAAACTATGATTTATTGGAAAAACTTCGCAGGCGAAATAATTTACGAGCTTTCCTCCAATATTCACAACTGAATTGAATGCATTCAAAATATTTCCAGCTGTAAGATGAATTTATTCATATTAGTTCCTACTAAACGTACATATAAAGTAGTCGACAAAGGCTTGTATTGCTTTGTGAAGCAAAGTCCTTTATTGTTGTCTGTTTTTCTTTGTCATAAAAGTATTCTACATATTAAATTTTTACAATTAGTTATAAAGGGTGTCCCAAATTCGAGTAAATGCATGGGGATCTCGCTTATCTTAAGAGCTACGAGGTCGGTTAAATTGGGGCAAAGTTGCGAAATTATATGCTCATCAAATATCTGCAAAGAAAATTTTCATAGCTGTCAGTTCATAAGTTATTCAAGAAAAACTGAAAAAATAAATTTTCGTTTTTTTGTCCTATTTCCTACATTTTTTACGATATCGGCAATCTGGAAGCACTTCTCCATGGCAACTTCTTACACTTTATATTTTGAGAAAACATAAAATTTTCAACAACGTTTCGTCTCTTCAGAAACATCAACTTAATTTTTTTAAATACTGCTAGAAAAATTTAATCTCATAGTCGGATAGCATTTTGTCTTCTGATTGCAATGATATAATGTAAATGTGGGAGTAATTGACACTTAGACAAGATGAACAAGTTAAAAAATGTATATTACTCAGAAAAATTGACATATACTACTCTGGGTTTATGGAAAAGAAATGTGTATTTATAAATATCTTCATTGTGTTCACAAAATTTTTGTAAGGTGATACCATTTTTGAAACTGATTATTTTATTATTTATAGGAATATTCACCAGTAATTGACATAGCTAAAATCGGTATGTACCAGTAAATGACATCCTTTGTGGGTATAGTTGACATCAAAGAACCATTATTTTTTAAATTAAAAATCCTTATTAAAAGTTTATAATTCTTACAGTTATTGAGTATTGAACATTTAAATGGTGAACTAAACATATTCCTATAATAACTTTGGTATAAAATTACTATACTAAGTAAATAAACATTTTACTAAAATAACTATCCTAAAAATTTGAACTGCTGAAAATTGCACTTAAAGAACAATCGTTTCCTTCTATCTGTTTGAGAAGTGGGTAGTTTCGAAATGATATTAATTATGTTACCAACAAAATATTTAACAGTTGTTTTTGTGAAAATTTTCATAATTACAAAATTATTCATAGCGAATGTCTCTCTGTCTTTATTAATATTTTGTGAGTCTTCATAAAAATCATGGTATCATTCATCGAGATTTGTTAACTCAAAACTTGTGTCCATCGTCGAGGAACCCGACTGTACCCAATCTTCTTCAGATTCGCTACTAGAACTTGCAATCTATTACGTCTTCTTCTTCTCCTCTAGAAAGTATTGTTTTTGGCCCCATTTTTCTTTCAGTGGGGCTTTTTCCTTTGGATTTGTAAAGGAGACACTGGACACTAGGTTTTTTAGCTGCAGTAGCTACAAGCATTCCAAGTCGAACATCCTCTAGAGCATTTTTTATATCTTCTTCAGGATATGCTAACATTTTACCTTTGATGGGAGGCATATCCACTTAGGTTAAAATCTTTTTCCAAGCAAGAGTTTAAACGCACCAATAATTGACAGCCATGTCAACTACTGGTAAACATAAGAGATATGATCACCAGTAGTTGACATACTAAAACCATGGTCAAAAATAACCGCTACACTAATACTTGCAAGTTTAAAACACTACATAATAACCAGTAACAACATGTAACAACACAATTATCTATATTAATGTGTTCAAGAAAATAAAAATCACTTCAACCACTTTACTTATCTCCTTTAAATCGAATAGAAAAATTTGATATATCTGAATGCTCACAACTTTTTACGAGAAAGATTATGTCATGTCAAAATGAATGTTCTCAGTGTTGTCAGGATATCAACAAACAAAATTAAAGTACAAAATTACCAGATGGCACTAAACGTGTCGATGTAACAACAACCGAACTGTCTTTATAATGATTTAAAAACTAACATGTCAACTACTACATCGGTGTCAATTATACCCACATTTACCTTATGACACGTAACATTCAAAATGATATTTTACAACAAAAATTTGAGAAAAATTCATGTTGCCCAATTTTTGAATCAAATGATCTTATACAATAAAAAACAATTGTTTCGTTTTTTTTTGTTCTGTTAAAGCTGTAACTTTGACATTAATATGATCGTGATGAATTGTATAATTTGCAACCAGCTAGACATTTGTGCTTTTGTTTGCAATTTTTATTTTCGCTGTTATGTTATGGTAGTAAATTTTTAATTAATTTATTTATTCGCTATCACGTCGTGTATTGCGGGGTATTGTTAAAATAATTTTCGTCAATTATGGAAAATAAAAGGTGTTACAAATATGATCTTGTAATTAGTGATTTTAATGAAGTATTGAATAAACTGTTGAAAATTAAAAAGCATGCCATGAGAAAACAAAATTTTGTGTAGGTATATTATGACATTTCTCGAATTCCTTAAAAAGTGTTGATTGTCATATTTAATAAAATGGTTTTCACAAACAAAGAAAAACAAGACATGTTACAAATTTATTATTTGTCACCGCACATAAGGATAGCATCTTGAAATGTACTCAGAAAAACAACGGCCATTACAAGTTTTTGAGATTACTATAAATAAGCATTATTTAACTTGGAAAAACCTATTTACAATACATAAAAAAAAACAATACAACTTAAATGAATGAAAAAAAAGTTACAATAACTGTTCATGACATTAAATTTTTTTCGCGGTATTTAAAAAAATGAAGTTGATGTTTCTGAAGAGACAAAACGTTGTTGGAAAATTTATGTTATATCAAAATATAAAGCGTAAGAAGTTGCCATGGAGAAGTGCTTCCAGATTGTCGATATCTTAAAAAATGTAGGAAATAGGATAAAAAAACGGAAATCAATTTTTACCGTTCTTCTGGAATAACTTTTGAACTAAGACAGCTATGAAATTATTTTTGCAGATATTTGATAAGTGTCTAATTTCGCAACTTTGCCCTTATTTAACCGACCTCGTAGCTCTTAAGATAAGCGAGATCCCCATGCATGTACTCGAATTTGGGACACCCTGTATGTATACAATAACGTAGCACTAGAAAAATCACATCTTTTTTTGTACCGTGTCGAATTTGGAAGGTGTGCAAAATTATAAGTAAACAAAGAGCACAAAATGGTTGTTTTACAAGTTAATACAGTGATCATTAATTATTTTCATATAACTTCAACGTCATTTCATTTACTTTTTATATGAATAACATGGAACAAATACTGACGCATCACTTACTAAACATGAAACACTTTAAAAGTGCCAATTTATTATGATTTCAACTTAAGTGAAACAAATTAACGTTAAAATATTACAGCCGGAACTTGGAGTGTACAAGTTGTGGGTTTGGTCAATTGGTTGATAAATTTGTACATCATAAGTACAACACACTACTCGTACGCATATGTGCTTATAGGAGAGAATGACAAGGATACAACTACAATAAAAAGGAATAACAACAGGAACCAAAATCTTGGGACAGTCGGGCTTACGTAGTAGAGAACCAATCACCGAGAAATGTACAGCCGGTAGAAAATAAAGAAGTTTGTTCTTAAAATTTTTGTTTTATTTGTATCTAACGGTGTAATATCTGCTCTACACCTGTGTACTATGTAAAATAACGAGGTCCGTCAACTTGGCCCCCCCCATTTAGATTTTATAAATTATTTTTATTGCGCTAGATTGCGCTAAGCTAGCGCCACATTGCGCCACCAATGAAAAAGCTAGCGCCTCAAAGGTAAAAAATTTACAGCACTTTGTAGTTGGGGGGGGCCAGATTGACGCTAGCCCCCCCCATGTGAAAATCGGAACTTTTTTTAATTGCGCTAGATTGCGCTAAGCTAGCGCCTCTTTGCGCCACCAATGAAAAAGCTAGCGCCTTAAAAATGACGAAGTTATGGCATTTTGAAAATTTAAAGCTAGCCCCCCCCATGTCGAATTCAAACAATTTCTTTATTGCGCTAGATTGCGCTAAGCTAGCGCCTCTTTGCGCCACCAATGAAAAAGCTAGCGCCTTAAAAATGACGAAGTTATGGCATTTTGAAAATTTGAAGCTAGCCCCCCCATGTAAAAATTGGAACTTTTTTTAATTGCGCTAGATTGCGCTAAGCTAGCGCCTCTTTGCGCCACCAATGAAAAAGTTAGCGCCTTAAAAATGACGAAGTTATGGCATTTTGAAAATTTAAAGCTAGCCCCCCCCATGTCGAATTCAAACAATTTCTTTATTGCGCTAGATTGCGCTAAGCTAGCGCCTCTTTGCGCCACCGATGAAAAAGAGCCAGATATGTTTTAAACACCTAACTGAAGTGGTACTTTAAAGATAATAATTTGCAAAATGTGTTACAAAACCATTAGCATGCTAGATGCTTAGGCATCTGAAGTGCAAGGTATTTGGTCAGCAGATTAAAACTACGAGCACTTATACGATAAAATTGCAAGGGTGTTTTCACTTTTGTTTCTAACTTATATATTTAAGCTAATGTGAATTTTACTCATAAAACAGCGTTTATGCAGGGAAATAAAACTCTGCTCAGTTGATATAAAACAAAGATACAGTTTATTGCTAAGTAAATATAAAATTTGCCATCCTGTACAAGCTATAATTAATATTGAGTCAATAACAAATTAATAAAGACAAAATTAGAGTATCTCTTTTACGGGAGTATACAGGGTGTCCCCATTATACACGGCAGTACCATGGGGCATTTACAATTCCCCTTACCACTTTGTTCTGAAATTTTTGGATGATTTCGATATTTCTTTTACTCGCACAGCCCCAGAGCTGTGCTCCATAAGTCCAGACCGGTTTCAGTATCTGGTTATATACTAACGTTTTGTTTTGCATTGATAGTTGGGATTTGCTTCCCAGAAGCCAGTTCATTTTTTTATACTTTATGTTTAGTTCTTCTCTCTTCTTCTTCACGTGTTCGCTCCATCGAAGCTTAGCATCCAGTGTCATTCCTAAGTATTTTGCAGAGTTTGAGTGCGGTAATCGGTTGCCACCAATTTTTATTGGGATGTGATGTGTTTTACGATTGGTAAAATTGACGTGGACCGACTTCGTTTCGTTTAGCTTAATGCGCCATTTTTCTGTCCATGTGCTTATTTTGTTTATGGCCTGCTGCAGCTTGTTAGTTGCTTCTACGATGTTTTCTTCTACCGCTAACACTGTGGTATCGTCTGCGAACGTTGCTATTGTGGTGCCGTTAGTTTGTGGAATATCGTGGGTATATAAGAGGTATAAAACTGGCCCTAGCACGCTTCCTTGAGGATAACGCCTGCTTTTATGTCTTTGAGCCCGGAATAATGGTTTCCCTGCTTTATTCTGAATAGTCTTCCTGAGATATACGATTTTAGTATTTGGCAATACTGCTCTGCAGTTTAATCATTAGCCCTTTATGCCAAACCTTATCAAAAGCTTGTTTGACGTCTAAGAAAATTGCAGCACATTTTTTTTTTCTTCTAGAGCTTTTTCTATCAGATCTGTGACTCTGTGTACTTGGTCTATTGTAGAGTGTTCCTCTCGGAATCCAAATTGATGAGTTGGTATGATATTTTTCCTTTCGATTATGATCTTCATTCGCTTTAAGAGCAATTTTTCAAAGAGTTTGGAGATAACGGGTAGCAACGAGATCGGTCTATACGAGGTAACTTCATGTGGTGGTTTTCCCTGCTTTTGGATCATTATTACTTCTGCTATTTTCCAGATTTTTGGTACGTGTTTCAGCCTAAAGGTAGCGTTTATTAGGTTTGTTAGTTTTACTATCCCCTTTCTAGGGAGTTGTTTGAGAGTTAGACCTGTTATAAGGTCGAAACCTGGGGCTTTTCTCGAGTTAATATTGTTTTTAATGTCATTCTCAACCTCCTTTGGTGTTACCAGTGGGATCTCCTCCCCACCCTCCCGTGATAGCAGCAGCTGATCTGTATTATTTACACTCTCACGAGTATATTGTTCATTAGGTTTAAATGTTTGTTCCAGGTGATCTGCGAATAGTTCAGCTTTATGTTCATCGCTTTTCGCCCATCTACCTTCTTCACTCCTTATAGGTGGTACTTGTAAAGCTGGTCTCTTCAGTTTTTTCGTAGCTCTCCATAGTGAGTACTCCGTCTTTTTTTCAGCCGATAACCCTTTCATATAAGTACTAAAACTTTCATTTTTGCACTTCTGTATCTCCCTCTTCAGTTGTTGACTAAGATTATTTAAACTTGTCTTATCGGTAGGTGCTCTTGTGCGTTGCCAACGTTTACGCGCTTTTCTTTTTTCAGCAATTAGCTCACGAATTTCCTTTGGGTAGTTGTTTTCCCTTGTTTTCCCTGTGATGAACGGAGTGTTTTTCCATGCTGCTTTCTGTATGATTTTCATAAAGTTTTCTGTTTCTTCGTCCAACTGTTCAGTTGTTCTTAAGGGTACTGATAATTCAATATTGTTATTGATTTCTTCTTTAAACCCTTCCCAATCAGTATATTTTTTTACTAATGTTGGGTTGGATTCTTTTTTAATAACTGTTTCACTCAGTGTAAGAATTATTCCTGAATGATCCGAGTTTAAGCCGTATTCTTCCTCGACATCTATATAATTTGCCGATATTTTTTTGTAATGAAGAAATCTAATAGGTCTGGTATTTTTTGTACATCTGTTACATCCATATTCCACAATGGCGTCGTGTAGTTCCTTTCCTTTTCTTGTAGTTAACCTTGATCCCCAGTTAATATTTTTTGAGTTGTAATCTCCACCTATTATAAATCGTTCCCCGAGGCTTCTGAGGAATCTTAGATAATTTTCTTTTTTTAGGTTGTATCTCGGTGGGCAGTACGCTGCAGCAAAAGTTACTGATTGCTTCTTAGTTTTCACCGTTACTGCTGTAGCCTGGATTTCGCTTGTTGCATATTTTGTTTCCTCGTGATGTGTTATATTATTTTTAATTACATATATATATATATATATATAAACATATTGGACCAATAACATATTAACATTGAGTTTTCCAATATTGGCTGTTTATTAAAAAACTTAAAAAGGCCTATATTGGCCTTATGTTGCCAGACAATATAGGGTAAATATATTTTGTTTATGTCTAGCCAATAAAAGTAAATTGAAAATATTTATCAAACAATATAAACATATTGGACCAATAACATATTAACATTGAGTTTTCCAATATTGGCTGTTCATTAAAAAACTTAAAAAGGCCTATATTGGCTAAATGTTGCCAGACAATATAGGGTAAATATATTTTGTTTATGTCTAGCCAATAAAAATAAATTGAAAATATTTATCAAACAATATAAACATTATTGGACCAATAACATATTAACATTGAGTTTTCCAATATTGGCTGTTCATTAAAAAACTTAAAAAGGCCTATATTGGCTAAATGTTGCCAAACAATATAGGGTAAATATATTTTGTTTATGTCTAGCCAATAAAAATAAATTGAAAACATTTATCAAACAATATAAACATATTGGACCAATAACATATTAACATTGAGTTTTCCAATATTGGCTGTTTATTAAAAAACTTAAAAAGGCCTATATTGGCCTTATGTTGCCAGACAATATAGGGTAAATATATTTTGTTTATGTCTAGCCAATCAAAGTAAATTGAAAATATTTATCAAACAATATAAACATATTGGACCAATAACATATTAACATCGAGTTTTCCAATATTGGCTGTTCATTAAAAAACTTAAAAAGGCCTATATTGGCAAAATGTTGCCAGACAATATAGGGTAAATATATTTTGTTTATGTCTAGCCAATAAAAATAAACTGGAAATAATCATCAAACAATATAAACATATTGGACCAATAACATATTAATATTGAGTTGTCTGACATTGGTGATTCATAAAAAAACTAGAAAAAGCCTATATTGGCTGAATGTTGCCAATATTGGGCCCGCGTAACAATATTTGGCCAATATTGGGCCAATATTATTGTGCTACTTGGGAAGCCTTAAGTCAAGCATGCTATTAGCCAACTAAGTTTAGTTAAAAAAAAATATTTGAGGTGTATAAACAGAGTTTGTCGATGCATCTTTAGCGCTAATTTTCTCGAAAACGGCTACGTTTACAGCAAAAAACAAAGAGGGACGAATTTTTTCCTCTTAAGTCGTACTTTCTTATGGACGAATGACATTTTCAATTTTATTCCAGACAAAAAAATTTTGAAGATGGTAAGCGGATGACCTGACTATAAATCATACTTCCAATTACGTGTTTTCTTTCTAATTATCCCACAAAGTCAATGGGAAACACCCAAACATTTCGGCCAAGTTTGATAGCTCTAGCTTAAACGGCTAGGATGTAATCGATTTTTTGAATTTTTTTTCTTGCAACTTTGGAGGTCTCTAACTTTGAAAGGAAGCATTTTCGGATAACAAAATATTTGACAAATGGTCATCATTTTCACTCAGGAATATGCACCTACTTTTTTGCCGTGTATAATGGGGACACCCTGTATACTCCCGTAAAAGAGATACTCTAATTTTGTCTTTATTAATTTGTTATTGACTCAATATTAATTATTATAGCTTGTACAGGATGGCAAATTTTATATTTACTTAGCAATAAACTGTATCTTTGTTTTATATCAACTGAGCAGAGTTTTATTTCCCTGCATAAACGCTGTTTTATGAGTAAAATTCACATTAGCTTAAATATATAAGTTAGAAACAAAAGTGAAAACACCCTTGCAATTTTATCGTATAAGTGCTCGTAGTTTTAATCTGCTGACCAAATACCTTGCACTTCAGATGCCCAAGGATCTAGCATGCTAATGGTTTTGTAACACATTTTGCAAATTATTATCTTTAAAGTACCACTTCAGTTAGGTGTTTAAAACATATCTGGCTCTTTTTCATCGGTGGCGCAAAGAGACGCTAGCTTAGCGCAATCTAGAGCAATTAAAAAAAGTTCCGATTTTTACATGGGGGGGGCTAGCTTCAAATTTTCAAAATGCCATAACTTCGTAATTTTTAAGGCGCTAGCTCTTTCATTGGTGGCGCAAAGAGGCGCTAGCTTAGCGCAATCTAGCGCCATTAAAAAAAGTTCCTATTTTTACATGGGGGGGCTAGCTTCAAATTTTCAAAATGCCATAACTTCGTCATTTTTAAGGCGCTAGCTTTTTCATTGGTGGCGCAAAGAGGCGCTAGCTTAGCGCAATCTAGCGCAATTAAAAAAAGTTCCGATATTTACATGAAAGGGGCTAGCTTCAAATTTTCAAAATGCCATAACTTCGTCATTTTTAAGGCGCTAGCTTTTTCATTGGTGGCGCAGAGGCGCTAGCTTAGCGCAATCTAGCGCAATTTAAAAAAGTTCCGATATTTACATGGGGGGGGCTAGCTTCAAATTTTCAAAATGTCATAACTTCGTAATTTTTAAGGCGCTAGCTTTTTCATTGGTGGCGCAAAGAGGCGCTAGCTTAGCGCAATCTAGCGCAATTAAAAAAAGTTCCGATATTTACATGGGGGGGGCTAGCTTCAAATTTTCAAAATGCCATAACTTCGTCATTTTTAAGGCGCTAGCTTTTTCATTGGTGGCGCAAAGAGGCGCTAGCTTAGCGCAATCTAGCGCCATTAAAAAAAGTTCCGATTTTTACATGGGGGGGGGCTAGCTTCAAATTTTCAATATGTCATAACTTCGTAATTTTTAAGGCGCTAGCTTTTTCATTGGTGGCGCAAAGAGGCGCTAGCTTAGCGCAATCTAGCGCAATTAAAAAAAGTTCCTATTTTTACATGGGGGGGGCTAGCTTCAAATTTTCAAAATGCCATAACTTCGTAATTTTTAATGCGCTAGCTTTTTCATTGGTGGCGCAAAGAGGCGCTAGCTTAGCGCAATCTAGCGCAATTAAAAAAAGTTCCTATTTTTACATGGGGGGGGCTTGCTTCAAATTTTCAAAATGCCATAACTTCGTCATTTTTAAGGCGCTAGCTTTTTCATTGGTGGCGCAAAGAGGCGCTAGCTTAGCGCAATCTAGCGCAATTAAAAAAAGTTCCGATTTTTACATGGGGGGGGCTAGCGTCAATCTGGCCCCCCCCAACTATAAAGTGCTGTAAATTTTTTACCTTTAAGGCGCTAGCTTTTTCATTGGTGGCGCAATGTGGCGCTAGCTTAGCGCAATCTAGCGCAATAAAAATAATTTATAAAATTTTAATGGGGGGGGCCAACTTGACGGACCTAAAATAACGTTTGAGGGTTCAACTACCTTAAAAGGACGATCGCGAGCCATAATTAAAAACAATAAATATAAGAGTAATAAGTATTCTCCACCATAATTTTAACATCCAGTCCCTTTTTGAAACTATTTGTTTAATATTATTTCTAATAAAAGTAATTACTAATTTTTTGTACACTTATATTTACTGCCAAATAAAATAAAATCTTTCATACCTTAACTCAGTGGTTTCCAAACTGTGGGGCGCGCCCCCCTAGGGGGGCGCGCAGCTCTTACCAGAATATAATTTTTGATTACAAAGAACTTTATTTATACAGAATATGGTATATTGTTTTGTAACCCATTGAATAATTATAATAGTTGGACAGTATTTATGTTACTAAAAGTGAGGGGGGCCGCAAAATTTTTTTTATGAAAAAGGGGAGCGGAGGTACAAAAAGGTTGGAAACCACTGCCTTAACTATTACGTTTCAATGATTTTTTCTTATGACATTTTTTTGACTACGATGAATTAAAGAATAAAAATTGACAGGTCCATTTTTAACATTCTGTACAACATATTATTTTTTCATTAGTTTGTCAAGGGTGCCGTCATAAGTATATACCTTTTAAAAATAAGACAATATGTACTCACAAAAACAGCTCCCAAACAATGTTGTTGCAAATTTGATTAAACACTTGAAAAATTCCGACTTTTACCAACAGCATTTCGTAGATTTGACCCATTTTGCTAGATTTTGTATTCAAGGCCGCGACGTTATCTATTTACAATCGTGTACGCGATAAACATTAAAAAAAGTTACACAACTTAATACATTTTAAGAGCATGTATTAATAAACCTGTATCTCTGAGATCTACATTTTTCTTGGGACCTGTTTGATATATGCACCACCGTGTTTGTATAAATATAACCTAGAGCAAATAAACCTGTCAAGAAATGGCATAAAAATTCTCTTGTAACATCAAAACAGAACAATATATTTGACATATTTCATTTATCACGAAAATATCGCAATAGATATTGTTAAAATGTTGGGATAAATACACATGCTTCAGTCCATATCGCTAATGTTAGAAAAGTGTAAAATTAAATTGTACTATAACATTTTATTACTTTTTCACAAACATATTTTCCAGGTACAGAGAAGCATGGTATAAAAAAAAATTAAGCAGGTACACAATTTTTATGTTCAGAAGCTATACTTCATTTAGTGAATGTCCATTTTTGGTGTAACATTGACCAACCGTAATATAATTAACTCTAAGTAATTAGTACAAGGCCATGAGGCTGCATTATGTAAAATTTACTCATTAAGTCAGAATAATATTATTAAGGTTACTTAATTTTATGTTGTTCCCACAATATATCAAACTTAACAATACAAAATTTGCATTTGTGCACCTTTTGTTTAAATAATTGATCTGAACTTTTAAATTCAATTTTGAATTTAAAAATGTAAATCTTGCCAGAAGTATTTTAAACAGCTATTAAAATATGGGCTACAGGAATTTCTGCATTCCTGTCAATTCTTGTCGATACAAAAATAGTTTTTAAATAAAGAGCACACAGTTGTGGATGCTGTAACAAGTACTTTGGAAAACACTGGTTTCTTTAACTTAATAATTTGTTTTTAATGTATGATGTAGTTTGCATATTTTGTCACCGAGTTTGTGAGTTTATTTATTTTATAAATACCGCATGTAGCTAACGACGATCAAGTTCTGTACATATAGCGACATTTATTTTCTCGAAAAAGTCAAGTTTATAAACAAATTAGTACGGAATTCCAAACACACCTTAAAATAAAGCGGTGCTTTATATGCATACACAACAATACCAATAGCATAGAAAATTTTAAACGAAATAAAACACAATCTATTGCTTCTTAAAAAAACCAATCAACAAGGTTCGCTTTATGTATGTTTTATATTTTAATTAGCGCCGCGTTTATTATGTACTACGCTAATCAGGAAATAATTAAGTTCCTTAGAAACGTCATTGATTACAAAGTCTGCGATGGAAACACGGGCTTTGGATAAGTCTACAGAATTATACAATTTTGTAAAGGGAGACGTAATTTACAAAAAAAAAAACTTGTGTTACACTCATGTTTGAAATGTTTAAAAGCACGATTTGAAATATAAAAGTTTTAAATTAGTTAGTATACTATGAAACGGATTTTGCCAAAAACCATAGTTAGAAAATGTAAAAACATATCAGTACCTTGCAATATTAAATATTTCTTTTGAAAATGTCGTTTTATTGATAAAAAAAAAATATTTCTATTTTATATTTCGTCATCTTTCAGCTTTCAACAATTGATTAATTAAGATTGACTGTTTTAAAGGCAGTTCATCAGATAAAAAGAAACAGAACTTAGAAAAAGTGCAGATCTTAATTTTGTATTGCCCATACAGTTTGAACGCAATTTATAATTTAGATTTAATAGTAATAGTTAGTGAAAGACCATAAATTATCTTGAAATGTAAAACATATCTTATACTCCTAATATTTAGGTTTTGAATTTTTTTGTGTTTGAATAAGTACAGCTAGTTTACATTATGCATTGTTGTTCAAAGGCCACTTTGATTAAACAAAATTAATATTGTAAAAACTTACTTATTATTAAAGATAAACTAACGAGCATACATCAATGAAACGAGAAAAAAATCTTTTTTTAATGAGCCCATAGCCAATTATCGTTGCCATTAAAAAAAGGTTAATTTGGCTTATACAGGGTGGTTTTTAAATATTGCGAACTATCAAAAATTAAGGGGGGGTCTTTCATATATTTTTTTTTCTTAGACGTTTTCTTTCGGAGTTACACCCCCCTAAAGGAAAGCGGTAAAATTAGGTTTTAATATTATTTTTTAAATCTGGACGAATGTAGGAGAATGATATTCGGTAGATGTTTTATACTTATTGAAAGGTTTCCCATAGCAATATTTTTAATTATCTCCCATCTTCACAAGAGGCCGAAAAGTGCGACCCCTGTTGGTTTTTTACTATGGGAAACCTTTTAATAAGTATAAAACATCTACCAAATATCATTCTCCTAAATAAATCCAAATTTGAGAAAGGATATAATAACCTAATTTTACCGCTCCCCTTTAGGGGGTGTAACTCAGAAAGGAGACGTCGAACGAAAAAATGTTATATGATACACCCCCCTTAATTTTCGATAAGGAATCACCTCCCGAATATTTTCGCAATATTTAAGAAACACCCGTATTAAAAAAATTAAGTGTGTTACCCATAACTTTATAGATATTTTTTTTAAATTCTACCTAAAAATATCTACAGGAAAAATTTCAAATTTTGATTTGATCATAGGAGGCTATGAAATTATTTACCGTTGAAAAAATCCTGTTTTTAATTTTTTCAAAATATTTAAAAAAAAATGAAGTTAAATGTCAAAATGGCATTAAATTCGTCTTGAAATTCTACCCAACTTTGCTAATTTGACTATGTAACTCTTATAATAACAAAGTTACCCATAAAACACATGTAGATTATTATCACCCTGTATAACTCTTATAAAAACAAAGTAACGCGGTAGATAATCGTCACCCTGTATATACACAGCGTTAAACATTAACGAACTGATATGAACGTATAAATAAGTAAACCGCTGAAATATCTCATACACAATGCAACTCTGACACGGAAAAATGCATTCCATTTTTAAAACAGACGTGAGCAACTACCCATTACCATACTAGGAAAAATGCAGTAACAATTTTCAAAAGTGTCATTCAATACATTCTAGAAAGCAATTTTAAATTTCTACGTGCATCACGAAAGGAAAACTTGTCTAGCCATAAACTGCAACAGAGACACACGGAATAAGCACTTCCAGCTGCAGAATTATCAAAAGATACGCATCTGGCAGTGATATTATGGGTATGAAAGTGTATTCGTTGACCAGAAAATTAAGTTTCCATGTTAATCTAAGCATAGGCGATGAAACGCGTTCTAGAAATTTTGCAATATTAAATTTACAAGCGTGTCAAGCAAGTGTTCCTAAGGAATTTATAAAAATACAACGGACTGGACTTCCCGTGTTGTAACATCTATTGCTTTGTGTTACCTTTTTCGGAGATACACAACAGGTATTTACATTTATAGCACAATAAACTGTGTACTGCTCGGACAGTTGTAACACAGGTGACTATTACAACATTTTAAATTGACTATAAACCCGTGTGTGCCATAAAACTATAATTGGCGCATTAATAAATTTGTTATTTTATAAACTAATATAGAGGAAAAAGTTAACGAATTTAGGGTAAGCTAGTTACGAAAACACCTACACTATAATGAAAAGATAGATAGGGAAATAAACGAGAGAATAAGGCTCAGCAACTAGGCTATTTATGGCGATAAAGAAACAAGTTCTTAAAACAAGAGATACCAGAAGAAACGAAGGTAGAGATATATCGCAAAGTGTTAACCCCATCCTAACATATGGTTGCGAATCTCGGACCATAACCAAAAAACAACAAAGTGGTTTCGGAAAGTTGGAATTGAGGTGTTTAAGAAAAATTAAATTAAAGGACAAAATTAGAAACGAAACCCAATAGAGAAAGCCTAAAAGTACAACCAACAGAGAAAACCTCCAGGATACACAACTAAGATGGCTAGGTCATGTATATAAAATGGGGGATGAAAGGATGCCCAGAAAAGCATATAAGGGGCGTATGGAAGGAAAAATTTAAAACGGAAAACCAAGGTAAACGGGATGAGGAAGTGAAAAAAGCTGCCGCAAACAGAAATCCCATGAAGTAAGAGAGTAGAGAGGCGTAAGAAAAAGAAGATGAAAAATAAGGTACGGTTGTCGCATTTGGAATTTTAAATTATCATTTAAAAAATTGTAAAGGAAAAATCAGTTGAAACAAAAAAACAAGAAAGACAGTGGGATGGTTGGGTAAGATGAAAGAAGAAAGGTTAACTAGAAAAGCATATGAAGCAAGAGCACAGGGAAAAAACAAAAGAGGTAGACCGAGAAAAACCTGGCACGACGAAGTTGAAAAAGCAGCAGCGTATAGAAACCTCAAATGGAAAGACATAAAAAGGCTAGCACAAGACAGACAAACATGGAAAAAAATCAGCACAACACAACTCAACAGTACTACACCTAACCGTAGTAGGACTCATGACTAAAAAATAATTTAAAAAATGTAGTACGTTATACCGATCATAAATATTTTTCATTGGCTTTTGTATAAATACGCACTCGTCAATTTGGCTTTTTTGCAGCTATTCACTGATAAAAAAAAGGCTTTTGTCCTTGCAGGTCATCGGTTTGTCCAACATGAAAAGCGGTTTATGTATCATGTACGTTTAATATGGTAAGCAGGTAAAGATATTTTTAAATCCAGCAACGAACAAATTGCAAAGACTTATTAAATATATTTGTTACAATTTCATAACAATAACTTGTCGCAATTTATTTTATAATAATATTTCCGATATGGATCACCACAAGATCATCTTAGAAGTTAAAAGTGAATTCCAAAGGTTGTCCCCATTTCCGTTGGTACAATAACCAAGAAACAAAGGTCAAGGTGTCCTCAATTGCATGGGAATTCTCTGACTGAAAGTGAAATTACTGAGTGAGAGATTAAACATCGAGGTGTGGGTGATGCTTTTTGTTTTGTTTGGGAACCAGAACACGAAAATGTATCTACAACAACCTGCGTCGTGCGAAAAAGTGTAAGACATGATTGCATAAGCAGAAGAAGCTGCAACATCCGTTGGAAAAACAATTTTAAACAAGTTGCACATAATATTCCCAATAAATAATATATTTGGTTACAAAATATTTTTCAAAGGTTGTTAAAAAAATATGCAGACATTTTTTAAATTTAATTTCAAAATTGAAACTTAAGCCTGTTGTACTAGGACTTCTTGATAAATAGTTGGCTTTGGCAGTGGCGTAACATCGGGGGTGCAGCGGGTGCGGTGAACACGGGCCCACAAGCCAAGGGGGTTCATAGGATACAAACAACCCTAACAAACTTTACCCTAAGACGAAAAATTTATCCGAAGGGTCCATTAACTCTTCTTGCACACGGGCTTATTCACTTCTTGCTACGCCACTGGGCGAATATCGTTACCACGGAAGCAAGTACAACCTTCGGCAAGTACAAATACAAAGTTTGCTTTCAAAATGTCCAGTAATTTTTTGACCGTGATTATCCTAAATAGCCATGTAGGGTGAAAATTTGAATTTTGACAAAATTTAGTGCCGTTTAGTAATTAAGATTCTGTTCTTGAAAATACTATCTAGTAAAAAATTTATAATGACATGTTGACAACATCAGCAGATCACTGTCTTTCCCATTTTGCAATTGAAAAAAAAACTGCGTTGGGAGATTTAGGCAGGGTAGAAAAAATGTTAAAGACGAGACATTTCTTCATTACTGAGAAACATCGATCCTGTCCATGGTTTGATTTTGGAAGATAAAATGAGCATTAGAGACCTGACCATATCATATAAACGCGTTTTTCATACAGTTTATCATGAATTGGGTATGAAAAAAAGGACAGCAAAATGGATAACCAATGCCTAAATATGCTGATCAAAAGGGAATGAGTCTCGTTACTTCCAGATCGATCTATATCCAATTTGAAGATGGTACGTCAACCTTTTAGGGCCATATTGTAACAAAAGATGAAACTTGGCTGCATTGTGCTCTAGAGACAAAAAAAAAATGCCTAAGAGTAGGAACTCTTCCCGGAGTAATTTTCAAACCAAGAGGTTTATGGTAATGATCAAATTTCAATGAGAAATAAATTTTGTTTTAATTCCTCATTTCAAAAGCTACAATATCTAGATTGTAAGCTTCAAAATTGTTGTTCTTTTGGCACTTTGTTCTAAATATCACTAATTATCTCCATCATTTGCTTTGTTTGTTTTTCCTTGCATTTTCCGACCCGCCAGTTGGAAACAAACTCCGTTTTACGCTAATATATTAGCTTTATTCACGCTACACATAAACAGAAGAATAAATTGCAAATTTTATTTCCTACCAACATTTAATAACTAGCTATATTATAAACAATACGTGCCAGTTATATGAGAATTAATTGTAGCATGTGTTTATTTGTGTTTAAAAATGTGATGTAAATAGCTGTTTCGTGTAACTTTTTATTTATGAACGTTTCATATTTGACGTTGAAACTGTATGAAGAAGTTTCAGGATATTAAAATAGACGGTTTGATAAAAACTCTACTAACGACGGTAAAATTATATAATAGTAAAATGAGTCCGTAGAAATACTACACATTTTCCTTTTTTTGTTTAAATATGTTTTTGCGCAAAATTGGTCAGCGGAAAATATAACATTTTATAAATAACAAAAACAATTCTTAGCTTGATTTTCAAAATTTCTTTGTACACATTTTCTGCACAATTTTATGCTTTTTCTGGCAACAAAAATGATTAAGATAACTTGGGAATCAACACTTTTTTCGCTGGAAGCTATTCATCGTTAAAATATGCTAAAATATTCACGCCAAATCATTTCATTAATTTATGCACACAGGAAATCCTCAATTTACGTAAAACACATAATGATTAGTAAAAGATGTTGCCATATACCTAACAATAAGTAAATTTGTAATATATTTATTTGTTACTTCTGTACCTAATCAAAACAAAAAAACATTGTAGTGTTGCGAAATTATAAGAAAAGTAACAATAATATGGTAAATAAATGTAGAAGATTATACACATAAATAAACTGCAACTTACAATATTTTTTTTTATGATAAGCAGAAATACAAGCTGTGGAAAATGTATAGTAGAAGTTTTTCGACCATTTTTTATTATAGAGGAAAACCTTCGAGTACAAATAATACAGCTTTGTATTCGTGGACATGAATATAGAGAGGTTGCATAAAAAACTTACACAGAAAATGGGTTTTTACTGAATTAAGGATAGTTCACACGGTGACACTAGCGTCGCGACATCAAATGTCACGACATCGCTTGACATTCGGTGTCGCGGCACAGGGTGTTCACAAGTAAAATGATATATTTGAGCGTCGCTACATTAAAATAAATATGACCGCTCTTGTAACTGCAGCAACGAGTGTTGTAGAGAAAAACTGATTCTTTTGAAGTCGCTACATTCGGTAATAGATTTGTCCCATAAACAAGGATATTGTTCATAATGCTCCAAAATCGTTGGAACATCTATCGTGGACATGATAAATTGGAAATCGATGACAAACAAATGTATATTATTGTATATGTCAATGTATAAAAGTATGGTAGGCTTTAGGGTTTCTCATATTTGACCATTTTGCTTGTCCCGGGATTCCGGGAAGAAACCGGCCTTTGTCCCGGGATTTCCCGGGATCCCGGGATGTAATAAATTATGTCAATATATTTTTAAATAAATAACCCAAAAAATTAAGGGAACGGTTTATTACTTAAAAACAACTCCAAGTCATATATGTAATACATTTTGCTCCATGATTATTATAAATAATTCAATAATATTGGTGAGAAAAACATACATTTGGGAATTATACCCTTTCTATCGCAATTTCATATTTATGAATACAATAATATAATTTTTACAATGAATTTTTGTAATGTGATTTAAGAAAACAAAGGTGATCTGTGCTTCAGTCAATTAGTCTTTTTCTTAATTTATTAACAAAAAGTCCTGCTGCATAAAATGCTCTCTCAGTCTCTATTGACGTAGGTGAAATTGTCTTAAGAGCATCTAGCACCAAAGAAACATCGTTACAATCAATAAAATTTCATTTATAAGCTATTTTGCTTTGAATTATCAGGGTACACAAAAATTAAACTGTAAAAGTATTTTGAAGATATTAACTTTGTCATGTAGACCGGGCTTCTTTGCGCCATACTAAAAGAGAAAAATTATTTTGAAATAAAAATAAAGTTTTTCCATAATTTACTGTTAGTAAAGATATTTTAAGTATAAAATTCTGATAAGTTATGATAGTATTACAAAGATCTTAGCACAAAATAAACGAAAATAACACTTTTTTAAAATCCCGGGAATTCCCGGGACAAAAAGCATTTCCCGGGAAATATAAAATAGCTTAAAATGGACCGGGATCCCGGGAAAGAAACCCTAGTAGGCTTACGTCGAATGCGCACTGTCAATATCTGTGTCGCGACATCGCGGCAATAGCGTCGTGACATCGCGACTCAGGCTGTTCAGACGACGACATCTGATGCCACGGCACCTAGTGTCACGGTGTGAACTACCCTTTAATGACACAATAATAGAATCTCATACAGCCAGATAATAACAAAAATATTAAACGTCACTTTAATTCCATTGTGTGGTTGCTTTGACTTTTATATTTCTAAAAGAAATTTTGGTGCACATTTCTATTTATTTTATGAAAGTGCTATATGTCTGTTAAGCAGTAGCGAAAGTTAAGGCCAGAAAAAGTCGCAAGTCAGAGTCGGCTAGATACAAAAAAAAACACATATAGGTTGAGATGAGAATGTCTGCAGGAAATAATAAAAAACGAGAACCGTAAAAAGATTAAGGGTCAACAATTGGCCGGGTAGCAAACAATGTAAAATAAAATTAGGATCCGGAAGCATCAACTGGGGCACTCGGACCGAAAACATAAGGAAAGTAAATTCCCAGCTGTTGGCCATCGTTTATTTCATCGTCTAATGCAAGGATAGATTTGTAGAATACATATAATAAATAGGATTATGGCACAAGTGTTCTAGTGACCAGAAATTTTAAACTTTATTTTTAAGTTAAAATGTTTGAAACAAAACCGGACAAAAAATTCTAAACCATTGCGAACTATTACAGTAAAAATGATATGTGCCAAATAGATTGTGTATTCGCACATAGATGGAGATACAAAGTCAGCCAAATAAGATAAGATGTTTTTATTTTTCAAAATTTTAATTGAAAAATAAACTATGACACTCCGAATACAAACTGTGAGATAAATGAGTATGTTGTTTTACATAGAAACTATAGTTGGCTGCGTGATTATAAACATGTTTATTTTTTTCTTTTTATAATAATGTAAGGGGTTGCACAGTTATTTTGAGAATTTATCTCAAAATAAGTTTAAGATAACGAAAATGTTCCAATTTTGAGTAAATATAAGTAAGGTAACAAACACTTATTCACTAATATTTTCCTCATAGATTTTTTTGTTTTGTTTTGAACATGGTTAAAAGTAGGGGTTTGGAGCGGAGCTCGGAGCTGAAGCACGGAGCAGTGGAGCAATGGGTTTTTGCCCGGAGCAGGAGCGGAGCCAGGAGCAAATAATTTTGATTGTTCCACTGCTCCAGTTTATTGTGTAAAATTTAAACAAAAACTACTTTTTTTTTCCTTTTTCTCAACGTTTGAAGATCAATAATCTGTTTTTTCAAACATTTATTTAAGTTCACTTGTTTGTTAGGGCCAAATATTGTCATTTTTAACCAACTTCTAGATATCCGATAAAATTAAACTTTGTTTTTAAAATCAATTTTTTTTAATCAAAAAACTTTCTTTAAAAATGTTTACAATATTTGGAGCATGGAGCGGAGCTGGAGCGGAGCCGGAGCGGAGCCGGAGCAGGCATTTATTGATTTTCACTCGTTTGTAGGCCAAATATTGTTATTTTTGACCAACTTCTACATATCCGATAAAATTAAAACTTTGTTTTTAAAAAAAAACAATTTTTTTAATCAAAAAACTTTTTTTAAAAATGTTAACAATATTTGGAGCACGGAGCGGAGCTCGAGCAGGCATTTAGATGCCGGAGCGGAGCTGGAGCGGAGCAATTAAAAAATTGGACTGCTCCAAACCCCTGGTTAAAAGTATTGCAAACATCTTTGGAAAATGATCTAATGTAACATTTATGGAAATGAAAATATTTTTAAAATCTATGAAAAAATACGGATTAACAATTTTATAACAAGATAATTTAAAAATGTTTATATACTTACATTAAGAAATTTAACTTAAAAAACAACGTTAATATAATAGAGAAGCTAACTTAATATAGCCAAACACTTGAAATAAATTGCTATGGAAATTGATAAAGTCAAATAGGCGAACCTAATTTAGGAAAAATGAAGATCAATTTTCCTCTAGGCCAGTGTTTTTCAAACTATCTACTCTGAGGACTCTTTTCAAAATTAAATTCTTAGAGAAGACCCCAACGAATTGTTTTGAAGACAATATTTTTGATTTTTTTGGCCTGGCAAATACACTTGGATGATATTTTACCATTATGAAAGGGCTCGGAGGCCCCTTCAGAAGGATTCAGGGACCCCCAGGGGTCCACGGGCCACACTTTGAGAAACACTGCTTAGGCAATAAATAAATTACACCTAGAATACGTTTTTAGGATTTTGTTTAGACCCAATTGAAAGTTATTAAATCAATTGAAAGAAGAAAGGATTGCGAAGGATTTAAATTAAACGCAATAGAATTAAAAGCTGTAAAGGAAAAGGTGAGTCCAACGATTATTTAGTGGAATCGCTTCAATATTATAGCAACGAAATTATTTAAATTTTGCAAAAATACAACTATTTAACAATTACTTTAAATAATTCCACTAAGTTTACACGTATCTCTTCTTACGAAGATTACTTTTGTAGAAATGTTAGAGCAGTTTCGAGATTTTAGTCTCTTGGATGAAGGGACGCGAGTCTCGGAACACTACTGGCATTTCTACAGAGATTCTACTCAAAAAAAGACAAATGGTTTCAAGTTGTACCTATTTTGATTATATAAATAAGTCACTTAGATAATGTAAGGACTAATCGAATTACTTTAAATATTGTATGTTCCATTTATTAAAACAAAGGACGATTTTTGTGCTCTAATTTCAATTAATCAAGAGTCCCCGTCCCACGGTACCAAAAAATCGGCGATAGATACTTCTAAATTAATTAAAAGTAATGAATTATCTGACTTCAATAGATATTTTAAATTAATCAAGTGTCCTGTTGTTTTAAAACAAAACATCACACAAACATCTATAATCATAATACCTAAGTCAGAGCAGGAATCTGATGATGAATGGATGGACTTGTTCGAAGCCACTTCACGAATCAACGATCACCGAAGAACTGACCAGTGGTCACCACACTATCAACTTATCAGTGGTAGATCTCCCCCAGGACAGATCCCATTGGTCTAACGACAAGGGTACGTGTCTACAATTGATTGTTAAAGGGTCGTCATAGCGACCCTTTTCAAATACAAACAAGTTTTTTTCTGTAACACTCGTACAGTATCGGTTTTACTTTAAAATGATCGCAAAACAAGTGAATTTTCGTGTAATAAAAACAAAGACGACCCTTATCTTTGAGATGCGTCAACGCAGGCTTGGATATTTTTTGTTTGGCGTTTCGTACATGTACCGCATTTTAACTCCGCGTTGAAAACGAAAGCATTCCCATTCCAGACGATACGGGTCGTAAAAAGTTTGGTCTTTTACTGACCTACATGTTCTTTTGTTGCGTGTTTTCTTAAAATAATTAATTCGGAAATGGGCACGATGCACCGAAAATAAATTGTTCATTTATACAAAATTTCGTTTCGTAACTACGTAATTACAAAATTTAATTAAAAATGTTTCAATCAACGTTATCAACCGCTCTAATAAGTAATATCTCGATTACATGCACATTAAAATTTGTCGAGATGGGTTGGAGCAACAAAAGCAATCGATTTGAACTTTTGTATAAGGAGTGGACTAAAAATATTATCCTAATTAAAGAATTTCAACACTTCATAATTTTACATGAAATTATTGCAAAACTACAGATAATAAAACAGTGATCTTTAGCTCCTAAAGTTATTGTTATACGCAATTTATAAAATTAAAATTGAAATACATTTTGAGGCATTGGTAGTTACTGCCAGAATTAAATAAAAGTTTCGTTGAAAACGTTTGTCTTGAGTGTTTTTCAATTTATTTTAACCATAGAACCCTTTTATAATTTTTTAGGCATCACGAAATTTTAAGATTTTTTCATGCTTGGCACAGTGCATACTATGATAAAGCCAAAAAAATGGTGCCCAGGGACAGAATAAGAAAAAAATATATAGTTTTTTCCTGGGACTGAGAACGGAACGAAAACGCTGTTTACAATTTAGCGGGGGCCCAATGATAGAAACAGAAACAAAACTGTAAACGGACTTTAAAGTTTATCACAAACATTTTATATCACACATTTATTACCAAAAGTACAAAATAATCTAGCCAAATTTGTTTTTATTTATAGACGGACTATGTTTTTAATTAAAAAACTTGATTTAAATTTTTTAACAATATTTGGAGCATGGAGCAGAACTGGAGCGGAGCAGGAGCAGGCATTTGGATGCCGGAGCAGAGCTGGAGCGGACCAATTAAAAAATTGAACTGCTCCACATCCCTGGTTTTAACCGTTATTAAATTTCGGTGCACGAAAACGAAATTTTATGGGTGGGAAAGTTCAGAACAAAAACCAAATATTTTGTTTTCGTTCTGATCAAAAACGAAAGAAATATTTTTCGTTTTGGTCCCTGTTGATTGGAACGAATAAAATGCTTCTTTTTCTTGCTTACCTTTCCCACTCAAATAATTTCGTTTTTGTTTACATAAAAAAATTAAATAACATTTTATTTCGGTTATAACTACATTAACTTTCCTACAAAACAACTCCAGTTCGAATAATCGTTTATACAGATTATAAATACTGCATTTGTAATAATGAGTAAATTAGCACAGATCTCCTTTAAATAAAAACAAATTTCGAGTGGTTATTTTGTACTTTTAGTAATCCAGTGGTGGAAGTAAAATGTTTGTGACGAGTTTTAATGTCAATTTATATTCGTTCCCGTGTTTTAGCAATCTTTGGGCCCCCCTTTAAATTATAGACAATGATATGATGGGTTTTGATCTTAATGGACAGCATATTTTAGAAGACTGGCGAACCGTCATATTAAATTTACCAAATTGTTAAACATAATTAACACATATTCAAATAAAATTTGTGCATTTTATTTATGATTAATTCGCGCCCATCAGGTGTAAAAATACAACACGATTTGTTTATTGAAAATGTATAACTATCTATTTCTAGTAATATGGCGTATTATTTAAAAATACAGAAGTATTAATTACAATGGATAATTCACTAATGATTATTAAAGTACATTGTAAATATGTGATATTAAATCGGTTAAAATCGTAAAAATAAATCATTTATTTAGTTTTAAATCTTAAAGAAAACAAAAATTTCGTTTTTACTGTATTAGTTTTAAACTATTAAGTCATTAGGTTTATTTTTTCTACCAATTTTTGACGGCACTCCTTTTATTCTTTACCGGTATACCTCAAGGTGGAACCGTGGAACCAAATTTGAGAAACGCTGGTCTAAATAAAGCGTATGTAGAGCGTCGACTTATTATTTGTACAACAGACTCAACATTTTCGATTGGGCATCTCCACAAATATTATTAGTAGAGTCTACTGAAAACCAAATTAATGAACTGCTAGTTAAAAATTCAGTTATTCTTGGCTAGTCTAGACAAAAACAACAGCAAAAAACATAAACGTAGCTATTTGTCAAGAAGGCTGCTACGAAATAGCATAATAAAATTCGAAACTATTCGCGTATACTTTACGACCGAACAATTTTCAAAATGTAATTCTAAAAAAGTAATAAAAATAAAACGATATCCACAAAATGGAACTGTAAATTTTTCACAGAACGTAAACGAATTGTTCGCAACTTCAATTTTCGCGCATGACCCGAGTTAGTAAAACAATTAGCGTGAAATGCAGATTCTGGACACGGCCATGGTAAACGATATGCAAATTCGTTTTCTATTAATAACGTCTACTAAAATAGTTTTGTTTTCTTATTTAATTCGCACTAAAGGCATCTTAAACTAATATAATGCAGATACAGTTAGAACGACTACTCGTGGATCATTTTTGAGTATTTGTGACCCAAGATATAATATCGTCTTAATCGGTATAATAGGAAAAAAGATGGCTGTCTGATAGTTCTTGTTTCATTGAACTCATTATTAGCTTAATAGAAGAAAATATCACTTCGCTTTTTTATAAAACTTACGTTACTAGTGCAAAAGTCGATTTTCACCCATTTAGATTATTTTTAAAATTTCGAAAATAATTAAAGCACAACAAAATTATTTTAAAAAAATACTTCTAATAAGATAAATTTAATATATGGACAGTTTATTATGAAAGTGGTGTTAGTCCATGTCTATTTGTTTCAAGATATTTAATGTTCGCATTTTTATAGATTTAAAAATACTGAAAAGGTCTACTAAGTTTATTTACGTTTCGATCAATTATAATATTAGAAAACTATTTTTTTGGAGAATTCATTTAGCCAATATTTTAGTTTTTGAGCCATAAATGGAGTTACACCAGCGGTTCTTAACCAGGGTTCTATACACCCCAAGGGGCAAGTGAAGCTTCCACAGGGGGTACGTGTCAAATACCCAGGATACATTTATTGGTGGAATTTAAGAATCAACAATTTTCGCACCAAATCTTTTTCACATTTTATGTTTAAGCTATGCATTTTTTTTTTTTTGCAGTGAACTCACTTATAAGGGGTGGGATGACGCTCGACAGTGACACCAAGGGGTACATTGACTGAAACGGGTTCAGAATCGCTGACTTACACCATTTTAATAATTATTAATAGTAAATATCATTGAATTTTAGTCACTTCGATTTTAATTTCCCTTGAATGACGCAATGTTTTAGTCCGGTTTTGTATAAAATAAAAACAAATATTATTGTTAATCTCAACATGTATCTTCTTTCTGTAAATCACATTGATTATTTTTTTTTTTTTTTGTAAACGCCTTAATTTTTGCAAGGCTGTGGAGTCGGAGTTTAAAAGAAATTTCTGGTTAGTGGAGTCGGAGAAAATGTACTGACTCAGACTCCGAGAACAACAAAAAATTGCGAGATGATCCTTTGCCGCAAAATTTAAGCTCAAATTTTAAGAAATTTCTTTATGTTTATTTTTCTTTTTTATATAACACACACCATAAAATATGTCTTAGTATTTAATTTTGTCGGAGTCGAACTACTAAAATTATCGTCGGGGTAGACTTTTTTTACCGACTACGCAGCCCAGAATTTTTGCATTACATGGCAACAAATGTATTTTGTAAAATAGCACGATTTTACTCTTTAGCTTACCCAGTGTTTATTAATAACACGATAAGAAATAGACTCGAAAAAGTTTTATTATAAATTATTATTTATTTAGTCATCTGTTTTTCTACTGTTAGGTGAAGCACTGTCGAGTTGTATTGTGCTGACTGTTCTTCAGGTTTTTCTGTCTTGTGCAAGCTTTTTTATGTATTTCCATTTGATGTTTCTATCCGTTCCTACTTTTTTAACTTCGTCTTGGCAGGTTTTTCTCTGTCTACCTCCTTTGTTTTTCCCCATCACCTTGCTTCATAGGCTATTTTGGTTAACCTTTCTTTTTTCATTCTATAATTGTGACCCAACCATCTCAGCTGTCTTTCTCGTATTTTTGTTTAAACTGTTTTATCTTCAATTGTTCTCTATATGTTTCATTTTTGGTTCTTCCTTGGAGTATTCTTACAATTCTCATTTCTGCTGTCTTCACACGGCAACTATTTTTGTTTGTGAGTGTCCACCTTTCTTTTTCGTATAAAAGTCCTGGAATTACAAAATTTTTACCACTTTCTCTGTTGTTCGTCTTTTTCCAATAAATGTTCTTAAAGTTTTAAATATTCTTTTAACATTTCCTGTTCTTTCGCCTATTTCCTTGTCCATTTCCTAATTATTTTTCTCTATGATTACTCCTAAATATTTAAAACTTTCTACCTGTTCCAACCTATGTCCATCTAAAGTGATGTTATGCTCTTTGTTATCTGATGAAACGATCATAGTTTTAGTTTTAGTTTGATTTGTATTTATTTTCATACAAATTTTTATCGATTTCTCGTCAATTAATAACGAATTTTTAATTGACCAAAGCATGAGGACATTTTAAAATAAAAACTATAAATTGTCTAGAAATAAAAAATGTACTTATACTAAATTATATGTTAATTATTTGTTCTTAATTTTTTTTTTACAAAACGGATTTAACAATTTGATTTAGTTTTTCTTCTTATTTTTAATCAAAACCGGACTAAAGGTAACGTAATTTAAATAAAATATACAATCAAATACCGATGAAAAAAAAAATTAATAAATTTACAAAAATTTATAGAAATGTGTGCAAACTTAGTTGATTTTATCAGTATTTTTAAATTGACTAATATGTAAACCCTTAAATATATCGAAAAAATAAAACGGTACATATATCTCTGTCCAACCTGTGTAAGTCCTATTTTATTTATTAACTATCGAATATCGACCTGTTTTGCAGTTAGCCTAAAAATAAGGCGTTACTTATCTATATTATAGCTTTCAAGTAATTACATCGTAAATAATATATGCGACCCATCAATTTTTTGTAAAGCTGCGCATTTACATGATAAACCAACATGAATATTATTTTTTTTAATTTACACTAACGGCGAGCAATTACGAGATTGTGTAAAAACAAACGGATCGATGCTCAGGGCTCCAGCGATGAATATATGACACACCGGAGGGTCCCAATGTTATTAATTAATTTAAATAATGTCGAAACGCACGAGACACAAAAAATAATGCGATATTATAAACACTTAAATAAACAACAATAGCTACGTTGATGATTATTGTACTGTTAAATTATTAACAAGTACATCTAGATAATGCGTTATTACGTTATCAAGGTGGGATCTTTTTTCAATAAAATGATAAAAGCCATTATGGCAAATCGCACGGGCCATCAAGATAGCTAGAAAAACAAAAGCTTATATTTGAGCAGTTTATTTTAAAAGCGACAAAAGTCACTACTTTGGAAAATGAATTAAAGCTGTTTACTAGTAACCGTTTCAATTGTTTTTCAGAGCGTTCTCGATTTTATAAGATATTTATACAAATTTTCAAATTTCAACATGTTTTTTAAAGTAAAAAGGTTATGTCTGTTACCAATCTAAAAAGCTAATATTTTTGTCTGTCTAATGGTGCAAAAATTCAATATGGCGGCCTTAAGAAATAAAAAAGTCGACTATCGCAACTTGAAATCTAGAAGGCTTAGAAAATTTCTGTTGACGTCATTAAACCCAGGATGGTCAAAAACATAAAGTTACTAAGTTTAAATAAAATAGCATCAATGGTAGGGAAGATAATCATATTTTTCTAAAATCACATTTTTCAGTTTTTTGTTGTTGTAATAAATCAAAAACGAATCAAAATATCCAGGATTACGTTTCAGATTCTCAAAGGCCATAAAAATGTGCAACTTTTCCCTTATTTAACCGACCTTGTATCTCTTACCGTTTCCAAGATACCAACGGTGAGCATCGAAAAATGCACCACCCGGTACACCCCAAATTTTTTCAAAAAATTGGCTTCATTTTACTTGCAAAGGATGCGCGAACTGGCAAATAGAAGAATTTCGATTTTATCTCTGACGATTTCACGACCAACGTGATCGCAAAAATTACCTTTATTATTCAACTTTTCAGTTTTTTCCCTATTTTTCCGAAGGAAATGGCCAGTTGCACGCATAACTCTGCAAAACATTTAGTTTTGATGTTCTTGATGCAATAAACACAGCCTTGATCAGATTCTAGCGACAATATATCGTGACCCTCCCTTGTAAGTACTTGGCAGTGTTGCTATAGGAAATAAACGTATGGTTTATTTTGATTGACACATACTTGTTATGTCTTGTTTTGTTAGTGAAGGATATGTATTGATTTAATTTCATTTATTTGAATACTCAAATTTTTAGTCCAGGAGCTAAGTGCATTGCTTGCAGTTCGCAGTTTATAGGCAGCTTCTTCATTGTTAGTGCCAGTGGCTACTAGAGCTGTATATCATCAGCGAAGGTTGCTAATGTTACTCCTCTAGTCTTCGGAATGTCACAGGTATACAGCAAATAAAGAACTGGGCCTAACACGCTTCCCTGTGGCACACCGGCTCTTATCTCTTTAAACGAAGAGTAAACCTCTTCATTCTTTATTCTGAATTATCTTTCCGTTATATAAGACTGTAATATCTGTATATACTAGTAGTGAAATATTTTTTTAATCTCGTGCATAAGCCCCTCATGACACCTTGTCGAAAGCTTTAGCGATATCTAAAAATATTGCAGAGCATTTTTTTTTCCTTATACGCTTTTCCGATTACATCCGTGATTCGATGACATTAATCTATGGTAGAGTGTGACTTCCTAAATCCAAATAGATGATTTGGAATTATTTCTTTTGCTTCAATGAAGGATTTGAATCTCTTCAGTAAGAGTTTTTCAAACAGTTTGGATATTATTGGTAGTAATGATATTGGGCGATAGGAAGTTCTATCATTCTCAGGTTTTCCAGGTTTAGGTATCATAACCACGTCTGCCATTTTCCTAATATCAGGAACGTACTTTAATCGAAACGCTGCATTAATCAAGTTAGTAAGCTTCACAATACCCTTTCGGGGAAGCGGTTTTAATAATTCTAATTAAATTATGTCGATAAACCATGTAAATGTTCAATTTAAAAAAATATACTTAATTATGTTTAAAATTCAGCTAAAAATATTTTTTGTTGTTTTAACCAATATTTGTTTACTTTCGCATCAGCGCTTTCAAACAATTTTACAATGTAACAATGTTGACCAAATTAATAGAGGTGTTTTATTAAAACAGTAAAACGGCAATTTTGTATTGATTAAACTATAATTATCTGTTTATTATCGTACATAAATGAATTTAAAAACACGAAAAAAATTATAATCGCATGCATATCTAAGAAAAACAACTTACACAACAAATTGTAATCAACACCTATTTACTTATCAAAAAAACCTTGAAGCCTCTTCAGTTTTGCTAATATCACAATGCATATTTATTTGATTGCATAAAATAACTATCAATTGTTTGGTAGCGTTAAATGTACATTGGAACCGCAACAGGTGACCTGTCATTATAAATCGGTTTTATATCATTGCATGATGCATTTATAAATATCGCAATAAAATAACAACAATGAAACCTTGAAACTTAATTAGCAATAAATTTTAGCACAGCAATATTTCGCTAATAAATCTTTCAGCTGATGAGTAATCGCGTTATTTCAATATGAGATTAATACTACCGTGTTACGGTAAGGATTTAATTAAATGCTAGTACATTTGTTAATTATTATTAACTACTCTTTGTTAACAGTCGTTTTATGTGCTATTCAATTGATTAGTTCTTCTTCAATTGATATAATCATATTTAGTTCTATATTCGTAAGCTTGTGTGACACGGTACATAATTCTGTGCAGAATTATATGCATTACTTTATCATATACAATGTGCAACTATATTTCAAGCCAAGCTGTACCTATGCACTTACGTGCAGAAACACTATTCGAAAGAGATTTTAATGATAAAAGAATCTTCATAGTGTCCGAAAGCCAAGCAGCGTTAAAAGATCTTGGCTCGTCGGAAGTACTTAGGACTTGTTCTGAACTGCATACGGGCACTTAACGTGCTAGGAAGCAGGAATATTGTTAAACTGGTAAACTAATACCAGGGAACGAGAAGGCAGATCGCCTAGCCAAAATTGGCAGCGAGACACCTTTCTTCGGACCAGAATCCGCAGTTGGTGCATCCTATGGAACAGCCAAGCGGTGTCTTAATGAGATACCAATACAAGGGCATAATGCTTATTGGCAAAAATTTGCAGAACAAAGCTATCCTTTCAATGGTCTCTAACGAAAAGACAAAAGAAATGCTCAGGATGAGCAGAGCAGACATTAGTGCAGCCACAGGACTCGTCACAGGACACTGTGGGCTAAACAAACCTACATAATAAGGCTCAGAGACCGATATATGCAGAGGATGTGGTGAAGAAGAAACTCCTCCACGTAATATGCCAGTGTGAAGGATTCACACCCGATCGGCGTAGACTTCTAGGGATGGAAAAAACCAACCAAGAAGACTTAAGGAAAACACCCTTAAAGAAAATCCTGGAGTTTTTCAAAAACACAGGACCCCTTCTTTAGGGGGCTATCACCAGAGGGTACGATAGACCAATAGGTCGCAGTACAGGAACCCGAAAGGGAGTCACCTCCGCGGAAATAATTTAAAAAAAAAATAAAAGTTATCATACAATTATCATTGTAGACTATTTCGTTTTACTTTGCGAATAAAGAACAAAATTCATAAATGTTTAAGCTAATAAATGTCTTTGTGGCACTTAATACTGTAAATTTGGTAGATTGCACAAAATAATGTACAACGCAGGAAAAATTATGCACCGTGTCGTACAATCTCTAATACTCCAGACATTGTTGTGTATATCACCAATCATTATCTTTTATTTTAACATAATAATTGTCAGTCCATAGATTCTATTTATAGTTATACAATGCCTTGGAGCAAGTAGATCATTATTTCTTTAGTTTTTCTTCTTTTTTTATTCCTCAAATTCGATAAACTTCCATCTCTTATCTTTAACGGAGTCGCATCTAACGATTAAAAAATAAAGAGTTGGCTGTCTTCCACTAAAAGAAAATAACGTACCAATGCGATACAAAAACTTTTAATTGATATATATTGTAGGTACACAAAAATATGCCAGAAGCATTGTGTTTAATCAGTGGATGGATAGGCGGAGCTGAAGTAATTGTAAACAAGGTTCAAATTATTGCCTATGTTTTAATAAAGACCAACATTTCACATTAATTTCTTATTTAAAGTTCATTTTCCATACAACAATATTCTCGCTAACTTATTTTGAAGGAAGACAAATGTCCAATCTATCATTAAATCAATTTGGATGTAAAAAACTTGTTATACTCTATGAGAAATTAAATAAAAACAAAAAAATTTCACTTTCATCCCCGGTCTGCCCTACATCAAAAACTTCAGCTAACCCCAAAATAAATTAAATTTAAATGAAAAATTTACTTTAAACACAATAATGTTCTACTTAGGTTAGCTTACGCATATGTTCTGAACTAAAAATTTACACAGTTGTAGGCAATTTTTAATAGTTAAAAAAAAAAGATCTGATACAAACTAACTTATCTATATTTCAGATATACGGCCAATTATTGACATTTTTGAAAACGAAAATAACAATACGAAGGACTTTTTACAAAGTATACATCAGCATATAAATATGAATGTGAACAGTAAAAGCAAAAGAACTGAACCAGAGAAACTCAAAAATAACTTTAATTCAACGTATGCCTTTTATCCGGAACGTGATCAATGCGATATCTCCAAGGAGTACGTCCTGCACTTAAAAACAAAAACTCGCTCCACAACTCTTGAAAACAACTGAAAAACATGTCGATAATTTAGTTAGTGTCTGCGAAATTTTTAACTTCGTTTTTAGTTCTGGGGTCATTAAATTTCTATTTCTGCAGACATTAATCTATTTAAAACGATATTTTTACAGGATTATGCCAAAAAAGTAAAGAACTATTTAAAAATATATTTATAAAAACATTTGTGCACATAATTTAAAATCGATTTCAATAATTTTACATCGGTACTTATATGCAGAAACAAATGACTCCACAAAGTACATGTCGCTTCATTTATGGTTTGGTCTGTTATTACGGGTATATTTTACTATTACTAATCATGCGATAGCAGTACACATGTAAGAACGTGGGTTTAAATAATTTACCATGAGGTCGATCAAACGCACAAAGAAGAATAACTGATCACATGCACACATGAATACCTCCTACTTTAAATAGCTACATATTTTATTGGATTCTATTACATAACATGAAGAAGTAGTTAAAGTAAGGAGTCCTTTTTATGTGAGTATGTTTTACAAAATATCAACAGAAGCAATTTCAATGTGTGTTATTTCGTGTGGTCGAACTTTACTGCCTTGGTACATGAATAACTATTATAGCTAACTTAGAATAATATTAGTAAAATACAGTTTTCCTTGTTTTTCAGAGTTATTTATTTAACTAGATACAACAAAAGATATATATGTTTAGAAAGAGGAGGAAAAAGGACATTTAACTAGTCCAAAGCCAACTTGACCATTACATGTTTCATGGCTAACTTAAAATAATATTAATAAAATACAATTTTTCTTGATTTTTTAAGCTATGTGCAGTCATAAATATGACATGTTAAATATCGTTAGAAAGGGGAAAAATGAGCACATCAAACTATTCAAAAGCCAGCTTGACGGCCCATACAAAAAAATGAAGTTAGGGGTAATATCTCAAAAACGTAGTGATAAAAAAAATCTGACATAATAGTTGCATTCTACAGGGTGAGTCACGACGGACGCGTCGGAGTTTTATTGCGAAACGGTTTATATTTTCCAATTTCTGTCGCTTTTAGATTATGTAAGTCAATAAGGGCTACATTTTAAAAATATTTTCAAATATACAGGGTGCTCCAAAAAAAAAAGTGGCATATCAAAGTTATACTTTTTCTTATGGAACACCCTGTATATTTTGACATTTTTGGATTCCTCTTTAAATTTATTTCAAATAATGTAAAAGGTTATATGGGTCTAAAGTCAACCGTTCTCGTGAAAATTGCATTTTCATGAAAATACGGTATTTTCAAAAATTTTCAACATTTGAAAAATTTGACAAGTCTGAAGAAATTCATTTGGAGATAAGATTGACAATTGATAATGTAACACTTTGCACCACCTACATTTTTAAAATATTATACAGGGCGTTTTTTACGCTTGGCCAAACTTGTGAAACTTTAAACATCGATAACTCATTTTTTTTAAATACAACACCCTATATTTTTTTACACCGTCTTTTAGAAAATTTAATTCTCTTTCGAAAACATTCATACTGTTTTTCACCTAAAATTGATATTTTCCGAGATATCGCGATTTTATTGTTAATTATTAGGGCAAAGTAATATTTTCAAGTAGGCTATGAAGGTAGACGGCGGTAATTTGAAACAATTGAAAGAATGAACAAGAAACTTATAATTTTATCGTTTGCCTACACCTTTTTGACATTTTTTTATAAGAAAGTTGTAGTTTTACCATTTTTACGTTTAAATAGAGGTTTCTGATCAGGGCCACAATATTTTTCATATAATTGAGTTTGATCGTTTGCCAAGTCGTAAAAACCGATTGATAATGTATTAGGTACGCGAACGGAACGCAGATTTAAAAAAAAAAGTAATACTGACTTGTCTAATTTTACATTTAAAAAAAAACATGGTTGGTACTGTTTTCGGTAGAGTGTCGTAGTGTCGTATAGTAAACAGACAAAAAATGGTTTATAGGATTTAGTAATTATCTTATAACACTGGTCCAATAAATAAATGCATAAATAATTTAAAAAAATCTCTATTTAAACGTAAGTATGGTAAAACTACAACTTTCCTATAAAAATATGTTAAAAGTGTGTAGGCAAACGATAAAATTATAAGTTTCTTGTTTTTTCTTTCAATTGTTTCAAATTACCGCTGTCTACCTTCATAGCCTACTTGAAAATATTACTTTGCCCTAATAATTAACAATAAAATCACGATATCTCGGAAAATATCAATTTTAGGTAAAAACAGCCCTAATGTTTTCGAAAGAGAATTAAATTTTCTATAAGACGGTGTAAAAAAATATAGGGTGTTGTATTTAAAAAAAATGAGTTATCGATGTTTAAAGTTTCACAAGTTTGACCAAGCGTAAAAAACGCCCTGTATAATATTTTAAAAATGTAGGTGGTGCAAAGTGTTACATAATATATTGTCAATCTTATCTCCAAGCGAATTTCTTCAGACTTTCCAAAGTTTTTAAATGTTGAAAATTTTTGAAAGTACTGTATTTTCATGAAAATGCAATTTTCACGAAAACGGTTGACTTTAGACCCATATAACCTTATACATTTTTTGAAGTAAATTTAAAAAGGAATCCGAAAACGTAAAAATATACAGGGTGTTCCATAAGAAAAAGTATAACTTTGATATGCTACACTTTTTTGGAGCACCCTGTATATTTGAAAATATTTTTAAAATGTAGCCCTTATTGACTTACATAATCTACAAGCGACAGAAATTGGAAAATATATACCGTTTGGCCATAAAACTCTGACGCGTCCGTCGTGACTCACCCTGTATATAAAAAAAAGTATCTTGAGAAGGTACAAAACCCAAAGGGCTACGCTGATAGCTCTTATAGTTTCCGAGATCCTAAAAGTAATTAAACGCTCCGTGCAATTACTACATTATTGAAACTGTATACTCATAATGGAACACTAAACGTCTGATAAAACTGCGCATGCAGATAATATCATGTTATAAACGTGCACGCTAATAGTATAAAAGTTTTGTATTATTAAAATTATATGCTGCAACAACCCCAAAACAAAACGTTGTAGAAATTACTATCCAGTTTCATAGCTTCAAATGTGGTACGGTACATGAAGTTTTACACAATAACATGACTGAACACAAAATGCATTAACGGACGTTTTATAATAATGATGTCGAAAACATTGTGTTCGTATTTTATAAAAGAGAATTCATCCCTGGGATTTTAACACTTTGTTTTATACAATAACAACTCTATTTGATTCATCTCATTTTTTATTTAGAAAAATTCAAATTAGATTGAATTTACACGAGGATTTTTGAAAACGTTCAAAATACTTAAGGAACCATGTTTTTGTGTCTTTATTATTTCTCATATGCATAAAAAAATTGCACTTTTTTTTGTGTTTTCAAAAGTCGAACATAATTTTTGATTTATTTATAAGAGTTTCCTTGAAATATTATAGGTATTTAACAAGGTTTAGTCAAGCTTCCCTGAATGAATTTGATTTTAGTTGATAAGGCCTTCGACAGAGACTTTTTATCTTGCTTAGTGACGTCTTTTGCTTTTAACTTATTTGTTTGATGTGAACATAGTCACTTTCCATCTTCATTGCAATTTAATACTTCTAGCATTTAAGGCGAAGAATTTTTTGTTTTTCATTAAACTTCCCTAACTTCAACTTAAGGTTATAAAAATTAACCAAAGTAATGCAGTTGTATCCAAAATCGCTTCCCCTTTCCAAAAATGTAATAATATACAGGGTGTTCTATTTAAAAAAACAAAGTTGGGGCCATTTCCGGTGAAACCGGAAGTGAAACAATTGAGTGCATGCGCTCAAAAAACCAGGACTTTTGCACATATCATTTGTCTAAAATTTCATTTATCTAAAATCAACAGTAAAGAAAAAAGGAGGTGTACCACACTTCATTGACTGCCCTAAAGAAAAAATGAAGTTGGGGGTAATATCTGAAAAATGAAGTGATAAAAAAATCTAAGATATTAGTTACATTCTCAAAAAAAAGTCTCTTCAGAAGAGACAAATAAAATTGATCTAACGATTAAGACAAAAAAGTTATGAGAGAAAAATGAAATTCGACATTTTCATATTTTTTGCTAAAACATCTGAAGTACGAGGAATTTTGTACTTTTAAAAATTGATTGTGGCTCCTCTCACACTAAGGAATAATTCATCTAATTTAAACAAACCTGTACCTCATATAATAAGCGAAATCCCCATGCTGGAAATGTAATCTGGGATACAAAATTCTTAGAATATTTAATAATCGCTAATTTGAAATTAACTATCGCTAATTTAAATCGATAGTTCAAGCGGAACGCTATCATGGGTTATTAATAAGAGCAGTTTAAACTTGAAGCGTAATGGTGGCTGGAGTTGGGCGGATGGTTTAATAATAAACGAGTACTTATCAATAATTTACCCTAAAAACTCCAGCGAGTTCCGACTCCATTCGTCAATAATACAGCACAGTGAAGGAGAAAATTATGAAGATGATTATTTGCAAAAGTTCGGGCATTAAATATTCTTTAAACGAGACTAATTTATCCGAATTAAGCACAAAAAAATCCTTTAATGGAATAATTCTACGGCGCTTGTGTGATTTTAGGCCATGAAACGCAAGTGATACTAAAATTGACGTGAGCTTAAAATATCTTTTAACATAGCCAACTGGAAAAATCGTATATCGATGTTTTCGACAAGAAAAAATGAAATTAGGGGTAATATCTTAAAAATGGACAGTGATAAAAAAAATCTGAAATAACAGTTACATTCTACACAAAAAGTACTTCAAGAAAGTACAAATAAAAGTAATCGAACGATTAAGAGAAAAAAGTTATGAGAGAAAATTCAAAATTTTCATATTGTTTGCTGTAACTTCTGAAGTAGGGGAGATCAGGGATGAAAGTAATATTTTTTTGTTTTTACTTAATTTCTCATAGAGCTTTTACATCCAAATTGATTTAATGATAGATTGGACATTTGCCTTCCTTCCAAGATATTTATTTCATATGTTTCGTAAAGAATATGTAAGATTTTGTTGTTGTTGTAAGACAGCTGTTACTTCCAGTCTCAACGGAATTAAAAGTAACAATGATCGGGGTAGTTGTAACGGCAAAATAATTTACACAGCTCATAAGTAGTGGGTAGATTCATCAACAAAATTAATATTTAATTCCAAAATACACATTAGCAAAATGAGAAAATTCAAAAAAATCTTTGGTACAATAGAAAATGATAAGTAAACATTATCAATATTCAAAAATGTGAAACAAAAAGATACAACAAATTGGAAAATTAATCCGACAAGTTTTGTATGTTCTCATCTACCAAGAAAAACCAGAGTGAAACTGACGGCCAGTTCCAGCGGCCACTTGGGTAGCGTAGCGTAGCGTAACGTCAGCCTTAGAATTTAACTACGCCCACCTAGTACTATACTCTTCCCACCTACTAGGGAGCGATAGCGCCGTCATTCTCGATTCGAAACGGTCCGCGCGCTTCTGTTATAATTAATATTATTAAATTCATAGCTTTTCTCCTACAGATTGCCTCAGAAAAATCTTTTCAGAAATGACTTTATCATACTTACATCCATCTACAAAACAAGTTTCAGATAGAATTATTATTCGGCGGCGAAGTTATTGAATTAAAATCGCCCACGCTATTATAGGTAACTTATTAAAAAAAAATCATAACTAGTCTGATAAAGATTGCCTCAGAAAAATCTTTTCAGAAATGACTTTATCATACTTACATTCATCTACAAAACAAGTTTCAGATAGAATTATTATTCGGCGGCGAAGTTATTGAATTAAAATCGCCCACGCTATTAGAGGTAACTTATTTAAAAAAATCATAACTAGTCTGATAAAGATTGCCTCAGAAAAATCTTTTCAGAAATGACTTTATCATACTTACATCCATCTACAAAACAAGTTTCAGATAGAATTATTATTCGGCGGCGAAGTTATTGAATTAAAATCGCCCACGCTATTATAGGTAACTTATTAAAAAAAATCATAACTAGTCTGATAAAGATTGCCTCAGAAAAATCTTTTCAGAAATGACTTTATCATACTTACATCCATCTACAAAACAAGTTTCAGATAGAATTATCATTCGGCGGCGAAGTTATTGAATTAAAATCGCCCACGCTATTATAGGTAACTTATTTAAAAAAATCATAACTAGTCTGATAAAGATTGCCTCAGAAAAATGTTTTCAGAAATGACTTTATCATACTTACATTCATCTACAAAACAAGTTTCAGATAGAATTATCATTCGGCGGCGAAGTTATTGAATTAAAATCGCCCACGCTATTATAGGTAACTTATTTAAAAAAATCATAACTAGTCTGATAAAGATTGCCTCAGAAAAATCTTTTCAGAAATGACTTTATCATACTTACATCCATCTACAAAACAAGTTTCAGATAGAATTATTATTCGGCGGCGAAGTTATTGAATTAAAATCGCCCACGCTATTAGAGGTAACTTATTAAAAAAAATCATAACTAGTCTGATAAAGATTGCCTCAGAAAAATCTTTTCAGAAATGACTTTATCATACTTACATCCATCTACAAAACAAGTTTCAGATAGAATTATCATTCGGCGGCGAAGTTATTGAATTAAAATCGCCCACGCTATTATAGGTAACTTATTTAAAAAAATCATAACTAGTCTGATAAAGATTGCCTCAGAAAAATCTTTTCAGAAATGACTTTATCATCCTTACATTCATCTACAAAACAAGTTTCAGATAGAATTATCATTCGGCGGCGAAGTTATTGAATTAAAATCGCCCACGCTATTATAGGTAACTTATTTAAAAAAATCATAACTAGTCTGATAAAGATTGCCTCAGAAAAATCTTTTCAGAAATGACTATCATACTTACATTCATCTACAAAACAAGTTTCAGATAGAATTATCATTCGGCGGCGAAGTTATTGAATTAAAATCGCCCACGCTATTATAGGTAACTTATTTAAAAAAATCATAACTAGTCTGATAAAGATTGCCTCAGAAAAATCTTTTCAGAAATGACTTTATCATACTTACATTCATCTACAAAACAAGTTTCAGATAGAATTATTATTCGGCGGCGAAGTTATTGAATTAAAATCGCCCACGCTATTAGAGGTAACTTATTAAAAAAAATCATAACTAGTCTGATAAAGATTGCCTCAGAAAAATCTTTTCAGAAATGACTTTATCATACTTACATCCATCTACAAAACAAGTTTCAGATAGAATTATCATTCGGCGGCGAAGTTATTGAATTAAAATCGCCCACGCTATTATAGGTAACTTATTTAAAAAAATCATAACTAGTCTGATAAAGATTGCCTCAGAAAAATCTTTTCAGAAATGACTTTATCATACTTACATTCATCTACAAAACAAGTTTCAGATAGAATTATCATTCGGCGGCGAAGTTATTGAATTAAAATCGCCCACGCTATTATAGGTAACTTATTTAAAAAAATCATAACTAGTCTGATAAAGATTGCCTCAGAAAAATCTTTTCAGAAATGACTTTATCATACTTACATTCATCTACAAAACAAGTTTCAGATAGAATTATCATTCGGCGGCGAAGTTATTGAATTAAAATCGCCCACGCTATTATAGGTAACTTATTTAAAAAAATCATAACTAGTCTGATAAAGATTGCCTCAGAAAAATCTTTTCAGAAATGACTTTATCATACTTACATCCATCTACAAAACAAGTTTCAGATAGAATTATTATTCGGCGGCGAAGTTATTGAATTAAAATCGCCCACGCTATTATAGGTAACTTATTAAAAAAAATCATAACTAGTCTGATAAAGATTGCCTCAGAAAAATCTTTTCAGAAATGACTTTATCATACTTACATCCATCTACAAAACAAGTTTCAGATAGAATTATCATTCGGCGGCGAAGTTATTGAATTAAAATCGCCCACGCTATTATAGGTAACTTATTTAAAAAAATCATAACTAGTCTGATAAAGATTGCCTCAGAAAAATCTTTTCAGAAATGACTTTATCATACTTACATTCATCTACAAAACAAGTTTCAGATAGAATTATCATTCGGCGGCGAAGTTATTGAATTAAAATCGCCCACGCTATTATAGGTAACTTATTTAAAAAAATCATAACTAGTCTGATAAAGATTGCCTCAGAAAAATCTTTTCAGAAATGACTTTATCATACTTACATCCATCTACAAAACAAGTTTCAGATAGAATTATTATTCGGCGGCGAAGTTATTGAATTAAAATCGCCCACGCTATTAGAGGTAACTTATTAAAAAAAATCATAACTAGTCTGATAAAGATTGCCTCAGAAAAATCTTTTCAGAAATGACTTTATCATACTTACATCCATCTACAAAACAAGTTTCAGATAGAATTATCATTCGGCGGCGAAGTTATTGAATTAAAATCGCCCACGCTATTATAGGTAACTTATTTAAAAAAATCATAACTAGTCTGATAAAGATTGCCTCAGAAAAATCTTTTCAGAAATGACTTTATCATCCTTACATTCATCTACAAAACAAGTTTCAGATAGAATTATCATTCGGCGGCGAAGTTATTGAATTAAAATCGCCCACGCTATTAGAGGTAACTTATTAAAAAAAATCATAACTAGTCTGATAAAGATTGCCTCAGAAAAATCTTTTCAGAAATGACTTTATCATACTTACATCCATCTACAAAACAAGTTTCAGATAGAATTATCATTCGGCGGCGAAGTTATTGAATTAAAATCGCCCACGCTATTATAGGTAACTTATTTAAAAAAATCATAACTAGTCTGATAAAGATTGCCTCAGAAAAATCTTTTCAGAAATGACTTTATCATCCTTACATTCATCTACAAAACAAGTTTCAGATAGAATTATCATTCGGCGGCGAAGTTATTGAATTAAAATCGCCCACGCTATTATAGGTAACTTATTTAAAAAAATCATAACTAGTCTGATAAAGATTGCCTCAGAAAAATCTTTTCAGAAATGACTATCATACTTACATTCATCTACAAAACAAGTTTCAGATAGAATTATCATTCGGCGGCGAAGTTATTGAATTAAAATCGCCCACGCTATTATAGGTAACTTATTTAAAAAAATCATAACTAGTCTGATAAAGATTGCCTCAGAAAAATCTTTTCAGAAATGACTTTATCATACTTACATTCATCTACAAAACAAGTTTCAGATAGAATTATTATTCGGCGGCGAAGTTATTGAATTAAAATCGCCCACGCTATTAGAGGTAACTTATTAAAAAAAATCATAACTAGTCTGATAAAGATTGCCTCAGAAAAATCTTTTCAGAAATGACTTTATCATACTTACATCCATCTACAAAACAAGTTTCAGATAGAATTATCATTCGGCGGCGAAGTTATTGAATTAAAATCGCCCACGCTATTATAGGTAACTTATTTAAAAAAATCATAACTAGTCTGATAAAGATTGCCTCAGAAAAATCTTTTCAGAAATGACTTTATCATACTTACATTCATCTACAAAACAAGTTTCAGATAGAATTATCATTCGGCGGCGAAGTTATTGAATTAAAATCGCCCACGCTATTATAGGTAACTTATTTAAAAAAATCATAACTAGTCTGATAAAGATTGCCTCAGAAAAATCTTTTCAGAAATGACTTTATCATACTTACATTCATCTACAAAACAAGTTTCAGATAGAATTATTATTCGGCGGCGAAGTTATTGAATTAAAATCGCCCACGCTATTAGAGGTAACTTATTAAAAAAAATCATAACTAGTCTGATAAAGATTGCCTCAGAAAAATCTTTTCAGAAATGACTTTATCATACTTACATCCATCTACAAAACAAGTTTCAGATAGAATTATCATTCGGCGGCGAAGTTATTGAATTAAAATCGCCCACGCTATTATAGGTAACTTATTTAAAAAAATCATAACTAGTCTGATAAAGATTGCCTCAGAAAAATCTTTTCAGAAATGACTTTATCATACTTACATTCATCTACAAAACCAGTTTCAGATAGAATTATCATTCGGCGGCGAAGTTATTGAATTAAAATCGCCCACGCTATTATAGGTAACTTATTTAAAAAAATCATAACTAGTCTGATAAAGATTGCCTCAGAAAAATCTTTTCAGAAATGACTTTATCATACTTACATTCATCTACAAAACAAGTAATTTGTTTTGCTATTTGGATGCCACTGGCAGCATCATTGCCCGGCCAAAGTGGGTTTCAAAAAGAATGTTTTATTACGCTATAGTTGTAGGTGTTCCACAGAAATCTCCCATTCCCGTAGCGGAATTCATTTCTTCGGCGCATTCTATACCGACGTTAACGTTTTTTCTCTCTCTTTTTGTAAAAGATTTAAGAATGATAACAGGGCCCAAAACGATCGCAATTATTAAAAAACTTGAAACCGATTTCAGCTTCCCCTTAATACAGGCCACTTTAGCAGTTTTTAATAAAATGGATTTGCGTCAGTACTTATTCACAATGTGGGAATATATTATTCATTTGTACAGCATCGACCACCTGACAATTTTGCATATTTGTTCATCGCACGTATTTCATGCGAGTGTTAGACGAATTAACAGATGCACCAAAAAGAAAAATATTCGCGTCCTTTGTAAGAAAGTAGTGGCAGCTTTAATCAACAGCTGTAATCTATTACGAGCTGAAATTATAGTTAGAAGTCTCTATGTAATTTTTGGCTTGAAATTTACCGATACTAAATTAACAACGTCACTATCAGCAATACTATCGATTTCTGCTACTCGTACTTACGGGCCACTTTCCGAAACAATAAAATACAAAAAGGATGAACAGAAAACTCTTAGGGAAAGTTCTCCATTCTTTATATATTTTAGTGAAGTTATGGAGAGTGTATTGGAGGAACCAGTTCTCCCTAGACACAAAAATGTATATTATTTACCGGAATTTATAAAATACATTAAATCAGATTTTTTACCATTTTACCCCATTTTGTCGGGGGTTATAACAATGAAATTTAATATTGTTAGGGATTGTAATGCGCATATAGAGAACTGGTTTAAAATTGTTAAAAAAGATACTTTTGGGCGAAAAATGAGGAGGTTAATACCAAGGTTTATAAATACCATGGCCCAATTGTTGCATGCCCGAATCGATGAAACTAAGTATTCCTTAAAAACTACACGGAAGCGGAAGGGCAGCACGCCGAAAGTGTTACCTCCAAAAAAAATCATTTTAGATGCAACATTGCAACTAAACAGCAGCACATCTTCGACCGATGCTGCTGCCAATATCACCCTAAGCGAAGAGCAGTGGTTTAAAAAAGGTAGTCCTGTTAAAGGTTCTTATTTTAGTAAGTATACCAATGTACAAACACTATCACCTGACGAAACCAATTATAGCAAGCCAATAGCGAGTACGCCAATAAAAAGTGTAGAAACCCCCCCTTTCCCAAAACTGTCACCAGTTTCTCCGATACTTTTCAAAAAAGTCGAAATAAAACAAGACACTATCAAAAAACAGCTATTTTCACGAGCTACAATAGAACTTCCGCCATGGCACAATGTGCAACATTCATGTAATTTAGATAAGGCCAAGTACAACGTTTACGGCTTTGAAATATTCAAACCAAACTTGGAAACGCTTCTTGATGATGAATGGTTGGATGATAACATAATTAATTGTTATTTACACTTGTCCAAAGAAATGGCCAAAGTCATAAATTTTAGTATATTGCCGTTCGATTCTTTGTTTACCGAAAGAATAATGCTGGATCAAAAACTCTCCTTTGGATTTAATCGTTGGGTTCAAAAGGCCAAAATTTTTTCATACAAAATTTGGCTACTGCCTATTAATAAAGATTCAAATCATTGGACCATGTTAATGGTAGATTTCCGTAACAATTTCATTGTATATTTAGATTCAATGTACGGCCGATTGCCTAAAGATCTATTGCCCAATGTGATCAAATTTATTTCTAGTTTTCATGTTATAAATTGGGAGTCTTGGAAGGTATATGTTGCCAGAGATATACCAAAACAAAATGCAGCTGGTGGCAGTTGCGGGGTGCATTTGTGTGTTTGGTCATACATACTATCCCGTGGGAAAAACGTTTCATATACTGACAACGACATGACGCAAATAAGAAATTGGATAATTAATGAACTAATAGCCGCTAGTGACAAACCTTTATCGGAAGTCGATTCCGACACTGTCAATGAAAACCGACATTTAATATTGACAGACGAGTCAGTCGTGGACACCTCCAACATAAAAATAAAAATGCCTGAAATTTTGTATACTCATCCACCCCCGTACAAAAACACGTTGCACTACTTGTCGGAAATTCATAAATTAACATAGTAATTCATTATTTCCTTCTTCTATTTTTTTTTGCTTCATTCTACGTAATTGTGAACAACGAAACTTTTCTTAAAGCAGTCAAATTAAAAAGTTCATTTTGATAACACGATCCTTATACTATGACAAATATTACAATATGTAAACGTTTTTTAACCGTACTATTTATTGTTGTATTTTTATGTTCCCGATTATTTTCTCGATACACTTGCTATTGGCTACTATTTTGTGGATAAGATGGGTTTTTGTGTTTTGTTTTTTATGTTCCAGGACATGATTGCACCTTTGTAGGGCGACTCCCGCAGGCCGCAAGCCGGATGCGACCTTGTGGCGAGGTCACTCTCGGTGCTGCTCGGGAGACCCTACATCGTAAACGTCACGGGCAGGGGCTACCAGTCTGGCGAGGGCTCTGGAAGCTTACTAGTCAAAGGAAAACTCGCTGGCATCTAGCGCTCCCCTCGCCCACCACGTGCGGGACAGCGTCCTACGACAAATAATCATTTCCTTTTATTTTTCAGATATAGCCAAGACAGAGACATGTGAGATCCCAGGAAGCATCCACATAGATATTTATTTATATATACAGATATCATATATTTATCTATAGAGTTTATATTTTTACATAATAGCGCTTTTTATTTTTTCAGGTACTATCTCGCTGGCGAGACTGGACCTACTGGGACTGTGATATTATACTAATAACGACATGTTTTGATTTCAGCTATAAAAGAACGGGGCTTCTCCGCCGCTAATTTTTAGGAGTGTGGTTTGGCGGTTGGGTTGTCTTGAGAGTGTTTTCGCTAGAGAAAAGGGTAAGAGTCGTTAACTAGTCTGAAGCCGAAAGGTGTAAATGACGGATCCGCTATTTTAGCGGATCCAATACTTCTTCCTGTCCCTACCCACTATCTAGCGAAACCACTGCCAAGAGAACGGGCTTGGAAAAATTAGCGGGGAAAGAAGACCCTGTTGAGCTTGACTCTAGTCTAGCACTGTAAGGTAAATAAACTTTTGGTTTTAAACAGGGCCGTACTGGTATTTTATAAAATTTATTTAAACCGAACCCCCACAACCCCGCCAACGGTTGCTTGTGGGACTTAAAATTTTGTACCGATTGTGGTAACCTGTATATCAAATTTGGTTTGAATATATCTACTGGTTGAGAAACGGTTAAACATTATCGGTTTTTTTTCGTAAATTTCAACACCCTGTATCCTTAAAATGAAGCGCTTTTGGACACAAGTTAAAATGGAATATTCGCTTTAAAATAAGTTTTTTTATCGACTGCTTAAGTCCTGCCACCCTTCATTTTTGTGTCTGTTTCAGTTGAGGAGGTTATAAGGAAACGAGATTAATCGTTTACCATGCACATAACCACCATGAGGAACAGGGGCTGAGCTATCGTTTTTTTTTTCTTTTAATATTTAAAGCGATAGTTCAGTCCTGATCGTACTTTCCCGTAGTTTCCTCGTTACGTTTTGTTCATGTATACACATTGTATCATACGGTTGCGTGTTAATGACAAAACAACGAAAGCGATCAAAAGTTGTGCATGGTGAATGAAATATCCCTCAGCCAATATTCATATATTTTTGTACATTCAGTTAGCCATTTTTTAAATGATTTTGCTGGAGCAAGCTGTAGGAAAAATGTTATGCATTTTTTAAAGATAAGTTATACTAATAGCGGGGGCGATTTTAATTTAATGACTCCACTCTACCGGTTAATAATTCTATCCGAGACTTGTTTTGTAGATGGATGTAAGTATGATAAAGTCATTTCTGAAAAGATTTTTCTGAGGCAATCTTTATCAGACTAGTTATGATTTTTTTAAATAAGTTACCTCTAATAGCGTGGGCGATTTTAATTCAATAACTTCGCCGCCGAATAATAATTCTATCTGAAACTTGTTTTGTAGATGGATGTAAGTATGATAAAGTCATTTCTGAAAAGATTTTTCTGAGGCAATCTTTATCAGACTAGTTATGATTTTTTTTAATAAGTTACCTCTAATAGCGTGGGCGATTTTAATTCAATAACTTCGCCGCCGAATAATAATTCTATCTGAAACTTGTTTTGTAGATGAATGTAAGTATGATAAAGTCATTTCTGAAAAGATTTTTCTGAGGCAATCTTTATCAGACTAGTTATGATTTTTTTAAATAAGTTACCTATAATAGCGTGGGCGATTTTAATTCAATAACTTCGCCGCCGAATGATAATTCTATCTGAAACTTGTTTTGTAGATGAATGTAAGTATGATAAAGTCATTTCTGAAAAGATTTTTCTGAGGCAATCTTTATCAGACTAGTTATGATTTTTTTAAATAAGTTACCTATAATAGCGTGGGCGATTTTAATTCAATAACTTCGCCGCCGAATGATAATTCTATCTGAAACTTGTTTTGTAGATGGATGTAAGTATGATAAAGTCATTTCTGAAAAGATTTTTCTGAGGCAATCTTTATCAGACTAGTTATGATTTTTTTTAATAAGTTACCTCTAATAGCGTGGGCGATTTTAATTCAATAACTTCGCCGCCGAATAATATTTCTATCTGAAACTTGTTTTGTAGATGAATGTAAGTATGATAAAGTCATTTCTGAAAAGATTTTTCTGAGGCAATCTTTATCAGACTAGTTATGATTTTTTTAAATAAGTTACCTATAATAGCGTGGGCGATTTTAATTCAATAACTTCGCCGCCGAATGATAATTCTATCTGAAACTTGTTTTGTAGATGAATGTAAGGATGATAAAGTCATTTCTGAAAAGATTTTTCTGAGGCAATCTTTATCAGACTAGTTATGATTTTTTTAAATAAGTTACCTATAATAGCGTGGGCGATTTTAATTCAATAACTTCGCCGCCGAATGATAATTCTATCTGAAACTTGTTTTGTAGATGGATGTAAGTATGATAAAGTCATTTCTGAAAAGATTTTTCTGAGGCAATCTTTATCAGACTAGTTATGATTTTTTTTAATAAGTTACCTCTAATAGCGTGGGCGATTTTAATTCAATAACTTCGCCGCCGAATAATAATTCTATCTGAAACTTGTTTTGTAGATGGATGTAAGTATGATAAAGTCATTTCTGAAAAGATTTTTCTGAGGCAATCTTTATCAGACTAGTTATGATTTTTTTAAATAAGTTACCTATAATAGCGTGGGCGATTTTAATTCAATAACTTCGCCGCCGAATGATAATTCTATCTGAAACTTGTTTTGTAGATGAATGTAAGTATGATAAAGTCATTTCTGAAAAGATTTTTCTGAGGCAATCTTTATCAGACTAGTTATGATTTTTTTAAATAAGTTACCTATAATAGCGTGGGCGATTTTAATTCAATAACTTCGCCGCCGAATGATAATTCTATCTGAAACTTGTTTTGTAGATGGATGTAAGTATGATAAAGTCATTTCTGAAAAGATTTTTCTGAGGCAATCTTTATCAGACTAGTTATGATTTTTTTTAATAAGTTACCTATAATAGCGTGGGCGATTTTAATTCAATAACTTCGCCGCCGAATAATAATTCTATCTGAAACTTGTTTTGTAGATGGATGTAAGTATGATAAAGTCATTTCTGAAAAGATTTTTCTGAGGCAATCTTTATCAGACTAGTTATGATTTTTTTAAATAAGTTACCTATAATAGCGTGGGCGATTTTAATTCAATAACTTCGCCGCCGAATGATAATTCTATCTGAAACTTGTTTTGTAGATGGATGTAAGTATGATAAAGTCATTTCTGAAAAGATTTTTCTGAGGCAATCTTTATCAGACTAGTTATGATTTTTTTTAATAAGTTACCTATAATAGCGTGGGCGATTTTAATTCAATAACTTCGCCGCCGAATAATAATTCTATCTGAAACTTGTTTTGTAGATGGATGTAAGTATGATAAAGTCATTTCTGAAAAGATTTTTCTGAGGCAATCTTTATCAGACTAGTTATGATTTTTTTAAATAAGTTACCTCTAATAGCGTGGGCGATTTTAATTCAATAACTTCGCCGCCGAATAATAATTCTATCTGAAACTTGTTTTGTAGATGAATGTAAGTATGATAAAGTCATTTCTGAAAAGATTTTTCTGAGGCAATCTTTATCAGACTAGTTATGATTTTTTTTTAATAAGTTACCTATAATAGCGTGGGCGATTTTAATTCAATAACTTCGCCGCCGAATAATAATTCTATCTGAAACTTGTTTTGTAGATGGATGTAAGTATGATAAAGTCATTTCTGAAAAGATTTTTCTGAGGCAATCTGTAGGAGAAAAGCTATGAATTTAATAATATTAATTATAACAGAAGCGCGCGGACCGTTTCGAATCGAGAATGACGGCGCTATCGCTCCCTAGTAGGTGGGAAGAGTATAGTACTAGGTGGGCGTAGTTAAATTCTAAGGCTGACGTTACGCTACGCTACGCTACCCAAGTGGCCGCTGGAACTGGCCGTCAGTTTCACTCTGGTCAAGAAAACCACCAATTAAGAGCGAACATTTGCAAGTGAAAACATTGATTGGGGTTGGTTGTAACACTCTTACTTTTGACCCCAAGTGTACACAAAACAAATTGGAGGGAATCCACAATGAACCACCAATCCAACGTTAAATTGTATTGCATCCACCAATAGCCAACATAATTTAGAACATAATAATCTAGGTACATTTTTGGTCCTCTTTAAGAAGTCGCCTTAAAGTCACTCGACTGGTGACACAACGCATTAACTTTTCGGCGGAAAATAGTGACTCTGGATGGCAAAAAAATACTCTATGATAGATGAAAACTAGCAATGTAGGTAGGCAGGTGGATGTAAATGAACATTGCACAAGCTCATAAGGCGACATATAACAAAAATTAAAGAAACTATAGACACTGTTACAACCTACCCGTGTTACTTTCATCCCCGGTCTCCCCTACGAGGAATTTTGTACTTTGAAAAATTGATTGTTGCTTATCTCCTACTAAGTAATAATTTATTTCAGTTTAGCAAACCTGTATCTGTTATAATAAGCGAGATCCCGATGCTGGAAATATTGACTGGGACACCCTGTATTCTGCCTAATTTCATTGCAGTATTTGACCACATAGGTTCATGTGTTTTATTATTTAAACGAAGAAGAGCCGAAAGGAAAATCGTTCAGGAGAGTGTTGTGGCGTGATCACTGAATTAATAAAATTAATCGAAAACTTAATCGCAAAGTGACGAACGAAATTAGAGTTTTTATAAGAGTTGGGATTACGAAGGATCGATAAGTAATTCTTTAACAAATAACGTTAAACCCTCGAACGCCCTAACTAATCGACCAGCAAGCCAACTTATTTGAGGAGAGAGGGGTCCTGCACGAGAGACTGTTAGCAAATTGGTTAGCCGATAGTTTGTCCACTTAAGAGTTGAAAAGTTAGTTTTCAGTTTGATTTAAAAATAATTTAGTTTATTAAGTTGGCAAAACTTGACTAAAAATCAAACAAACAACTATGTTTGTTAATGTAATTTAATTGACGATTCCAAAACCGAAACACGAATATTTAACCTTATTTTATATTCATGAAGAATGTCACAAGATTATTGAAAGAACTTGCCGTGTGTTTAGTGAGAGGTATCCTAATTTTATTGTAATGACCAGACAGAAATTTCAATGAATAGGATCAATTTTTTTGCAATTTAGAAGAGTGAAATCTGCTAGTATTCGACCTAAGCGTGTGACAAATAATGAAACTAAACGAAGTTAACATCCTAGGATATTTTAATGACCATCCTCAGCGGTCAATTCGATTGGCAGCGCAAGACTCGGGTTTAACATACTATGCTGTACAAGTTACCTACATTAAAAATGCACAACTATTCGTTCGCACTTTCAATCATCTTGTGATATTGTCTATGAATGTAAAATAAATTCAAAATATCCTAGTTTGAATACTCTTGATATTCCATTTTTATAGATACTTCAGACAAACGCAATAAAAGTGGTTTACAGTTATTAATATTGGCATTTAATGTCATTTCCAAGGCTTACTATTTAAAAATGTTGCAATTCTCTTAACTTTATCAAACATTCTTAATAACTCGAAAATTGTTGCAGATAGGTATAGGAAACGTTAATACAGATTGATGCAGAATGTAATTTTGCATTAGAAAATGAAAAAAAGTTTGGGCATTGTATTAAAACAAAACGAGTTTTAGTGGTCTGAAATTGTATTAAAAGAAAAGAAAATTTTGGACACCCTGCAAGTAATGCATCGATTGCGAAAATTCCAGGATGCACTCCAAGGTTTCTTCTAGGCATGTTCTAAATTAAAGCGTTTTTTCTTTTAAAATGGCGGCGTTAGATAATATTAAGCATCACGATGAAAATCAAAAAATTTTCAAAAAAGTTCAAAAATCTAAAAAATGACTGCACTTAGGTATAGGGAATGCTATCAAAAGTCCCTCTAAAATATCGTGTTAAATCCATAAATGCAATAAAGAATACACCATTGTATTTGAAATAAGAAAGTAGACGCCAACTTCCGGTATTTCCGGAAACGTCGCCATATTGAAAATATTTTCAATAAACAGATCAGATGCCATTATGGTTATAACAAAAATTTCAGATCCATACCCTTTTTCATTATTCATATCTTTTTAAGTCCCGGTCTCAATCAATCACCCTCTATAATTTCAATTTCTCTTTTAGGCTGTATAGCGTTTGCCAAATTAATTCAGATTTTAACGTTTTTCCTATGACTCTTTAATACAAAACAGAAAACCTATAAATGAAATATTTACTGTTCGAATAAGAGAAAAAACACACATATGCCATCTCAACTTCAACTACTTGTTGATTAATAAAGCAAATTAAACTGCTCTACTCACAGATGTACATAAGATTCTTACCTGAAGTTTTAATGGAATTCCTTGAACGGATTGAACCAGCAGTTTCTTTTAATCAAAAAGATGGGACTGGGACAGTAGTCTGAAAACAAAAACATGTATAAAGAAACGAGCATTAACGTAACCAGAAACAAATTTTACTAATTTCATTTAATCATTCTAGCGAATAACCGACAGGCAGTACATAGAATTGCATTTTCTCATTACCCTGTCAAAACTACCTAATGTTTCATAATAAAACAAGGAAGATATCTTTATAAATTTTATATTTGAGACATATTTCACAGAAACTTGCGAGTTCATAACACCAGAGTTTTCCGTTCCATGTCACTTTATTTTCAAGAAAAATAAGCATTTGTTTGCCTCGGGAAATTTAAACACACAGTTACGTGACAGTTTCCAGCATTACAGAAAGATAATGTGAAAATTCACATCCGTCGCAACACGAACTTTTAAAATGATTAAGAAATGTTATTTTACAAAACCGAGCAATACGTTTCATGTCACAACTTATGAAAAAAAAACTTAAATTATAATTGCATTTTTGTGTGAAATAACGGAACATACACACTTAACATAATTTTACAGCTTACACAACAAGACATATAAATGCCTTTAACTATTAAAGCGAAAGTGATGCATAGTTTTCTTTTATTGCAGAATCTTATTGCAAAAGATTTGACGTTGTAACTTAAACTGAAATTGTATTGTTTCTGTTCCAATATAATGTAACCATGAAAACGCAAAAAAAAATAATTGTGGATTAGTAACACAAAAGAATGAGTTCTCGCGAAATAAATAAGAGTTTATTTGGTGCAAAAAACAATTAGGTTATTTACTGGAACATGATGGGTTTGGATTTAGACCTAATCCAACTAGAAATAGAACTGTAAATTGTTTTTGTTATTGATTTTAAAAAGACTTCTCTAAGTTTTCATCGCCCACTTAAGAATAATGTTAAAATACCGATCAGGATATCGTCGCCTGAGAGTTAATTTGTTCCATGCGCCATTTTGCGGCAAATAGACTTATCAATACCAAGATTATGTCGAAAGTGTTCCATATACTTCAACATAACCAAAGTTTGTATTAGTTAGTTGATAATAAGTCAGAGGAGTTCGTAACCAAAGAGGGATCAAGATAAGGGGGAGTACTGAGCCCAACTCTGTTCAATTTAGTTCTCGATGACGCAATAAAAGAAACGAAGGGCAAAACAAAGAAATTACATGTAGGGTATAGAAACATGCAAATGGTGGAAATAGTGGAATGTGCTTTTGCCAACGATTTGATGATCTACGCAAAGAACGAAAAAGAACTGCAAACGAATTTAGACATCTGAAAGACAGAATTAGAAAAGAGAAACATGAAAATAAATGTTGCTAAAACCAAAATAATGACAATTGGAAAGAGAGAATCAAGCATAACAATAAAACTTGTTGGAAAAGATATAGAGCAAACAGAAACATTCAAGTATTTGGGAGTAAATACACATAAAAATGGAAAATAAGAGGCTGAAATCAACAACAGAATAGTCAATACAACTAAACTCTTCTACACACTTAATGAGACATTCTTAAGCAAAAAAGAAATATCGAAGAAAACGAAAATGACAGTGTACAACACAATATACAAACCAATTTTGACATACGGATGCGAAAGCTGGGTGTTACGCAGCCAAATGAAAAGCAAAATACAGGCGCTAGAAATGAAGTATTTAAGAGGCGCCAAAGCTATAACCCGAAGAGATAAAATGCGAAATGAGACAATTAGAGCAGAACTTAATGTTAAACCAGTTTGGGAAAGCATAGAAAAACAACATCTTAAGTGGTTTGGGCATCTAGTAAGGATGGAGAATGGAAGACATACGAAAAGAATATGGCTAGCCAAATCTACACACAAAAGACAAAGAGCAGGACCGAGGAAAGCATGGAATCAAGTGGTGGCTGAACGTCTAAAGCATAGAGGATTGACCTGTACTAAGGGGATGAGAATGGCAAGGAACAGGAGGGAGTGGACAGTGTTTATTCATGAAACTGGTTGATGTTTTGTAACGTACCATAACACCTTCGGGTAATAAAGGCTACGATAAATAAATAAATAATAGTTGACAATAAAGTTCTGAGTGTTAACGTTGTTTATTATCATAAAATCTATTGTCGAACTGAAGTTTTATTTGTTTCATGTTTTACGTTTTATTTGTCCCTAATCCAAAATATAACTATAACTATAAATATCAATAGAAAAATAGTTAGGGATCAACTTTGAAACAATATTTGCGTTATATATTTTGGTTTACAGAATGTGTGTTTGCTTTATCTAAAGCGATTCCCCCCCTCCCCCCCTGTAAACATAAATATAACTGCTACAACTTATTGTCCATTGCAGTTTTGATTATATTTATTGCTTATTATTATGGCAGAAAGCCACGGTTGGTAGAGCTGGTAACAATACTGCCAGTGCACTAATAAAAATGTTGAAAACTTCAAAATACCCTCACATCAATCATATTATTTTCATGATTTTTGAGTTCTTGAAACAAAAACAGGGTAAAAAGTACCGGTCTTTTAAATTTTATTTTAAACAAATGTGATACCATTGACATTGAGCAAAAATTTTCAGAAGGACATGAACTTGTACATACAAGAAGTGTATGCCAATATAGTAAAATAGAAAAGCTACTACGTTATGTTGAAGTATGCAGCCCAAATTTATTAATTACAATAATTAAGCTTGTTACTACGAAAAATTAAAGCGCCATTGCAAATTGTGCAGTGGTACAAAGAAATGTTTTTCTTTTCATCTCTTTGTTTTAATAAAATGCCTTACACGCAAATTAAACGAATAATTTTTATTGTCGCTGATTTGTGTGTCAATATCTTATCAGTGTTTTAATAAATTCTGATCGTTCCCTTATTTTCATTTACTTATGCCGTGGTGGATACTTCATTGTATTGTTTCAATCGAGGGTTTGGAGCAGAGCACGGAGCAATGGGGTTTTGCCCGGAGCTGGAGCGGAGTTCGAAGCAAATAATTTTGATTGCTCCAGTTTATGTAAAATTAAAAAAAAATACAATATTTTATTAGGTATATTGAGCTCGTTTTTCACTTCCTTTGGACAAACAATGATAGATTTTCAATTTTTGTTTGATTTGAAACATACTTCACTTTGTAAATAGGGGCACTGTATAAAAAAAGTTATTTAACTGTTATTAAATTGTTAATTTTGGTCTTGATACGGCGCACCTCGTGAGGAGGTCCCTTTGTGCGGGGCAAAACCTGCGCACCTGAACGAGAAGTTTACAATTTACATCTTTACAAACGTCAGGCAAACATTTAATTACAACTAAATTAACTTTTACACAATAACACGCACAATCTCTCAACTTAACTCGAAATAGTCATATTTTGCAACCATACATTTAATATCGCATTAACTATGTGCTAATCATGGTTTCAGTGGCCTAATTACCAAAATACGCAATTTTATCCCACTAATCATCTACCGGTTGCTTTTCAATACCATTATAAAATAATTCGAAAAATATCTGCCAAATTGCTGTTCGTTAAAATATGACAAGTATGATTAGGTCCGCTGTAACAGTTAACGGTATGATGATCCTAGTAAAATGACACGGTACACCATATTACACAGTAATTGCTTGTCTAACTTGTTATTGACAAATTTACATGGGCCTGTTTGCATATGTAAACAATGTAACGAGAACTGCAATAACGAAATTACGCCCAGCAAAGCAACAACGCAATCGCAGAGATAAGCCGGAGGCTAGTCGAACCAAATTAGTATTAGGTTGCTTCAGGAATAGAATTCAGAACACACGGAGTTAACTTGAATTCAAACATATGCACAGCGAAATGAATTTATAACTGCTCCACCAAAATTTAAATAAAAGCAGTAACATCAGTGCCTCAGCTTGGAAAGTTAGAAGAAAAAGAAGACTTTCTTAAGAGCAGCGGCGTAGTTAGTTTGTACAACTCTTAATGAGGATTGCCAACTCTTGATTTTTCCAAAAGCAAACAGAGATCGACACAAAAAAGTGAGGAAAAGACAAAATGCGTTTTTTTTTTTGAATTTTAGATGTTCAAACGTGTTTTAATGCACAGTTAGATAATGTAGAGTACTTTACACTTGGGTATTTGGGTAGACTTAAAGTGCCGCCCGGGGCGGACCCTTTCTCCCCCCTAGCTACGCCATTGCTTAAAAGAGTCTCTCATCAAACACTTCACTAGAAAAATTCGATATCGACAAATTACAAACATTGTCGTGTTTGATATGCAATAAACCAACCGACATCGAGTACATAGCTTGCAAAAAGTCAATAAACGCTTTCTACTATTAAAGACTATGCAATAAGCAAATACATGCATGTTTCTTGTTTTTAAGTTACCAAAAAATTCTGTTAAGCAACAAAATAAGTTACTTAAACAATGTTATTTGCAGCATACGTGCTGGATTATCCAATTTCAAGTCCAATACACTCTGTATTATTCAACTACGCTGGGAAGAACTCCATACATTCTATTACAAATTCTAAACAGCGTTTAGTAATTATCCAAACCCTGTTTTATTAAAAAATTAACGCAGGCAATTGTAGCAGTCCGTGTAATTTTACTATATAATCGTCTAATAAATGATTAATAATCTTAGTATGGAGTATTAGTGGCCTATCTCCTAAATAACTAGGAACTTTCTAAACGTAAGCCTATCATTACGTAAACTTGTGGTATCGTTACTATATTTCTAATATTTAACTGGGCTGAAGTTAGTCACGCAACCGATGAGCCGCCGCCCGTTGGTCTTTCCCTCATCAATAATAAACTAAAGCCTTTAAGTAAAAGGACGTCAAATGTCATGCAACTCCTCGACAAGGCTGCCATTTCACATCGGCTAATTTAATTTTTAAACGGACAAAGTGCGTAGCTGGCAATTAATTGTTATTTTTATTACGAACATACTTTTAAGAGCGGCTATAATATCGGCAAAATTGCGTTTAAAAGTAATAAAACTTTTATGGTAGGATATTTCTAAATGTAGACAATTTTTATACGGTTTAGCAATACATCGCATGTTTGTAACGATCCATGCTTTGTTAAACTTTTTTTTTCAACTGCGCACAAAAAAAAATATTGTAGAGCAATAAGTCACACGCAAAACGCAATGTAATTAAACTAGTTGCCCGTTGTTTTCCTCACTTTAGAAATGTGTATTATACTATTTTGTTAACAAATCAGGTGTAATAATACCCTGAATACAATAAAAAAGGTATTTAGGAAGTACAAATAATGAAGAATACAAAAATTAAGAAGAGTAGATAAAATAAGAAACGAATACATAAAAGAAAAACTTAAAATGAAGTAACTGAAAGTAAAATAGAGGAAAAGAAATTAAAGTGGACAGGCCATTTAATACGAAAGGACAACACAAGACAAGTTAAGAAAATATGGGAAGCCAGAAAAATAGGTAAAAACAGAAGGGACGATTTAGAACAACAGCGTAGTGGAGATACTAAAACGTAGAGGAAAATCATGGAAGAAAGCAAGGGTGCTGGCCAGGGACCGAAAGGGGTGGCGTAGCTTTGTTGAGGGCAAGGAATGTGAAGGCTCGACACCTACGGGTAAAGTAAAAGAGGATAAGGATGATGATGGTGACAAAATTAACGAGAGAAAAAAACACTATTCTGCTTAAATTAGAACTTTACAACCAAATTTTATTTATTTATCATTTTTTTGATAATGTAATGGCCTTGGAAAGAAACCATTTTGGCCAAATGAAAAGTTTTATTTATGTTTAATCACAGCAAGAGAATATGGACTAAGGAACAATGAAAAAAAAAAAACATGGAAGTGAGAACAGGAGACAAAGAAGAGGCAAATATTTTGGACATTAAAGCAGAGAATAATAAACAGTATGCGTATGCTAGTGTAAGCCAATTCGAGTACCTGGGAGTAACTTTAACAAACAATTGTCAGGAGGAAATAGAGATTAATAAGAGAATAGCAAAATATTGCAGGTCGGTGAGGGAGCGTTCCTAGGGTTACTAAAATCAAAACTCGTTTTTAAGTACGAAAATTAGAATTTACCGAACGGTCACTCGACCACCAGTAACATGGATGTGAGGTGTAGGTACTTAACAAAGTGAGGCTAATTATACATGGGAAAGGAAAATACTAGGAGGTGTAAAGGAAGAAGGGATAGGCTGGAAAAGAAGGACAAATCAGGAGGTAATGGAGTTGTACAACAAACCTAGTGTGTCACATGCGGTGAGAATACAAAGATTAAGATGACTGGGGCATTTAATAAGAACGGAAGAAAGCAGACTGGTAAAAAAGTTATTAACAATGGGAGAAGGAGGGGAAAAAGAAGCAGGGGTTTGGAGCAGTCCAATTTTTTAGTTGCTCCGCTGGGGCATCAAGATGCCTGCTCCAGCTCCGCGCTCCAAACATTAATAAAATAAGTTTTTTTTATTTAAAAATTACAATATTTACCCTAACAAACAAATGAAGTTCAATAAATGAACAAATTATTGATCTTTAAAAGTTAAAAAAAGAAAAAAAAAGAAAAAAAGTTCTTTAAATTTTTTTAAAATTCACATACAAAATAATGAAAATTAATATTCAGAAAAGTTACATTATAATAATTTTACTTCAAAAAAATCAAATTTAGTTTATTTATAATTTTATTAAATACTATACCCATGAGAATAATTCATAAAAAAAAATAATTGTAGTTTATAATAGTAAAGTGGAGCAGTGGAGCAATCAAAATTATTTGCTCCGGGCTCCGCTCTCGCTCCGGGCAAAAACCCATTGCTCCACTGCTCCGCGCTCCGCTCCAAACCCCTGAAAAGAAGAGAGGCAGACCGAAGAGGAAGTGGATGGAAGGAGTAAAAGAAGGCATGTTGCGGCTAGGGGTAAAGAACTGGAAGGAGAAAGCAGAAGACCGAAACGAGTGGACATTTTTTAAAAAGTAATTTGAAGCCATGTAGTGCTGGACTATATTATTAATCACGCCAGGAGAAATGGGACGAAGAAAAACGAACAGAATAATAAAATTATTGCCCAAGGGGTTCGTCATGGCTTTTCTAAACACAAAAAACTGGAACCACCGGAAAATGAAGGGATTACATATAACGGAAATAGTACATAGGATAAAGGAAAAGAATAATTATTCCTCACAAAAATACAGTAATTTTTCTTAAAAATTGGTTAATATGATAGATTGAATCTTTGGAAAGTGACTCCATTATAAGTTCTGAGATATTATTTTAAGAGTTTTGTGAATGAATATGTTGTATGATCACTGATATAATTTTATTTTAGTCTGTAAAGGTTTATAAAATAATGAACTTCATGAATGCAACATGCAATATAAGTCGTTTTCTCACAGAATGCATCGCCAAGCGATTTATGTTTGATCTAAGGAATAATATTAATAGATTTTCTTTATTTTTTTCAGGATAATATTGTACCACTTTTGATAGTAAAAATGGCAACGTCTTCTTAATCGGTTCCTCTTGTACCTTTCGGTGTCGCGGTATGCTTTTCTATTTGTGTGAAAATAGGTACTGTAATAGTTTTTGGAAAATGTAAAACGTCCACCTTTAAACATTAGCCAATGCAACGTGAAAGCCTTTGTAATATCACGCAACCATACTATCAATTTATATTTGATTACCTAAAATTATCTATTAATTCTGACTACGCTCTGCATCACTTTGCTAATATAAGCCGCGATCAACACTTTATGAAGCACCTAGAGTAGATAGTAAAATTACTAATTAGCGCATAATACGTACGCGTTAATTGGCATGATGATGTGCAAGCAAGTCGAGCATAAGAGTGTAAACAGAATTTGTTGAGTTAAGTGGGACATGACAACGCATGAAATTACTTATGGCTGACTGCCAACATAATAATATAAAGCAACAATTGTTCTGATCCTGTTTGCTCAAGCCCAACCATGCAAAATATTGTACGCCTAACAATACACAACTGTTTTCGTGTGAATGGCGCTAGATTTTTTAATCCACATGAAGGGCGACAAAATGATGGGTAATTTTATTTTTGCGAGGGTCAAAAAACTAGTAGACCGCAAAAAACTACCCCGCAGCTTTACATTATGGAGTTCTTTACATGTTATTTGGGGTTTCATTTGCAAAGTTGGTTAAAACCTAGTTAAATAGGTAAATTATTATTAATCAAAATTAATTAAAATAGTGGACGCAGTGATCAAAATATAATTAACTCTATAGGACAGTGTTTCTCAAAGTGTGGTCTGCGAACCCCTGGGGAACCTTGAATCCTTCTGAAGGGGTCACCGAACCATTAAGTGATGTTCGAAAATCACCCAAATTTATTTGTCAGGCTAGAAATAGTCTACGAAACAATTCTATGGGGTCCTCTGTAAAAATTTTATTTTGGAAGGGGTTCTCAGAGTAATAATTCTGAGGAACATTGTTATGGGGTAGGTAATAGAGCATCAACTTTACATTGGCTTCGCAACTGTTGGAACAATCTCCTACGATAACCTGCCTTTAAAAAAAGTTGTCAGTCGTTTTGTGCTGTATCAGATCTGCTAGTAATAAAACATCAGATTGTAAGAATTTGTCATAAAAATTAAAATTTTCTCAATGGAGGGCACAATTTTCTTTTTAAAATTGTGGCAGGCGACGCAACTTTACTATTTTGATGTAGCTACTCGCCAAAAAAAGTCGTGTATGGATTAATGATGATGAGCAGACTCTGGCAATGACCTAAAAGGAGCGAGCAATGAAAAAAGTAATTTATACAAAGAAGACAGAATGATGCACAGAAAAATCTTTGCATGGTGTATTAAATAGAAAGAGGATCTGCGCCATCACGATAATGCATCTTCTTATACGAAAGCTTCAAAAAAGCTTGGGCCAAAAAAAACTTAACAGAGTTTGGAACTGTTTTGTTTTTGTTTTTTGTTTTCACAGCCTACCATGCTTTTCCATAAACAAAAACTAAAAAACCCTCGTAACTTGTGTATTATTGAAAACAACTACATCAACCTTTATTCAAAGTTGTCACAGGGCACTGTGGGTTAAACAAACTTCTACATAATAGGGCTCTCTGAGACCGATATATGTAGAGGATGTGGTGAAGAAGAAGAAACTCCTCTGCACGTAATATGCCAGTGTGAAGGATTCACACCCTATCGGCGCAGACTTCTAGGGATGGAAAAAGCCAACCAAGATGAGCTAAGAAAAACACCCTTAAAGAAAATCCTGGAGTTTTTCAAAAACACAGGCCTTCTTTAGGGGGCTATCACCAGAGGGTACAATAGACCAACAGGTCGCAGTACAGGAACCCGAAAGGGGACCACCTCCGCGGAAATAAATAATTATTCAAGTTGGAAAAAAAAAAACAAGGAATTTAAATAGGCCATAGCCCACTACGAGTAGCTTCCATTTAAAAAAAGGTAAGTTTGTGTCATAACTTTTAAACGCCGATCGCAAAAAAAATTAAGTACCATCAAATTCTACATAAAAGTATCTAAAAATAATCTCCTAATTTTTTTTTAGATATTTACAACAATAACGGAGATATAACACATTGTAAATATTACAAAAAAACACCTTTTTTTTGGAAAACGGTTTGAGTTTCAAAAAACTGAAGAAACTGCAAATTTTTGGTGATTTAACTGTTTTTCTATCTTGAATATTAAGCGAGATGTAATACCATCGAATTTGGACCACCCTGTACCTCGGTTACTTTTCAACTTTTTGGTGCTTTCATCATATTCCGTATAATAATTTAAAAAACTGTTATAATTTCCTTCGACATTTTGTAGTTATAAGATTTTGAAGTTTAAGCCATTAACAATTTTTCCCAGATTTTTAAAAATTTGGCACCACTGAAAATATTTTCAGCGCCATTTAAATATGCTTTAATTCTGCCAAACACATAATTTAATCAACTGCTTTATACGCATAAGAAAGAAGTTTATATTGTTGTCACCCTGTGTGACGTCGCCATGCGACTCGAGATACGATTTTTACATCGCAAAATGCATATTTTCCATGTGCAACAGGAATTTCTTTTTCGACTTTTTTCCAACTATTCAAATACGACTCGCAAACCCTGACGTTCAGTAAAAGATTTAGCTTTATCAAATTCGCGGCGATTCACTACAGGTATAGTTATGAAAAATATTTTCAGAGAAGCTGGAATGCTTTCACATAATTTTATCAAGCGCCAAGTCGTTCGGATTAAATCTGTGCTTAGAATGTTGGCACCGTTTTGTTAAAAATACAGCATATTAATATTTTTTTTACATTTATCGTAAACGTGCTGACTTTATTGTGACGTTTATACGATATAATAAAGTTGAACTGGGATAAAGTCTGCGACAAAATTCATTTCTACAATGTTGGCAATGGAAATTATTGATATTTTTCAAATGAAACGTAGAATGGAAGTCAACTTGTATCAATATGTGAATCCCGTTCTAGAAGCACACGGTGTATGTATACAATATCACAGCGTAGGTAGATTGGAATGCCTTTCTAAGATCTTTACTTTCTACTTCAGTGGATGCTGCTTTACTTTGCTAAAGCTGAATTCACGCACAATTCAAGCATTAGTTAACGTGTATGTAATTCGACTGTTACCGTTTACAAGTTTACACATGGTTGTTGTTTAACGTAGTGTAATATTGAGGGTGCATTAGCATACGAGGGTGATCTCTTTAATGGGTTGACGCGTTCTTATAACCGAATCGAGAAGTCTATAAGCAAGAATTGGCGTAACAAGATAAGAAGATAACAATTAAATAGATTATAAATGGACAAACGCTCACAATAAAACTTTTAATAGCACATAATGGTGGAAATTTAGACTTTTTTATCTGATTTCCTCAGAAGATCCAAAATAACTCGGAAAAACAGAATTTCAAGGTTTTTCTTTACAAAATTAACAATTAACAAGTTACAAGTCAACTGTTTAGGATTGGGAAAAATGTCAACTTAAACGTTGCATTAAAAAAAAATGAATTTTATTTTCTATTTGGAATTTTTTTAAAAGTGAACTTCTACAAGACGCCTAAGTAATAATTTAAAAAAGTGTGATAGTTTTTATGTTTGAGTTATTTTGTTAATATAATAGTTAATTGCTAGTTGGATCCTCCATTTCGGATAGGAGTCGCTTAATTTGAATTTTTTGTAAGTCAATCGTATTTGCCCTTCCTTTATTTTCGTAAGTGGTGCGTCTCCACAATCTGCACTGCATTGCACTGTAGGCCTCAGATTACTAATACAAAACAATACCAGTTTAAAACAAAGTAAAATAAGGAGCAAAAAATATTTTTTTAGGATTTCAATATTTTAAAAAGTAAGAACGTGTTATACATTTTTCGCCCCTCCCCCCTAAAAACCTCTCACGGCCGCCTGGTTAAGAATCGCTGCCTTAGGGTAAAGGTAAAATTGTAATTGCCACGAAATTTAAGATAAAATGTTACCAAAATTTTGTTTAAGTATTTCAAGTCGATTTTAAATTGAGTATGTGGATAAACCACTAATTTTAAAATCCAGAAAATTTTACATGTTTTGAAATTTTAATAAACATATTTTACAGACTTAAAACGACTCGTATCCAGAAAGCATAATTGCGTTTTTATTTTCATTAAAATGTTTACTTTAACAACAAAGTGTATGAAAAACGTGACACTACACAAAAATTAATACCGGCATTAATTATTCAACGCATCATGATTTATTAAAAGCGTACTATTGTATGCATCAAATTGCTATTCAGCTATAATCGAAACATCAGTTATATTGACATGAACGTGAGAGATTTGTATATGAAACTGTTGCCAGTAAATATCATATGGCGTGCATAGGAATTGTATCAAATCGGTGTAAACCAATTTATTGACCCGTGTTAGAAAACAATATGCGTCAATAGACGGACGTTGTAGCTTAGATACGACCACACAATAAACCCTGGCGTTGTATAATTTGCCAACATAATCCAAACTTCATCTATCAAAGGGGCCACATGTATGACTGGGGGTTACAAAACGAAAACGGATGGTCTGTAATAGTGCTACAAAGTAATGGTTGCTATCACCATATCGTCAGTCGATTCTACTATGTATAAGTGACGAATTTTAACCATAAAGATATTTGTATAAGAATGACAAAAACATACACATATTTGAGGCACTGATTTCAATACACAAAACTAAATAGCAACAAAGATTTGTTCCCTCAACTATTTTCCAGCAGAAGAGTCTGTAAGACATTACCCAGGATTTGTAGAAAGTGGCTGTTTGCAAATTTTAAACATATTTTTAAAGGCAAGGATAAAATGGACTTTCTATACGCTCCGCCGCTCCTTTTTGTGTAATTGTTAACAAAGACACATCAGGAAAGGTTCTTACGAATTTAATTTGTTTCTTTTGTGTTTTGTTTTGTAAGATGTGCAAGTTGCAAACTTAATTGTTTTCTAAGAACGATGTAATTACGTCGATATTGTGTTTTAAACACAGCCAGATTTTCGTTTTAATCAAACTTTATGGCAAAGTGAAACATTTTTTTATTTTATTTATTATTTTATCTTCTCCAAGACCAATTCGATAGCTCTGTTATTAGTAAAAATTTAAAAAATATATACAGGGTGAGTCACGACGGACGCCACTGAGTTTTATGGCGAAACGGTATATATTTTCAAACTTCTGTCGCGGTTAGTTTATGTAAGTCAATAAGGGCTACATTTTAAAAATATTTTCAAACATACAGGGTGCTCGAAAAAAGAGTGGCATATCAAAGTTATACTTTTTCTTATGGAACACACTGTATATTTTTACATTTTTGGATTCCTTTTTAAATTTACTTCAAAAAATGTTTTGGGTTATATGGGTCTTAAGCCAACAGTTTTCGTGAAAATTTCAGTTTCATGAAAATACAGTATTTTCAAAAATTTTCAACATTTAAAAACTTTGAGAAGTCTGAAGAAACTCGCTTGGAGATTAGAATAACAATAGATTATGTAACACTTTGCGCCACCTACATTTTTAAAATATTATACAGGGCGTTTTTTACGCTCAGTTAAACTTGTGAAACTTTTAACATCGATAAGTAATTTTTTTTAATACAACACCCTTTATTTTAATTCTTTTTCGAAAACATAAAGGCCGTTTTTTACCTAAAATTTATATTTTCCGAGATATCGCGATTTTATTGTTAATTATTAGGGCATAGTAATATTTTTAAGTAGGTCCACAATGTTAAATTATTTTAACACAAAATAAAGAGATTTAGGACTTAAAAGCGACGCAAACAAGCAGACAAAAAACTTTTAAGTTCTTCAAAATTAACGTATCTGTGAATTTTCGGCGCCTTATAAGTAAATATGAACCCAACACTCCGTACTACATAAGGTTTAAAACGATTACAAACACTTTTTCAGTGAAAGCATTAAACGGACGTAATTCCACTTGCCAAACAAACAAAACTGGCAGAATCTGACAGACTGACAACGCCTTCCACTCACCTCTTTTAAGGTATTTACTTACACAGACGTTGAATGATTTGTTTCAAGCGCAAAGAGGTCTGAGCTGGAATTAAATCGCACTTGTCGATCTGCTACTTTGTACCCACGCCAAAATTCCTTGAACGATATGTAAACACGTTTGTTTATATAATACACTTACATATGTTTTGTTCCATACCTTAAACTTGTTGAACTAAAGTCGCAATCGAAAATCGATATAGGAATATTTTATGTTAAAAGTTGAAATCAATTTATCCAAGAGAAAATGGAAACTGAAAATAGAGGGTGTTCCACAATTGTCGCGGATATTTCAAACAGCGACTTCTTAGGGGTAGATTATACAAAAAAAAACGACTTGGATAGGTAGTTTAAGTGATTCTTTTTGAACATAAATATACAGTCTGCAAAAAAGTATTCAGAATTTTTCTTCCAGGCTCGCTATTTTTAATCCGATCACAATGCAACTTTCCCCCAAAAAAGTAATGGTACCCAACATTATGTTAAGTTTTTAAGATCAAATTTAAGTACTACATTGTTATGCACAATTAAGTTAACCATTTTATCTACATATAGATCATTGTTTTTCAACCGGGGGTTATCGTACCCTATGGCTAAGCGGGGTTGTGCGATGGGGTAAGCCTGGCCTGACAAAACAAGTATATCTATCATTAACTTTATTTATTCTTATAATCTATCTATACATATATTCTTAGATTTTTGTGATTTTATTTACCAAAGAAATAAATAAGTACCCATGTGTTATTATTGTTTTTGTTTTTCCACCTGCATACTTTTGGAATTTTCTTGATTAAATTTACCAAAAAACACATTCTGGTTATTTTATTAATATTTTTATTGTTAATGCTTTTTCTGTTCATATATTAATAATTTTGTGATTATTTTTACCCAAAAAATTAGCATATACTTATATTCCTTGTTATGTTTGTAAAAGAAGCAAAAAATCATAAATAAATGTATAATAAAACTTATGCTAACATTATAAAGTAACTTTAAGGGGTACTCACTTAAGAAATAGTTTGCATGTTAGGGGATACGCCAAAGAAACATTTTGAGATCCACTGATCTAGATAACAGCAATGAAGGAATGATTTGTACATCGCGCAGTTAGTTATGCACTCAATATTAAACAAATTCTATTCAAAACAATTAATTTTTAATAGATATATTGAATATAAGGAGTTACTTAAAGTAAGGGAAGGTGGTATATACTGGGACACTTTTTTTAAATTTTGGGTAACTTTTGAACGGCTTAATTTGCATACCTCAAATTGATATGAGATATTCATATTGCTTTAGTTTATCATTGCATATACAAAAAAATAATTAAAAAAAATTAAGGTACACAAATAGAGGGACTGTCCCACTATACACCACTTGTCCCCGCATAAACATTGTGGGACAGCAAAAAATATACCTATTAACTTTGTGGCACTTCCAATATATGCAGTCGTACTTTATTAAAAGCCAATTACGTGACTAAATTTTCAACATATACTAAAATTGCCGTTTTTTATTGTTGGAATCTAATACGAAAGTAACATAACAATCCACATTTCCACCGGGAAAAGCTCATTAAACCGAAGGGCGTGGGTCGTATTGTTAATATACTTTAAAGTTGCCCATTAAATTAATTTGAATATGAGGGAATATTATCATATAACATTTCTGTATGTTTTAATTTCCAATTTTCGGGTTATGAAAATTAAATATCACCACGTAAAAAAACGCTTTTAAGTAAATTATTACCTTTACAGTAATTAAATAGATTATTTTCTGCATTACTACACCTAGCATTAAAACTTTAAGTTGCCAAAAAATTACAAAATTCAAAATATAATATTAATGTTCTTTTTTTTGTAACGATTGGTCCAATTATAAATAAACCTTTTTTAATACTATATACATAGTATAACGATTTTAGGTTAATGGTGACTGTGGATAATATTTTCCACTGGAAAATCTCGTTTGGAATAATCCTAGTTCACCAAACTTAATTAAATCAAAATACATTTATAACCGTATTGAATTAATTTTAAAGTTAATTGATTTTGTAGAAGGATTTATACAACTTTAAATCTAGTTTAAGCGAATTTCAGGTTTACTAGATTAGATAGTAACCACAATGTTCCTAACCCAAATTATTTTAGGGTTGAATTCATCACCGCAATTGCCTTCTCGTTGCGTAAAAAATTCAAATATGGGATCAAAGTAATGCGACAGGCAACCCTCACCCAATCTAACAATGATGTATTTTACCTCGAGAAGCCTTTTATTTCCGAGAAATTCGCAAAGCACTTAAGGTATTTTATTTACTCAATCTTTTTGTCGCTAAAAACCAAATCTGAAAACCACTTGTTTAAATACTTGAAGTTTAATTACTGCTAATGCATGTCGTGAATCATTCAACCGTAGAATTAAGGAACGCAGTTATTGTATGAGATTTAAATAGCACGTGCCTGACCTGTTTAATTTCAGGAAAGGTTTGTTTAGAACGAAAGCATTAAGTGCAATTATTGGTTGATGCGCTGAATTTTATTAGAACAGCAGAGTGTTTTAACACTTCACACTAATTTTTAGACGAAAATGATCCGACTAAGTTGTTAAACAAATATTTAAGTGTAGCTTAAGTTTCTACAAACTATTTTTGGAGAAGTGATCACAAATCTTCACTGGATCCGAAATCCCTTTGAGGAGCCTTTGTGACAATAGCTGATCTACACTGACTAAAAAAACAACACTTTACCACATATCAACAGATTTTGAACTTCAAACTTTATTCAGAATTGAAAATATTTTAAATTTTTGGGTTGGTTGAAGACAGACTTATCCATCACTTAGCGGAAAAGCTGTAAAAGACTTTTGCTCTTTTTCAAGAATTTAATATCTCGTTTAGAACAGGTGAAAGTTTTTTGGAAACTAAATTTTGTCTGTGAATAACACAAGCAACATTTCAGGATTGTCATCCTTCATTAATTTGAAACAGCCACGTTTCTTGCCCATCATATCAGGATCACAATCTGCAGCACAAGATGTAAAATTTTTCATTGAAATTTGAGCTTCATCTAAATAATTTTTAAGTTTGTTGTATACATCAATATCTTTTTTATTGCCCCTCAAAATATTCAAATTGCTCCCAAAAATATTCACCTTGTCCCCCCATGGGGCGTACGTTGTCTGAGCAGAAGAATACGATGTTTCATTTACTAAACTTCCGTCACCCTGGTACGCAGTTTATAAAGCATAATAAAACTTCTGTGGTGGTTCTGAAGGTCTGCACATAAAATTTGTTAAACGAAAAACACATAAAATGTGCACGTCGGTACCGTACTAACCACATTAAAACATTCTTAAAAATAGCCCCTTTGGGATATCCTCCGCGTACACACGCTTGTGGATATCAAATTAAGGAGTGAAACTTTACTCCAGTAATTAACTCATCTTATCGTGTTACAACTATTTCTGACAGTATATCTTGAATGTGTTGACTCTTGAGTAATTAACATCGCAGTAGATGACTACCGTAATTTGTTTTTCGTGCGACAATTATAGTTTTACTTTCCCTTGTGGAAGAATATTAACAGCAACGCGTCAATGTTGGTTTTTTTGGTAGAAGCACGCAACTCAGATGTATCAATTATCTCGATTCTTCGTTGATATATGTCACTCACTGCTTAATACAAAATACGTTGTATTAACATGACAGTCACGGCAGTTAATATTTAAGGGTTCGTATAATCTAACAAGATAAACCTGTTGAAAGTCAAAATTTAAGCTCTGCAGACAATTATTAATAGCGAGGTTGGTGTAGCCTATTTTAATATGTGCTATGGTATTAATTAATGCCTTCAGTTCCATTCGGAAATCTATGTACAGGGTGGTACAACGTAAATGGTTCATATTTTCCATGCTAAATTCTTGAACGAAATTTTTGTATTAAAAATCGTATACGATTTTCTTAAAAGAAAAAATAGTATAGTATCAAACAGACTTAAGAAAAATGCCTTATTGATGTTTAAAATTTATCGAATCGGCCCGGGCGTAGTGAACACCTCGTATAACATTCCGAAAGTTTAACTAGTGCAAAGTGTTTCTGAATCTATTGCGAATCTAATTTTCAAACGAATTTTTACTGAGTTTTCAAACTTGCTGAATCTAAAAATTTTTGGAAGTGCTGCATCGTTCAAAATTTTTATAAAAATATAAATAACACAAAAACGATTAGCTTTAGGTTCATATAATGATTAACATTTTTTAAAGTACACCCAAAGGGGAATCCAAAAATGTAAAAATATACAGGGTGCTCCTTTTAAAAAAACGCATTTTTATATGTGCCGCTCAAACAAAACACCCTGTATATTTAAAAATAATTTTAGGTTATGTGGAAATTAGGTTCGCACAATATTTGTATTAAATATTTTTTGATATTATCATTAATAAAGTAGCTATCGAAGAATCTCTGGGTCGTGGTGCACCCTGTATGTTAATAATTTCTCTCAATTTTTTTCCAAACTCCGACTTAAACCACTTTTATAATGGGTCCGTTAAATAATGGTACCTATTTATTCTCAACTCTTAAACTAAAAAAATAAGAGGCGAACCAAATTTTTTACACTACTGCAGAGTATTTTGTGTGGGTCAAAATATTATTTCATGCACACCAGTTGGCACTCAAAATTAAATAAAATACACAATATGCATCATTGTAAGCCGTTGCACCTAGGGCAGCAGCGTCTCTCATCTTGTTAGTTTTTCATTTTTCTTTCTTAAAGTCACGCGACATTCATCCCTGTCTGCTACTGTTAACTTATATTTTTGGTATAGCATCAAATCCCGTTGAGAACAAAGTTGAACTAACCACCGTCCATTCATCCTCATAAAGAATTTTCTTTGTGGATTTTTATCAGAGAAGACGTTTTAGTTGTGTACAAGATATTTTATACGTCTCTAGTTTTTATCTCCTTATTTCCGTTGAGCAACAAACGCGTGGGTATAAACAACTAGCCATGATGCATAATGACATGCAAGAATTTAGAACAGAAGTGTCACAGAATGGATAAAATTAATTGTCAGACGGAAGTGACTTAAATACTTTTAGCAGTTTATAAATCACGTTTCCCAGCTCTAATTTGCAATTTGTGAATGACAAGTTTGAAAAACAACTCACGTGTATATGGAAATTTTTAATTGATTAAAGGTTTACGTAATTCTGTTGTGTGGGTTTTATAATGTAGTCCATTTAGCTGAACTGATATGAGTACAGTAAATAAAATTAAGTAATAGCATAGTTGCAACCAAATTAAGAGTGCTTTTAAAAGTTAAAATCATAAAATAAACTTTAAAATAAATGGTATTACGAACTGGCCCAACTGTTAAACATGCTATTGGATTTGTCTGAAAATAGAATAAAAGCTGAACCATTAAAATATGCAAAACCTGACTTTAGAAAAACAATTATTTCCATATTGTGTACAGAGTATTTGACGAGCCTGGGCAAAGAAAATTCAGGTGCCCTACACGTTATCGTGTAATATGTTTTCGGGAGTTTACTCAAACGTCGAGCAGCAAATGAACAAATTTTGGCGCGGATAAATCCCCAAAAGCATTTATATTTACAAAAATAATATCATTACGAAATTTAAATATTTTAAATTAATTAACACTACTACATTTGTACAGGGTGGTCCAAATTCGATGGGATTACATGGGCATCTCGCTTAATATTCTAGATAGAGAAACCGTTGAAATACCAAAAATGTACAGTTTTTTGAGACAATCTCAGAACTGTTTTCAAAAATATTTTATCAATTCCGGTTTTGGAGTTATTAGAAGAAAAAAAAAAGGTTTTTTAATCATATTAATAATGTGTTATAACTCCGTTATTGTTGTAAATATCGAAAACAATTATGGATATTATTTTTTAGACATTTTTATGTAGAATTCGATTATCGGTAAAAAAAATATGTTCGCCGTTAAAAAGTTATGACACAAACTTACTTTTTTTGCAATTAAAGCTATAGTTGGCTATGACCTATCTAAATTCCTTTTTTTTTCGTCAATCCAAATATAAAAGGGGTGATTTACATATTATCAATAATACGTAAGTTACGAAAGATTTTTCTTTTTAAAGAATATTATGGCTGTTTCGGCAGGGGTTTGGAGCGGAGCACGGAGCAGTGGAGCAATGGGTTTTTGCCCGGAGCAGGAGCGGAGCCCGGAGCAAATAATTTTGATTGCTCCACTGATCGAGTTTATTATGTACAATTTTTAAAAAACATTTTTTTCTTATTTTTATCAACCTTTGAAGATCAATAATTTGTTTTTTTAAACATCTATTTAACTTCACTTGTTTGTTAGGGCCAAATATTATAATTTTTGACCAACTTCCACATATCCAAAAAAATTAAAACTTAGTTTTTAAAAACAAATTTTTTGATTAAAAAACTTGTTTTAAAACACAATGTTAACAATATTTGGAGCCTGGAGCAGGCATTTTGTGGAGTAGGCATTTCGATGCCGGAGCGGAGAAACTGGACTACTCTTGGTACTTTTGGTACATTTTCGGTAATCTAACCGTTTCTCTATCTTGAATATTAAGCGAGATACCCATGTAATCCCATCGACTTTGGACCACCCTGTACATATGGATAAGGTTACTCCTAACATTTGTGTCGAAAAAAAATATACATCTCAAATAGAAAAATTATGACTAATTTTTCGGGCTTTTGCTTTGGCGAAATTTCGAATTTATTCATTTATATTCATTGTAGATCCAATTTCATGCTCTATAGATATTATTCTTAGACCAATAAGTCGTTCCTGATACATCGTAGAGTGGAGTGTATTAATTTAAAAAAAATTCTTTCTGAACTTGCTACAGATACTGGCAATGTCGCAAAAATTCCCAGAACAATAAACACACTTAAAACACTATTTTATATATTATTTTAACATAATATATAACAGGACATTTAATAAATAAGTATTTTCTGGAATTCACCTGGCTATTATTTGTAATTCACTTCATAAATATTTCGTCAATATCTCTCGAAATATTGTGTTTTAAGAAATTTTGCATGTCAAACATTATTTAACCATTCTGCTAAAGTATTTTTTTTTGTAATTCGTATAGGTATAGGTCTTTAAAAAAATAATAACTTTTTTATAAATTGTAGACAAACTCATATTTTTCATCAACAGATGCAATAGCGTTACCAGTAATTAAAAAATAAAAGTCTACTTTAAATTTTTGTTTAAAATCACGGGTTTGGAGCAGTCCATTTTTTTAATTGCTTTGATCCTGGTCTGCTCCGCCATTAAAATCCTCCGCTCCATGCTCCAAATATTGATGAAATGTGTAAAATAAGTCTTTTAATTAAACAATTTGCTTTTAAAAATAAAGTTTCATTTTTATCGGATATGTGTAAGTGGGCCAAAAATTACAATATGTGACCCTAAAAAACAAGTGAAGTTAAAATAAATGTTTGCAAAAGTTACTTATTAATCTTCAAATGTTAAACTTAAAAAAAATTGTATCTACATAAACTGGAGCAGCACAGCAATCAAAATTATTTGCTCCGGACTCCGCTCCAGCTCCAGGTAAAAACCCATTGCTCCACAGCTCCGCTCCAAACCCCTGTTTAAAATCTTTAATGATTTCATCCTTTGCTTTATTACAAACTGTTTATTCACCGATGTTACCGGCACCTATAAACATTTTTCCAAATTCATCGTTATTTCGTTTTATTTTATGAGTTGCATTCTTTAGAAAATAAGATTAGTAACTAAGGTATTTTTTTACATTTAAAATGAATCACTCAATGAATTGAAACCTCTGTTAAGGTAATTGTTTGTAGGTTATATCCTAAAATAAAATTTCAAGTCTCTGCAAGAGATAAATACTCGCATTGACAGCGATAATATAAATTTTGAAATATTGGTAACAAAAAATCCTTCACAAACAGAATTCAGTTTTCGCAAAACAGTCAGAACTTCAATTTTTACAATAAAGAGGTATGTGAGAACTGGTAATTGAGACAGCTACAGTTTATAACAAGCGAATTCTAGTATGATTAATAAATAATAAACGCCAGGTATCAAGTCAGTTTAAGATAATTGGGCCAGACAGCTTCAGAACGCCGAAGGAGCTAAGAGGCACAGAAGACATGATGGACAGGCAATAATATAATCTAAAAGCCGGCGCCTGTCCCATTTCTATATCGCCGGTGATGGGTAGGAAGGTACACTCAGTAATCAGTTTATCGGTCTCATCGGTTGACGATGGTATCGCGTGTCGAACGAGCCGTTGCCGGGCAACGCGACTATCACAACGCCACATGGTCAGCCGCCTACCACCCCTAGCCACAGTACCTACATTTTTAATGCATTTGCTCATCATTTATTCACAACTAAAATGATTAGTGGGTGGACTCTGCGTGTACTGACAGCGCTTCAGAAAACTTTCCGTTTAATACAGGTTCTGTATTTGTGTATTTCACAAAAAAGGACGCCTGGTAATAGCGGTCTTCACTTACCGCTGTCACGGCACGCAATTCTGTACTTATATTTGAGCGTTTTGTTTAATTATGGAAATTACGGCCACCGAAATGTCTACAGTCACTAGCTTGGGAAAAAAATATGTACCCAGTTCGTTGCGTTTACTTTATAAAAAATGCAGGCGGCGTAATTGTATTCGCGGTAGGTGCAGAGTAATGAGCGGAGTCTAGTAGTGCTTTGCGAATAGTTAGAGCCGAAGGAAGTATTAACCGCATTCATTGCTAATAAGATTATGCGACACGGTACGGCAGGTCTTAATCGAATTTAGGTATTTCATCCACAATTACCCCGACACATTCATCCTACTGAATACCGTTCGACTGAAATTAGACTAGGTACTTGGTGGTTTTATTCTTCAAGCTTTCGCGGCCGTGGCCCATGTTACAGTCTTCGTTCCGGGGTTTAGAATCGAGTCTTCTTTAGTTTCGTTTTGATGTTTCAACCATGTTGTCTTGTGTTTCTCAAAACACGAAACCAAAGAAGACGAGGTTCCAAAACTGGGAACGAAGACTGTACAGGGTTGACCAAATTCGAATGTTTTGAGGTATATCTCGTTTACCGTAAAAGTTAGCGAAAATCTGATAACGGATTCTTGGGCTGTTTTTTTGAGAAAAGAATGCCTGTGGTATCAGATTTTTTATATCGATTTCCATTTTGGCACTACAGACAAAAAGCGAAATTTCATTTTTGAAAGTGTATAACTTCTTTATTAATTAAAATAGGACAACAAAATGTCATTAAGATTTTTTATACCGATTTTTATGTTTAATTTAAAAACAACATTATTTTTTTTTAGAGGCATTAACTTTCGAGATTGAAGTAAAATTATATATTTTTTAAATAGAAACCCTAGTTGTCCATGACTTTATATGAAAGGGCATTTTTTTTTACGTTTCAAATAAATATTGAATACAGGGCGTTTCATTTAAAATAACAAAGTTGGGGTCATTTCCGGCGAAACCGGAAGTGAAACAACTGTGTGCATGTGCTCAAAAAGCCAGGTTTTTAGCACATATAATATGTCAAAATTTCATTTATCTAAAATCAAAACTAAAGGAAAAAATGGGGGTTGTATCACACTTAATTTACACCCGGTATACAGGGTGGTGCTTTTTTCGATGCTCACCATTGCTATCTTGGAAACGGTAAGAGATACAAGGTCGGTTAAATTAGAGAAAAGTTGCACATTTTTATGGCCATTGAGAATCTGAAAAGAAATCCTGGATATTTTGATTCGTTTTTGATTTATTACAAAAAAACTGAAAAATGTGATTTTAGAAAAATATTATTATCTTCCCTACCATTGACGCTATTTCATTTAAACTTGGTAACTTTATGATTTTGACTATCCTGAGTTTGATGACGTCAACAGAAATTTTCTAAGCCTTCTAGATTTCAAGTTGCGATAGTCAACTTTTTTATTTTTTATGGCCGCCATATTGGATTTTTACACCATCAGAAAGACAAAAAAATTAGCTTTTCAGATTGGTAACCAACATACTTTTTTTCTTTTAAAAAACTTGTTGAAATTTTAAAATTTGTGTAAATAATTCATAAAATCGAGAATGCTCTGAAAAACAATTGAAACTATGAGATAAATAAAAGCTACAGAACATTTTATTGGTCTAATGATAACGAAATTAAGATTGTTGGAAACATATTTAGAAGATATTTTAGGCGAATTGCCATTATTCACAATTCAAAATCATCAGTAGTTTCAGCAAGAAGGAGCTGGTCCTCGCAACGGCCGCATTGTAAAAAAAGGATATTACTTTAGATGTACGCTTTCAAAATTCTTGACTTGGTACGTTTGGTCCTGTCCATTGGCCTCCGCGATCGCCATTTTTAACGCCTATGGATTACTTTTACATTGATGTTGTTTATGCAACCCTAACGGAAAATATTGAACTTCTTCGCCGTAAAATCAAAAAAGCTTTCGACTCTATTTCGAGACAAACTATCCTAAAGGCAGTGGACAAAATGAATTTGAGGACTAACCACTACATCATACATAAAGGCGCGCACTTTAAACAATTTAAATAATTAATTATCTGGTGTTTTAAACTTATTGTCTTTTCGTTATTTTATTAGACCTATGAAATGTTGTGTCACTTCTATTTATATTATAATTTCAATTGTTTTTCAGAGCATTTTCGATTTTATGAATTATTTACACAAATTTTAAAATTTCAACAAGTTTTTTGAAAGAAAAAAAGTATGTTGGTTACCAATCTGAAAAGCTAATTTTTTTGTCTGTCTGATGGTGTAAAAATCCAATATGGCGGCCATAACAAATAAAAAAGTTGACTATCGCAACTTGAAATCTAGAAGGCTTAGAAAATTTCTGTTGACGTCATCAAACCCAGGACGGTCAAAATCATAAAGTTACCAAGTTTAAATGAAATAGCGTCAATGGTAGGGAAGATTATAATATTTTTCTAAAATCACATTTTTCAGTTTTTTTGTAATGAATCAAAAACGAATCAAAATATCCAGGATTTCTTTTCAGATTCTTAATCGCCATAAAAATGTGCGACTTTTCTCTAATTTAACCGACCTTGTACGGTTTCCAAGATAGCAATGATGAGTATCGAAAAAAAAACACCACCCTGTATACACAGATATTTTTTTATCTGCGATTTTTAAACAAACTTATTTATATTAGGTACATTCACTTTTCTTAGTTCCATTAAAAAGGTATGAAAATTAGAGGCAATAAGAGTGCAGAAAAATGAATTGGCAAAATAAATTTTTGTTACAATCCAACATAAAACAAAAACGATAAAGTTTCAGCAGGATAAACAGCGCCAGCTTCGTTAAAAATTAAATCCGTTTTTCAATTTACACCGTACATTGCTGATGGGTCGCGGTGAATTTCAAATCGTCCTCTTCCCACGGGAATATCTCTAAAAACTGTTCATCCCAAACCGCCAATAAAAAATCCATTCTAAAGTCAAGGCTGCAGACACTGAAGAACATAAGCGACCTTTGGACTCACCAAAATAAATTAATTTAAACAATTTTAATAGCGGGTAATGAAGTACAAAAATTATTACTCGGAGTCGTGTACGAGTTATTGCAAAACCGATAATGTCGTGGTTCACGATTCTTGTCCGAAAACAAAACACCATAAATTACTGCTGATGCAACTTGAACAATTGATTTCCAACGCGTATCTATCACGACTCGGAGTCTAAACGGGATCATTAACAACCATTAAAAATAAACCACAATGTAATTGAAAACAGCAACGCAACGGATTATCAACGAATTACAAAAATAATACTCAACTGTAAAAAGTAATTGCATAAAGAATGATTCATTTTATTGATCAGTGTGGCTGTCTTCTGAAAAAACTTGTATATTTTAAAAATAGGTAGCAAGATATTTTCCTGAAGCTACACTTGTTGCAAATGAATTGGTTATAACCACGAATGAAGGAGAGCGATCAAAGGCGAAGAGGTCAAGAAAATGCGCATAGGGATGATTGACAAAAACATTTTAAAAGAACTGTCTATTTTGTTATACTGGATACAATTATTTCCCAACTTCACATTCGTTTTACACCTCTAAAGAACATTCAGAATTTATTTTCAGTAGTAATATAACAAGGGCATTGAAAATTATCGATAAGTTTTGGTAAATACGCCCGAATGCAAGTTAAGCACGAATGATTTTTTCTTATTCAACTTGCATGAGTGAAGATCTGTCAAATTATAGATTATTTGCAATGCACGAGTTATATTTTGCCAGAACATTTCCTTCACCTAACCTACCTGTCAAATTAAATGTACGTTATGTCAAGTTTTACAAGCACTGTCAGAGCGGTGCGTCAGGGGTGTGGTTTAATCTATAGTAAAGTAACGCTACTGGTCGCCGAAATTCGTCAAAAAATTATCAAGACCCAAATATTTAATTCCTTCTCCAAATTTATACTTTCGACCAATCACAAACTCAGATTTCTTAGAAACGACCAACAAACGAATGAAAATCTGTTAATTGGGAAAAGGAGATTTCTAGGAAATCTGAGTTTGTTATTGGTCGAAAACGCAAATTTGATAGGATGATCAACGTCTGACAGGGATATGTATAATTATTACCGTGTAATAATGCTCCTATTACAATAATATTTTATTAGTCTTAGAGAGAACAGTTACTCACCAATATCAGTTTTTAAACACTGGATCAACCAAAAATTTCCGATTCGTGCATTATTTTAATAAATAAATATTAAAGAAATTAAACACATAATAGTTATTTATGTATCAAGGCCAAAAAGTGTAACTTTTTTTCGGACAAGGCGGCCATGCATTCAAATAACATTACATTTTCTCGCACTTCACCTAACAAAAGCTTCAAGTAAAAATATGTGTTGCTTCACCCTTAAAAACAACGAAACCCCTTTGTTTTTTTTTTTAAACATAGAGTAAAATCTAGCTTCTAAGTCGAATTAAAACTTATTGCTGCCTTAGATTTCACAGTACATTAAATATAATCAAACAGACGAATAGGTTGACAAGTCTAGGTAATCCACAAAACAAAGAAAATGCCGCTGGCGTAATATTCCAGATTCATTCAAGAAAACCGAAAACGTGCCCTGAATTACAAATACATAAAAGGAAGTCACGATGCGTTAAGGTTGCTGATATTTTTACGAAAACAGGAGCCCTCTGACAATCACGAATTGCATTTTATATTTTGAACGTCAAGTAAAAAAGGACTTTAAAATATGTTTTCAAGATTGAAAAAACTCGAACAAGTACAAGTAAACAACATTAAATAAATGTTTATTTGCAGTCATTAACTAAAGAAAAAAAAACTAGCAGTATTTCGTTTTTTAATTTTCTTTTGCGTAAAACCAATCTGTAGACTCCAGTGTGTGAGAATCAGATATCTACAGAAATTTTATGAACAAATAAAGTTTGTTCAAATAAGCCGTTTAAAACCAATCCATGCAACAATGCATGAACTGGTTTATTCGCATGCGTGAACTATGTAATAATAAATGTATTGGCCAGTATTTGCTGTTCTTGGAACGCTTTTACGACTGGCCCAACTGTAGTAAATGACATTTGTGTCCATTGGCTTCCTAGAAATGTGCGCATCGTAAGGTTAACATCTTAAGAATCCAGTACTAAATGGGATTGGGAGGGCGATGCACAGCTACCAGAGCTAACGTTAGTTATGAACAGCGCATGCGTGTAAAAATCCAAGCGCTAGTATATGCCTTCATTCGCGTACTGTTTTGACCCTACACTGACCAGTTCATGTATTAATTTTATTTATTGACTGCGCAGAATCCTAATAGTACATTGGATCGTACATAGCCTTGCTGAAACAAACCTTTAGATTTGAATATCATGTACGATGTTCAATATGATTTGTTCCATCCCAAATCTGTATCTATATCAATCTACAATCTGTACATGCAATCCACTACAAAAACTGTTATAGAAGCTATGTAAATTGGCACACAATCGGTTAAGATTTTTAGAAAGATAACGGAAAACAATAATGCAACATATGGACCGTTCATTAGAAAGTGGTGTAGAGAACCATTGTTCTTTGTTTCGATAAATTAAAGGGTTTGGATATCAGTCGATTTTAAAATACTGATAAAGTTTACTAAGAGTTCCACGTCCATGAATTTAAATAAAGGTAATTTCGTTAAGCTAATTTTTTATGAGAATTCACTAGCGCTAAACTAATATGATTTTTGGGCCACAAATAGACTAAAACCACATTCATAATTACTATTGAATTGTGAAAACCATTAAATTTCAATTCTTTTGCTTGATATTACTCCAAGTTTTAGACAGGTTTTGTTTAAAATGAAAACAAGAAAAAGGCTATTGTTAAGTCCTAACATTTATGTACTTGTTCAGGGTGGTCCAAATTCGATGGGATAGCATGGGTATCTCGCTTAATAGTCAAGATAGAGAAACGGTTAAATTACCAAAAATGTGCAGTTTTTTGAGACAAACTCAGAACCGTTTTCAAAGATATAATATCTTTCCGGTTTTTGAGATATTAGAGATATTAGAGAAAAACTGTTTTTTTGTCATAGGTATTAATAATGTGTCATATCTCGGTTATTGTTGTAAATATCAAAGAAGTTTAGTAAGAATATTTTTAGATATTTTCATGTTAAGTTTAATTACACTAACAATTTTTTTTTTGCACTCGCCGTTAAAAAGTTATGACACAAACTTAACTTTTTTTAAATAAAAGCTATAGTTGGCTATGGCCTATTTAAATTCCTTATTTTTTTCTCATTCCAAATATATAAGGGTTAATGTTTTTATTTTTAATAATAGGCAAGTAACAAAGGTTTTTCAATTTTTTTCAAGATGAAAAACAAAAAGTAGGCTGTGGAAACAAAAAAAATCAAGAAAAACAGAAAATGATAGAATATATTTGACAGCTGTTCTGAGTTCATCTCAAGAAAGTGCACATTTTTGGTAATTTAACCGTTTCTCTATCTTGCCTATTAAGCAAGATACCCATGCAACCCCATCGAATTTGGACCACCCTGTTCAATTAGATTAGATTAGATTAGATTTTCGTATCGCAGGACGAATTAAACTGTAACATTTAAAATTACTCTTCGGCGTAACCATTGTTTAAATAGACTACGGGAAATTGACTTAAACTACTTTTATTTTACTTGGTTATTGTCATTTACTAACGAATTTTCAATTGATCAAAGCATGTGGATATTTTAAAATATAAACTGTAAATTATTTACAAATAAAAAATAAAACTCTTTACATCAGCTAAATATTTCGGATCTTTATTTGATCCTTCATCGGTAGCTATAAACAAAATACCGATGAAGGATCAAATAAAGATCCGAAATATTTAGCTGATGTAAAGAGTTTTCTTTATAAACCTAAGGACCACTATCCCGTCATTCTATTCAAACTACTACATGGTCGTAATTTTTGGTTAAAAAATAAAATGTTCATCCTAAATTATATAAAAGTTATTTGTCTCTTCAATTATTTCCAAAAATGGACTTAACCAATTTCATAATATACGGTCCATATACTTATTACAATTTTTTTACAATATTTGCAAAGTGTTTACGTCTAGATATTGACAATTTGTTTACTTCATACTTTGTAATAAATTACACTACGATATACCAGCACTTTTGATCCTTTATTAATTAAATCTGAACCACATGTAATTAAAATATAATTTTTAATATTTAAATGTGTTTTGCGTCATAGTCTGTTGATGATTTTTTATCACATTGTATTTTATTAACCAAATCACCCATCGGTCTTTAAAAATACATGCTTAGTTTTAATTATAAAATTCCATTAGTGGCGTTCGCCACAGATTCCTACACAAACAAACGAAGCTAAATTAGAATCCTATTACGTAAAAAAAAACCTTAACGTTGTTATAGAAAACCCGTGTTCCGATAAAACTAATTTAAAATATCGGATTTCCATTATACGCTACCTAAACTCAAAAATACTTACGGGGAAAATAACTAACGCGTTTTTAATAAACAACCCGATATCATAATTACAAGTTGGTTGTCAAATTACCGATTTATAACGAAACGAAAATGGATTAAAAGTTAAAATTGGGTTCCAGTACGAGCAATTTTTAAAGTTCAGGTCAAAATACACTCTCGCTTAAGTTTTAATATTGGTAAAAGGGAACTTTTCACAAGAGAAGCAAATTACATCATGGCTGCTTTTGTTCCGGAAAGGAAAAAGACTTCTGATAGCTTTTCGAGAGGAAAAATATATTAGATTTGCAGCATTTTTATCACAAATAATGTGTCTTTAATCGAGGCTATAGTATTAAGAGAAATATTTTTGAAAAAATATAATGAAAATGCTACTCTGATTTTAACAAAATGGTTAAAAATAGAAGCAGTACCTATTATTTTTGAAACTTTTTTAATGCGATTGTATAAATATATATTAGGAAAGAAAAACATTTAATATCTGTGAAGTATTGTTTGTTTTCCATTAGGTGTTTAAACTGCAAAATCGAAAGTGTTTTAGGTTTTATTAATTAAAGAAAAATAATTCTTTGTTTAATATTAAACCCATTACTGCACCACAATCATATAAAAACACTCATAAAGAGAACAATTGGAATACAAGCAAACCAACAAAAACGTACATTAACTTAATGAAAAAAAAAAGTATTTACAAAACATTTCCTAGCCCAAAGTATACAGCTGTTTACATTACCAACAAATAACGACACAATTAACCAATGTCCCTTCTGTTAAGGCTATATTATTGTTCGATTTTTTCCTGCTATATACACATTTGTGTGAAGCATTTCCACAAAACCGACCCATTTTCACCACACAATGATAATCAATCTACCAAACTCTTTAGCACACTCTGATCGTTACGAAACTAGAATTGTATTATTACTATACTTTATTTCCTAAAAAATAAAGCAAATTTGCTGTGAAATGCGAGGAAAATTGGGACGAAAAACCTCATTATGCTTCGTTCTATATATGTTCAAAGAAAACATGTTTGTATTCAATTAAAAATTCAAGTAAACGAAAAAACAGCTTTTCCTTACGTTGTTGGTATAAAATATTCATGAATTTCGAACTAACCACGCGAAGTAAAACAAATTCTTAAACGATAAACGTTTCTGTTTAAAACATGGCGTTAATAAATAAAAAACTTAAAGCAAACACCACTTAACATTTTCCGAAGGATCTCTTGTAAAAGTGCTATATCAGTTTAAAGATTATAATTTCTTAATGATATCTTTTTTATTTATTTATTTAGACATAGAGTCCTTTTAAGACCTTTGTTGGCTCTAGGCACTATTTCTAGAGGCCTGTGTGTCTGATATTTTTGCTCAATTTGAAGACCTATAGACCAATTTCACTGTTACCTGTCATGTCTTAACTTTTCGAGGAACTGCTTCTCAAGAGAATACAACCCATCAATGAAAGAAAAAAATTGATCACAAATCACCAATTTGGATAACATTCCACAGTTGACTAAGTCAATAGGATAACTAATATCATTGAAAGAGCATTAGAAGAGAAAAAAGTTTGTTCCGCAGTACGCACGAAGGAGTGCATTTATAAATTAAAACATGCTTCCCAAAGAATACACAGAAATTCTAATGTCTTATTTATCAGAGATATTTTAGGATCAAGCAGAAAGATAACCACTCTAATCTCAAAGAAATTAAAGCTGGAGTGCCACAGGGTAGTGTCTTGGGTCCAGTCCTTTACCAACTGTTTACTTGTGATCTTCCAGTAGTAGAAAACAATACAATAGCTACTTTTGCTGACGATACTGCCATCCTAGCTGTCGCAAAAGCAACGAAGAAGCAGCAAACAGCCATCAATCAATTTCAAAGCTGGACAAAAAGGTGGAGGATAAAACTTAACGAAACCAAGTTGGAGTAAAGTTTGTGGACGGTGAAATTCAGTGGTTTTCGAGAAGCCACGAAGAAAGACTACTGCAGCACGTGAATATCGAGGCTATCCAGCTTCTCGATAACACAAATATAGTCAGGAGACTCAAAAGAAAAAACCCTTAGAGCTGGTATAATGTGACACTATTAGTACTTAAAAAAAAGTGTTAAGAAGTGTTTAAAAAAAAAAAACAGCGTCAGTGTTTGTGTTAGTGCACAAGAATAGAGTGCCAAATGTTAGAACAGATAAGAGACGCCAATGGGTGACTCTTATGTCTTAACTTTTTATAGTATATTAGGAGTAGAACTAAGTTACTTATTAGTCTAAGACTAGATGGTAACATTATTTAAATAAAAAAAAAAATAAATAAAAAATTGAAGCCCGTCATCAAGTTTTATTTTTTCAAGCAACATATTGTCGGTCCTAAAAGGTCCTAGGCAGTTTCTGGTCGGTCTAAATGGCTAAAGCAGCCCTGTACATGCATAATCTCTTGCAAACATAAAAAATCAACATCGGCTGAAAGCTGTGGCATTATTATGTAATATTAAGTGTCAACAAAATTCGTACATGGCGCAAAATTAAATTATGAGACGTTATTGGCTTTAACATAACCATACTTTACACCCATTATATTTTTTATCGCAGCTATTTTACATATGAAACTGCTAACTGTGTGCGTATATCTGGAAAACTTATTTAAAGAAAAGTAAGAGAAATTAATCTTTTTTTCAAACTTAAACTCTCTACGCCCTCTGTTATAGTTTTCATTAACAACGAATACATAAAACAAAATTGGCTTCCCCTTGTGGTGACGTAAAAGGTGTAAAAGCAAATGTATCTAATTAGCAATGACTTTTTTTATCTATTCACTAATTAACAGCACCTATTCTGTAACTTACATAAATCTCTGGTTCAAAATTTTTACACTTCTGTCTAAAACCAACACATTCTTAATTCAATAGGGTGTGTGTGCAAACAGAATCCGTTATACAAATAAAAGTCTAGTTACCATAATTGGAAGGGTGTAGAGAATAGATTTGGAAACTTTTACCTTCTGTGTACGCACTCACACATGAAATCTGTTCACACAAAAATCGTCGACATATAGGAAGTACATTAAGTGTTCATTAAAATAATGTCAACAACTATTAGTTAGTTTGGAAGTATTATAATTATTAAAAGTTCGAAGTTTGATAAGTAGCAGGGTACAAAAATAAAGGCAAATTTCATAAGGATATATCTGCAAGTTGCCAAACATAATTAGTTTAAAAACTACTGAAACTCTCCATTTTAATTACTGTTTTATTACAAAATTAGATAAGTTTTCAACCATTCACCTCTCAAATTATGAAACTTAATTGAATCGAATTCTACTGCATTAAATGTTCGTCACATACAGGGTGTCCCCATTATACACCGCCAAAAAGTAGGTGCATATTCCTGAGTGAAAATGATGACCATTTGTCAAATATTTTGTTATCCGAAAATGCTTCCTTTCAAAGTTAGAGACCTCCAAAGTTGCAAGAAAAAAAATTCAAAAAATCGATTACGTCCTAGGCTGCGGTTACAGTACAGCCGTATTCGCGCGATGGGCTTCGCGCGTATGCGACAGTATACGCGCGAATCAAAGAAACCAATGCAAGCATATGAGAGTGGTTTCGAGCGAATTCTCGCTTGTAGTGTAACCGCTCTTATATGCTTGCATTGGTTTGTTTCAGTCGCGCGAATACGGACGCGTACGCGCGAAGCTCATTCGCGCGAATACGCTTGTAATGAAAACGCAGACCTAGCCGTTTAAGCTAGAGCTATCAAACTTGGCCGAAATGTTTGGGTATTTCCCATTGACTTTGTGGGATAATTAGAAAGAAAACACGTAATTGGAAGTATGATTTATAGTCAGGTCATCCGCTTACCATCTTCAGAATTTTTTTCTCTCGAATAAAATTGAAAATGTCATTCGTCCATAAGAAAGTACGACTTAAGAGGAAAAAATTCGTCCCTGTTTGTTTTTTGCTGTAAACGTAGCCGTTTTCGAGAAAATTAGCGCTAAAGATGCATCGACAAACTCTGTTTATACACCTCATATATTTTTTTAACGAAACTTAGTTGGCTAATGTCATGCTTGACTTAAGGCTTGTTCTTCTGAAGATGGTAAGCGGATGACCTGACTATAAATCATACTTCCAATTACGTGTTTTCTTTCTAATTATCCCACAAAGTCAATGGGAAATACCCAAACATTTCGGCCAAGTTTGATAGCTCTAGCTTAAACGGCTAGGACGTAATCGATTTTTTTTGTTCTTGCAACTTTGGAGGTCTCTAACTTTGAAAGGAAGCATTTTCGGATAACAAAATATTTGACAAATGGTCATCATTTTTACTCAGGAATATGCACATACTTTTTTGCCGTGTATAATGGGGACACCCTGTATAATAATTTAATAATGCGTCGCCATTAGGACCAATACATTATAGGAGTAACGATTTACCAGTCAAGAACTTAACTGAATATTAAATGATTTTTGTCTCCAAATATTTTACTATGGGAAAACAATGCAAGGTAAAACGATTAAATAAACTATGCGCGTTGTAGTGCCCTCCCTGGTGAAATTATTCGCTCGTTTAAAAATGTTTTTTTGCAGTTTCATATTACTTTAATTAAACGATCAATAAATCATTGTGATATAATTTACATGAAAATGCCTTACAGAGAGCAAACCCTTGCTCTCGTTTCAAGTTACAAACACGAATTCGACTACAACAACATTAAATGCTAAACAATTTTATAGATATAAAATATCAAAGGAATTTCATTAAAATGATATTATATTAACAATGGGGCACATTTTAAATTACAAAAAAAGTAAACAGTGGCGTACTTGCATTATTTTTTAAAGAAAAAATGTATGTCGATATTTTGAGGATAATGCTTCAAGGGCTTTCGCGGTTTTGATTAATAAGTTGATCAAGGTTCTTGGGTTGGAAACCGCGTTAATTGTTGGCCTCCGAAGAAACCGACGTTTCGACAAAATCGCATTAATTATCTTGAGGTTAAGTAAAGACCCAGACTTATTCTAATGATGACAAATAACATGTTGTCGAAACGTCGAGACAACGGTTCCTCTGGAAGTCAGCAGTCAACGTGGTTTTGTATCCAAGAATATTTTAATTAATATATAATTAATAATTGTGTTTTCAACAGCAAAAAGATTTTGATTCGATTAATACTTATCTTCAAAAAAATGTTGCCTGTATAATTATTGCAATATATAACAAATTTAATACATCACCTGAGAGTATAAAAAATCTACCCACCCCTGACTTGAAGAAAAGATTAAGAAATGTCCTAATCTCTAAAGCTTACTATGGAGTTAGTGAATACCTTAATGACGCTTACTTTAAAAACTCTTTTAAGTAAATATAATTTTGTGTTGTGTATATATTCGTATATATGTGTATTATTATTATCATTATTGTGACATGTTGCCTTTTTGGATTTTTCAGAACAAATAAAGACTACTACTACTAATAAGGACTGAAAGAATTGCTATTTACTTGTAAATTGTCTGTGTGTTTTTAAAGGAGACATGATCTGGGGAGTACACGAATTGTTAAAAAAGAAACATTGTTATATTTACTACGGCATTTATGTTTCTTAAGCCCGTACAGAAATTTGTACCAAATATTATACAGAAAATCTTATATCGTGTCATACAAATTTCTCGTACAAAATTCTGTATAGTTTCTTGCATGTACAAGCGTTCCATGTAGTTGTACAGAAAATACAATGGGGCGCGTTCTATTTGCAAGCAAGTTTTGATACAAAAACTGCGTGCTACAGATGCGCATTCAGCTCGTGAATAATGGCGACTAACAGCTGATTTTGAACATCTGCAGCTAAAGGAAATAAATATAAACAATAGAAATTCCTGTTAACAGATAATCCTTGACAATCCGAAGCAGGATATTGTTATTGTTTAAAATAGCAATTACAAGGGATAAATACCTTGTTTTAAGAAGGAATCTGTTTATACTGTTTACGCGTTGTACATAAAATTGTATCAGTGTCACACACAGTTTCAAACGAATGGAATTCTGTACTGAAATCTGTACAAAAAAACAATATTTTGTATTAAATTTTATACAGAAATGTACACCGTGTCACACGGGTTATAGACTTGGGGAGATAAAATCAAAAGAAGGAAGAGGATGGGAATAGAGACAATCGACATAATAAAAGCGATGTATGAAAAAAAGGTAAATTTTTTAAGAACCCAGAATGAAGAATCGGCAGAGTTAGAAAAAAGAGGGCTTAAAACAAGGATGTGCCAGTCCGTTACTATTCTCAGTCGTTATAGATGGGGCAATTAAAAAAGTTAAACAAAAAATTAGACAGTTTCACATAGGTAAACTGGAAAATGGAAAAAATAAACTTAACTGAGCTAATGTTAGCAGACGACATGGTCATAGGCGCGGAAACAAAAAAGAACTTACAGCTTAATCTAGAGACGCTTTAACAAAAACTGTATAAATTCAATGTCAAAATAAATACAGATAAAACGAAAACTATGATGGTTACAACAGAGAACAAAGGACACATCATTTTAGTTGGGATTAGGTTGGAACAGATAGATATCTTTAAATATTTAGGAGCTATCATAGAGAAAAATTGAGGGATGGACAAGGAAATAAGCAAAAGGACAGGAAATGTGGGAAAACAGTTTAAGAACAACATTTTTTGGAAATAGAAAAGGGCCAAAACGAACAAAAAAGGAAGTAACTTCGGCACTTTTATACGGAAGTGAAACGTGGACACTCACAAACAAAAACAGTATAGTCGTATGAATGCAGCAGAAATTGGATTTTTATGAAGAGGCGGAGGAAAACCAAAACAGATCGAATCAGAAATGAAACATATAGAGAACAATTATAGAGGAAATCAGTTGAAACAAAAATACAAGAAGGCAGCTGGGATGGTTGGGTCACATTTATAGAATGAAAGATGGAAGTTTAACCAGAAAAGCCTATGAAGCAAAAGCAAAGGGAAAAACAAAACAGGTAGACCGAGAAGGACTTGGCAAAACCAAGCTAAAAACGCAGCAATGGAAGGAACAATCAAATGGGAAGAGATAAAAAAGCTAAGGCAAGACAAAAAAACATGGAAAAAGTCAGCAAAACAACAGTCCTACACCTAACAGTAGATGAACTAATGAATTTTATTGCACTAAGATATCATTGGAAGATTCTTGTATGTACATTTGGGAGATGGCTTTTGCCCTTGCCAATTTTTTTAAAGCCATCAATACAATTTTACTCGCTTGATTGGTTTTAATTTTCTAAAACCACTAGTACTATTCACCATCTGACGCGAATGTCGTTACCAAATCACAACTTTTTAATAATTCTCACAACACAATGTTTTCCTGCACCAAATCCTTTCAATTTCTTAGTTTATTTTCCGTTCTGAACGTGTTGCTCTGCAGTTTCTACACTTAAAGTCAACTTCAACCGCAAGAAGACGTTGTACGTCCGTTTATGTAGGTTGAATTCACACGACGTAAATAATTTATGTTGAGCATAAAAGAAAACTCAACCAAACCGAATAATAAAAAGATAAAGCGATATATTATTAACTCATGTACTTTGTGGTCATTTCTATGGCATTTAATATCGTAGCCCTGCGTCATAAAACATTTATAAAACTGTTATTTTATGAAGCACGCCAAAACAACGCAAAAATTCCTGTCTTTTATCTTTGTATCGGTACAAAACATCAGATAAGCCAGTGGTAAAAAAATGCAGGCTTATTTTGTTTATTTTTCGATTGACTACGTCGATTTGTTTAATTAAAAGTAACATCAAGGCTACGTGCAATGGCCTGAAGACAATAAATCTTGTTGTAAGCTTCTGTATTTTTTCGTTGTAGTAATTTATAACATTGTTAAATGGTTAATCCGTTGCAGTATCTTTTAATTCTTATTTACAAGTGGCATACTTGATGGTTTTAACATCGGCGATTGTTCTCATGTTTAATAAATCACAACCTGCTGCAGGATAATAAACATTCCATGAATATCTTCAGGCAATGATGTATTTACGCAAGCAATTCAGAAAAATCAATCTTTTGTTTGTTCTTGGTTGAAAGTTGATGGATGTTGGTTGGGTTATTAGGTAAATATTAATTTATGGATGAAAAGTTAAATAGGCTTTTATCTAATGAAAAATGTCATTCTGAGGTTTTCAGGTGAAACAACAACTCGCGGAAAAGCCGCTCATTTACGAGATTTGAGCCTAACGCCCTAAATTTTATATGATGGTAACCAACATTGTATAAAGAGCACCCAAGATATACGACAAGATTGTTGGTTTAGTACTATATAAGATAAAATTATTTTCAACTATACAGGTTTGTTCCAACAAGCGATTTAAAACCAATTCATGGATCAGTACATGAACTGGTTTATTCGCATGCGTGGACTTTGTACTGATAAATGTATTGGCCAATATTAGCCGTTGTTGGAACGCTTTTACGAATAGCATAACTGTAAATTACATTTGTGTCTATTGGGTTCACAGAAATGTGCGCATCGCAAGGGTAAACACCTTAAGAATCCAGTACTGACAATAGGGCCATAGTGATTGCTGACCAGTTAAAGCTTTAAAATAATACACAGGGTGTTTTTATGCCCCGTCCATTTGGCTAAACTTATTCAAACACGAATAAGTCAATTTTTTAAAAGGAACTTTAAATTTTTTTAATTCAATATTAAATTTGCTTAAAAAACTATTAGGAATCATGTATGTCTAAAATTAATATTTTTTGAGTTATTGCGGTTTTCATGATAACATACAGGCACAAACATAATAGTGCCTGATAAGATTGGCCCCTAGAAGCTTTGTAAATATTTTAAAAACCTGTTTTAAGTTTTCATTGGATTATAATTAATTTAAAGTTGTACATTTAAAACAAGTTTGTTACACGAACAGTCATAAAAATTATTTATTTATAGGACTAGTGTGAAAAAAGCAACTATAAAATTGTACATTGTATATTTTAATGAACATACGACTAATTGATGCCATGTTATGTTTATATTTTGTTAATTTAATGGACAAAAAATTAGCTATGTCACAAAATTGTCAAACTGTAAAAATTTAATTTAATTAAATGTAACTTGATGACAATTTTTCCGGGTAAAACTGCTCAATAAATTTTAATTATGATATCAGATTAGTAGGTACTATTTTTCCTTGACAATATTGTAAGATATTTTAAAGTTACATTAAAAATTATGATTCTAGTAATTATAAAATAACTTCACCATATAACATAAATATAAGCGAATAACCGCTAGTTTTTAATTACTCATATGTTTATGAGTATCTTCGAGGATAACCATGAAATGTTTATATTAATAATGCGGAAATTTGCACTGTGCTTGCCGAGTAGTAAAAAGCACTAAAATTACACTAAACCACGTTTTGCTTCATGCAGCAATTTAATGCACTAATGAATTTGCCCCATGTAATCGCGTATAAGTTCCTATCAAAAGCATTCAAACAGGGAAGCTTTTTAGGACAACATAATACCATTAAGCCGAAACTATTGCTACATTAAAGTAACATAATTTTAGTTCAAAGCTGCAACTAAAAGCAAACAATAAATTGAATGAAATCGATTTAGAAGGACGAAATATGGCTTAATATATTTTACTAAATTATACGGAATATGCGATGTTTTAAAAGCTTAAAAGCTTATTTAGTCTGACAGACTATCGTGACTTGCAACAAGGTAAAGCACTTATGATTATACTGTTTCATAAACATACACTAACTCGTGGATGAAAAAATAAATATATTCGTCATCATGCTGTTAATGATTTTAAAAGATACAAAACACAATATTTCGTTTTGTAGTGTTGTAATTCATTAAAAAAATTAATAACACTTTTATTTCACAAAAACCGAGCATATTTAACATTATTTGTAAGGCTTTTTGTTAAAATGAAAATCCACTAAAATTATAGACTAATAAATATTTGGAATGGAATTTTTCAAGTTCAAAAAGACCTCCTTTTTATTACTTTATCGTTAAAAAGAAAATTAAAGAGCACTTCTTTTTATGACTCTTTTGATGAGATTATTTTACTTAGAGTAAAGTGCCCTAATATGGAATACTTTTTTGTATTTGGCAATAATATTCAGTTATTCAACAAAATTTTGCAAAAAAAATTTAAGGAATTTGTAATGAATACGCAATACATTACTCGAATTCTGGTACGATATTACGGTAGATATTTCTTATATAGCTATTTTTTTTAAATGTTACTATTCCATATTAAGCTCCCGGGGAACCTAATATGGAATACTAGGGGCTCTTAATATGGAATATAGAATTATATAGGAAATATACATTAAAATAAACAACTGCTCATAGATTAATCTTTTATTTCTTTCTGATTTGCTTTATTACTTAAACCAAACCAAAACTCTGTTATTTATGTAAATTAAATTATAATTCAAGTGTCATTTGAACTAAATCTTGATAATTTATTTATTTTTTACAGGTAGGACAATAGATTTGTTTTTTTGGGTATTTTGCACATTTTTCGTATGCCCATTTCTGACACTTTTGACACTGAACCCATATTGCTGTACTTAGTGACCATAATCATATTCATTATAATCATCATTATAATCTTATCGAAGTTAGAGATAAAACAGGCTAGTCGACCTCGCTACACTGAAAACCGCCCCCTTGTAACGATAAAAATTCCAAGTAATAAAATGTATGATAGGGTACCAACCATTTAATAAAATTATGAAACATTTAATTTATTTTAGGCATTAAATTCCATGCAGTTTTAAATTATATTGTAAAGGGGATTTTTCACTTCCGTTCTATTGCAAACATTTGGTTTGAGGTATAAATCCCTTTCTATATTAACCAATCGTCGCATAGCAATAAAATTCATCTAATTATTTGTAAACGGAGATGCACAAAAGTTTCGAACAGTGGTAAGAGAACTTACAAATCATAGGGCACCAGAAAAAGACTGACGATCTTTCATTACTTATATGTAAATACAATTATTTTTGAGAGGTTTTTAAGTACGTGATAAAAATATTGGTCGTACGCGACTATAGCCCAAGTGGGTGATAATTAGTGCAATTTTAAAGGTATATAAAATCCTTAATCATTTATATTATATTTGGGGTCGTGTCTAGGCAAGGCGAGGCCTTTGAAGAAACTCATAGTAATGTACGCTTTTTGTTCATGAGCACTTTTGAGCTATTCGAACAAGCAACAAAAATATAAATCTATAGCATAAAATGATGTCTTTCCGTTATTTTTAATTTAAATTTTAAACTGAAATATGGTGTTGCTTTTTTAAAATTTATGTGAATTTTATGTTTATATTTATATTATTACTTTTTTGTAATTTTGCTAAATATATTATGTGTGTTCCTTTACCTATATGGAAACTATTAGTGAAAGTTTATACCGTTATTAAAAATAATTTCATGGGGGTGGGGGTTATCTGATTAAAAATAATAAAAATCAGAGTATGTTCTGCCATAAAAAAAATTTTGGATGACGATAAAGTACTCTACGTTATCTAACTTTGCATTAAAACAGGTTTGAACATCTAAAATTTAAAACAAATCGGCTGCGTCGCATTTTCTCTTTGCTCCCACTTTTTTGTGTCAATCTGTTTGCTTTTGGAAAAATCAAGAGGTGGCAACCCTGATTAAAAAGGGCAACAAACTGCGCCACTGTGATAAGTAACGTAAAAGTGCAAGTAATGTTTGTAATATCAAGGTCTAAATGCGAGAATTTTAGACTAATGTAGCCCCAGAATGATTATGAAAATCTTTCAGAAATACAGGAAAATCAATGTCACAAAAAGAAGACCAACTTTCATAATAATAATGTAATTTATTTATTTATATTGGAGATAGAATTTTTTTATGTCCTCATTATTTGTTTGATTCATATTTCCTTTTTTTGTGAAAGACAGAATAGTAAATCGTATAAAATTTCCACATCTTGTTGGCCCAGGACTAGCCAGAAAAAAAAAATCCTATCCCCTAAATCATCTTTTATTTACAAGCTATCGATTGATACAGAATTAATATTATATTAAATCTAAAAATAAAAACAATCTAATAAATCATGTAAACAAGATAAAAAGTTTTAAGTTTTAAGTAATTAGTACCTAATACCTGAAAATTACAGAACTGTTTGAAATTTATAGTGTTATTAAGACTGGAAGCTCATACAAATATTGGTCATCCAGCTAGCTTAAAGTAAAGAATCGCCTTTTTCAGTACGCGAATCAAGCTAAAAATGCTGGGCAAGTTTTCCATGTAGCAAAAGAAAATGATAAACTAATCATATTGGATGGATAAAAGCAGAAAATCTGCATTTTATACCATTTTCAATAATAATAAAAATTTAGCATGACATGTAGCATATTCATGTAAAAGTTAGTTCCGAATTAAAAAGGTTAAAGCGAGTAAGAAAGAGGGGTTGTTTTCCAGTACATAGATAAACGAAGCACGAAAAAATTCCTTGGCGTTATGAATTTATGTGCTTAGCAGTTTAAAATGTTTTAATAATTAATATACTTAATTAAAACTTCCGACAGTTAAGGATAAGCTAGTCTTCCTCAAGTCATTAGCGGACATCAAACGGCTGATATAATTACTTTAACTGCTTTTGACAGGAAGAAAAGTAATTCACCAAGCTGCTCTATATTTTCAAAATTATAAACGTGATCTTTTGTTTACATAAAGATTACTGTTCAACTAATTAACAAAAAATTAAATTTGCATAGAATCTTTCAAGTTTTTGTTGATTTTTAAAAGAGCTTAGTTCTATAACTTCGCTTTTCCAAATTAGGAACAATTTAATTGACTGTGTAAATGATTTACCACTTCAACAACGGTCAATTTTTGAAACTATTTGATGGTTAAACCATTCACACTGTTTGGTTGCTACGCAATATTACCAGGCATTCGATTGTTAACCCAACAAAACAAAATCAATACAACATAACAAACATCTAATCGATATTCGTTTATTGATTTAGTTCAGTTATGGCAGTATCTTATACGCTGGTAATATAATGAAGACTATAATGACAATGTGCTGTTGCTAGGAAACCACAGCCAAACACTACCCGCGACGAGACGGTAGCATTTGCCAGAATGCTCAGATTCCAGAATATGAAACACGAGACCGAGAGATTCCTTCGGCAATATTCGGCATTGTTTCGGCTTTTATCGTATGATCCGAGTTTGGTTAGTTCAGTGTCAAAATTGTTGATAGAAAGTAAATTTAATAGTATATTGTACAACTAGTGCTGAAAGTTGAATATTTCACACGAGTATGACAGTTGAGCCACGAGCCGTCAGGCGAGTGGCTCAGTCATACGAGTGTGAAATATTCAATTCAGCACGTGTTGTACACTATGCTTTTCCGACGACCACTTAGACATAATCATTAATTCTGCAAAAAAGTTGTGAAAATAACATTTTTTTGACGTTGGTGACACTTGACACTTGTGAGGTTAGATTTGCTTCACGTTAACTTGACAGCGCGTTTAGCGTGTGTAATGTAGCGGAAATCGTCACTTTACACACGCAAAGTGAACTTTGCACACAATTTCCGGTGTCATGCGCAATTTGTCATTTTCAGTAGCAGCAAGCCGTGCGAAATTACTCGCTTTACATAGTGGTCGTCGGAAATAGTATATTGTACAACTAGTGCTGAAAGCTGAATATTTCACACGAGTATGACAGTTGAGCCACGAGCCGTCAGGCGAGTGGCTCAGTCATACGAGTGTGAAATATTCTTTCAGCACGAGTTGTACACTATGCTTTTCCGACGACCATTTAGACATAATCATTAATTCTGCAAAAAAATTGTGAAAATAACATTTTTTTGACGTTGGTGACACTTGACATTTGTGAGGTTAGATTTTCTTCACGTTAACTTGACAGCGCGTTTAGCGTGTGTAATGTAGCGGAAATCGTCACTTTACACACGCAAAGTGCACTTTGCACACAATTTCCGGTGTCATGCGCAATTTGTCATTTTCAGTAGTAGTAAGTCGTGCGAAATCACTCGCTTTACATAGTGGTCGTCGGAAAAGTATGTTTAAAGTGTGAGTGTGATGGATATGATGCATTTCAGTTGACAAACACGTTTGAGGTTATGTTTAATGTTATGTTTACTAAATACAAACAACTAAGGTTTGAAAGTATGTAGTATGTTTCAGCCCCCAAACGTTTAATTTTACTTATGCAAGTAGATACATAATTTGAGGTTAAGAGTTGGCAGATCTGTGGAAGAAAACTTCTTAATTCAGCAAAGAAAATTTCTTAATTCAGCAAAACTGAAACATCATATATATAAGTTGAAGTTTTTATCACATACCTATGTAGTCTAGCCATAAATACTGTTACAAAAGTTATTAACAAAGGCCTTAATACAAAAAAGTGTCCAAATGTAAGCGCTTAATTTTTTATTACGTAGGTACCAAATAGAGTAAAATTTTGTTTGCAGATTAAAATATATTAACGGCTGAAGAATCTTTAAACAAACATTATAACAAGGTGTACACTCGTAGTTCTCTAGAAGCCTCTACAGCTGCTAAGAATGTTTTGATGATGATTTTTTGGTGCAATCACAAATATTCATTTTTCTAAAAAGTCGTGAAGCATCCGCTAAAGTTTACCAAAAAAACCCCTTAGAATTGTCTGTTAAACCTTTAAATTGAAATTTGTACAAAATAGTAGTCGTAGCCTGTTCAGCAAAATTTACCGCCATAAATGAACTTGCACCGTTTTCATATTTATTGAATTTTAATAACAGGAAATTTTAATTATTTTAATATTTGTTTCATTTGAATGAAGCCATATTTTAGTCCGGTTTTGTTTAATAAATAAGAACAAGAAACAAAATACTGTTTATTATCAATATTTATATACTTATTGTTTAATTATATTATTCTATTCAACTTTTTTTAATAACTTTTGAACTAACAAGATCATGATAATTTATTTTAGATTTTTATTCAGCATCACATACTTAAGAGATGTGTCCATTATATGTAAATATACATATAAGATAAATAATTTTGATGGTTTTAGTGGTCTGTATTGAAGGCTTCAGCCGAGCATAAAGAAAACTCTATTGACAACCAATATTTCGGATTTATTTTAATCTTACCTCAGGGTTTCTAAGTTACAAACAAGAACATTTTTAAGAAAAATCTGAATAAAAACTGATTGTTTTTATTCTTACAAATCAATACTTACTCAAAGTGAGAATGTATCATAAAGCTGAACGAACTACTTGGTTCGCCAGAATAGAAATTTATTTTGCAAATGTATTAAATAGTTAAAGTTTTAATGTATATTAGTAAAATTTGAATGTATATATGTCGTAGGCATAATGTGAAATCCGGCATTTTATAAAACGCCTAGACACAAAACTATTAGCTTCATTTTTATTATTTATTTAAAAAAAAACTTTAACCAACCTTTAATCTGACCCTCTACTACTGACCAAATGAATGAGGGTCAGGTTAAAGGTTGGTTAAAGCTTTTTTTTTGTATGAACACAAATGTATGGGTCTAAGAAAAAGTCATAATTTGCTCGTTTTGCCGGCTTTTTATAAAATGCCTAGGCGTTTTATAAAATGCCGGATTTCACATTATGCCTACGACATATACACCAAAAAACGCTCTAGTGTTGAGTTGTTGTAGAAAGCTCTTGCGTACTGCAGCAGCCAACTTTCCACAAAAATTTATTAAGGCTAAAAGCAACCATTTGGAATAATATATTTATGTTTTTACTTTTGTAAGTATGTTGAAACCAAAATACTTATCTAGTTCGCTCCATTATAGAAAACAAAAACTTTGTACCAGTATTTATGGCAAGACTAGATAAACAAAGTAGAAAAGATTTATAAAAATTCACGAACCATTAAATTTTAGCTTTCATAAAAAAAAATTTGAAAGGAAACTAGAAAAACTCAAAACGCTACCGTGACCATTCACAGCATAAAAATCCAACTCACACGGTTGGTACTACGGTGCAGCTTTTCATTATCACCTAGTTCACCTGAATTCTGTCATAAACATTTTAACAATCAGATCCTATAAACCAGTGGTGCCCAACCCATAGCTCGCGAGCAACACGTTGCTCGTGACACCTTTTGATGTGGCTCGCGACAACTTTTGATGTGCTTCATTTTCTTTAACATATTACAAATTTTTATTGTTGGTTCATTAAAACTTTTAAAATTAAAATATTAAAATCAAAACATATTATATGTGGCTCGCCTAAAATTTTTAAATTCTAAATTGGCTCGAGCCCAGAAAGGTTGGGCACCACTGCTATAAACTGTCTGACAAACATCACATCAAGAGTGTTGCGAACACACTATGAACAGCACTTGACTTCAAACTAACTAGTACCCTTTGCATAAAAAAAGTTTGATAACGTCATTAATCATGGTATGGACTAATGAAAATATGTAGTATAAGTCCATTGTTTTTTGTTTCGAGATATTTAAGGATATGCATTTCAGTCAGCATATCGCATTTTTCTTCGTTATTAAAGTTCATTTTTACGACTAACAGGCCTTCAAAACTTTTAGTTTGTTGGTCGGTTGTCATGGAAACAACATAAACTACAATGACCGGCCTACCTGATTTATAATGGTTATTGTTTAAAACGTATTTTTTGAAATTTGACAATGAAAGAAAAAGTAAAATACCATGTGTGATACATCTATGGATTTACAAAAATAAATGCTATTTGATTATGTAAATAGCAAAAATTGCACCCATAAGAAAAAACAAAGTTGGTTGTCATAAAACAAAAACGAATCGATCTAGGAAAAATTTGTGACCACCATCCGATTCGGCTTAAAAAGTTGCTTGGGCAATGTCTTAACACATTTGAAATATTTCAAACTCCGAAGGAGTTATAGACGATTTTCAAAAATCGTATTTTCCGGTTTTTCCCAATTTTCTCATATACCGTTTGAGATATCTCCAATTTCTCTTCGGATTATTAATGAGCACCAAATTAAGCAACTTTGCCGAATTTAAACCTATATTCTAGCTATTATAAGCGAGCCATGCCTAAACTCGAATTTCAAACACACTGTATATATTACCTAAATAGTAATCAATTGTAATGCTTTAAACATACTGCAATTAAATCGGCCGCTATTCCTAAAGTATGCTTAGTTATTGTTATCCACAGTAAAAAGGTATTATGGACTTTTTAGCTGCTTAAATATAAACAAATAAATAAAATAATTTTTTAAACTATAAGGATACAAGTGTAATAAAATATTGGTTGTTTTAAGGATATAATAAACATAATTGTAATATTTTAATTTGTATCATGTTATTTTCGTACTTGAGAGACAACATCTATATCTGGATATGTTTTATTTCTGCCCATTTAATCATTTATATCAGATGGGCAACCTCCTGTCCTCAAAAGTCTATAATCTGGCCCGTGGGCATTTTCAAAAGATGCATAAGCCCTTTATAAAACACGTTTATTTGTTTTTATAAAAAAAAATCATATTCTTATAAAAAACATAATTATTGCTTATAATCCCTAGTGTACAACTTCTATGCAGAACTGACCAATAAAAGCATGGTTGTTCGATTTATTGGTTTTGGTTGACATAACTACCCATTTGGATGAACTGCATACAAAATTACAAAAGGAAAATCAAACAGTCACCGAATTGTGTGGATATGTCCATACATTTCAAAACAAATTTAAAGTTTTCGATACATAACAACAATTTATTTATTTTTCATCATTTCACACAGCTTTTACCAATACTTATGGAAAACAAAAATGTATCGATATCAATAAAATTGCACGAATTCATTAAAAGGTTCGCTTATTTTAAAAACACCTATTTTTAAATATTTTCATCTTCATTGATAATATTTACCACAAACAAAATTCTTGAAAAAGTCCCAAAGGAATTTCTGGAATTCTTAGCAGAAAAGAAATAAGATATTTTTGGAATTACATAATGAACTTTATAAAAATTTAGGCCCTTGATTGTCGATGCAAAAAAGAATATCAAAAAATTCATCGTGGCACACAATGAAAATTTGAAGCACTTTGCCCATTGTCACTACTAAAATCGCACCTTATATCAATTAATTATAAAAATATCAGCAGTGGTAAATATCGTACTTCATTTTGTATTAACATTGTGTTTTTCTTAGTATTGTTTTTCGTTATAAAATTACATGTAACGATCAATAATATAAAGACAATGTTAATAATATCATATCTTTTATTTTGTATTATTTTCACGTTTTTGTATTTTGAACCACTAAAAATTATGACCCTAGTCTACTCTACATCAGACAAGTTTGATTTGGCCCGCCACTAAAAAAGGTTGCTTACCCCTTATCTATACCATTTAATAACTGCAAGTTCAGTTAACTGTTAAAATTATCTCTTAAAATTAAAAATATTTGATATAATACATAAAACTGATACAAACTTGCAATGTTATACAGTTAATCATATATATTGCTGTAAGCTTCTTCTCTAATAATCATTCTAAGCTTAGTTAGGGTTACCAGACGTACTCTTTTTGAGGTATGCCACTTTTGTACTTTTTACTTTCTTTCTATTGTCCTCTTTTATACTCTTTTTAATTGTGCAAATACGGTACGTTTTTTTTTTTTTTTTTGGTAGGACGGAGAGATGTCAATTCTAGGTACTCTTTTTTATATCGTACCATCTGGTAACCCTAAGCTTAGTTGTATCTCGATTCTGCATTCTTGTTTTATAATACTCATATTAAACGGTTAACATAACATAACCCAGACATTTCCTAACAAATGTGTTTAATTGGCCTTTGCTAGCCGTCAGTATTTATTGTCAAATAGGAAAAGAAAAATTATTGTATCCTATGTTTATGCTTTGCCGTTATATTAATTCATGTATTTGTAATTGTAATACCTAGATACATGGAATTTTTTTACTATGGCCAGCTACCTGTTCTTTTAAATCAGTCACTGTTTCTAGAGTAAGCTTTTATTAATGACAAAAACATTAGTATTGTAGAAATAGGTTTATTTAAAAGTAATTTAAATCTTTAAAATACTAAATGAACTGCTTAAAATAATTCAAGCAATTGTCTATAAAAACACTAAATTTTGTAGCTGCTAGTAACATAAATGTTTTATGATAACAAACTTTATAAGGTTACAATAATTGTGTATAATAAGTTGTTTAAAAGATATAGGCAACATAATATTGTGTATACAGGGTGTAGACTCGGATCACGCAACATAGCGATTTCAATGGTAAAATTTTAAAAGTCGAATTCTTGCTCCGCTAATTATTTTAGAAAAAAAGTGCAAATACGTTTTTTGTAGAGAAAAAAAATCTGTATCCATAAATGTAATCAATATTACTTTTTCATTTTCCAATAACTGAAAATTATGCAAATTAAAAAACGCGTTTTCGCTAAAATCTGTAGTGCCTTGGAATTATGCTGTGACAACTGCCCAGCCTAATGTCAGTTATACTGTCACTTTGACGCGAAATTCATTCTTAATTATACTTTATATTTTATCAAACATTTATTTTACACAATTAGTTATGTTTTCATTGCAGGATATAATAAAAATGATAATTAAGAATAAACTTCAAACGTCAAAGTGACAGTAAGTGTTAGTAAGATGGGCAGTTGTCGTAGCATAATTCCAAGGCACTACAGATTTTCGCGAAAACGCGTTTTTTAATTTGCTTATTTTTCAGTTATTGGAAAACGAAAAAGTAATATTGATTACATTTATGGATACAGAATTTTTTTCTCTACAAAAAACGTATTTGCACTTTTTTTCTAAAATAATTAGCGGAGCAAGAATTCGACTTTTAAAATTTTACCATTGAAATTGCTATGTTGCGTGATCCGAGTCTACACCCTGTATAAATTACAAGTGTAAAACTTTAATTTGTTGCTTTTGTTTCTTGATATTGCTTGGTCAGCTGGTTGCACGCTACTAAAACATTTTAAGTACTGAAATATGTTCCATTTCTACACCATCTTTTAGCTGCAACTTTAAATCATTGTCAACATTTTCACTAATTTAAAAATATTTGAAAAAATATACCATATCAGTACATACATTCAGTATTGTATGAATAGTTTCTGATAAATTATTACAGTATTTTCTGTAACGGTTTTCTTTTATAAACATTTCCTTATACTTATATCTGGATTCTGCTTTTGTAATTCAAATAATAAACAATTAACATAACCTACAATTTTCTTGACAGATTAACGAAATGAACTAAATCTACTGCTACCCGTCGGCATTTAATCATCTCACTCTAAGTAGCTAGCTATTTCATTTGAAATTTTAAAACTAAAACTGAACGTTACGATTTGAACCGAATATATAGTCGGAGATAACCGAAGCGATATATCCGTTGCGTGTGCGAGATTCTGGAAAATGAGCATTCTGGAGTTTGAGCCCGTCCCCCCGCGACCTACTACTATCGACAGAGTATGTTTAGCAATTATGTTCTGTATTAAAAAAACAATTAACAACCTATTCACATGTACCAACTTAGGTCGTAAATTTCGTATATAAAACCATTAGTGAGGAAGTTTTTTGTATCACTGCATTTCTTAAAAAATACGGCCAAATTCTTGTAAGTAAACAAGAAGATATATGCAGTTTTCAAAGATTTAAACACATTTATTAAATGTTTAAGAACAGAAATTAGCAACTCGGTACACAACGAATGTAAAAAAAAAGTGAACCCCCTCCTTAAAAAAAATTACCTACGCCTTTGGAAAAGGGGATGAACGTTACAATGACCTTGGTATGCAATAACTAAATTACCAAATAGTAAATGAAGTTAGATAAGAATACGTGTTGATTGGATATAATTATACGCTTCACAATTGTTATCACAACATAATAGACTGATAAGTATTTAAATAGCTAATAAAAACGAGCAACCTGCTATTTATTAACCGTATGAGCAATGATTGTGATTTTGTCTTCAACGAAATATACTTTATACCGTTTTCGTTTAAACATGTACCAAAACTCAACCAATAAATGCACTCATAACCTTGGCACATCATGTTGTTTACATTAAGTACTAAAACCTAAATTTTACAACGGCGTCAGTCTATTTAACAAACAAACAACTGAAATAATCTACAACAAACGTGATTCGGTTGTTTTTTAATAGTCAACCGAGTGCTTATCGCACTAAATGAGACTAAAACCCAAAAAGAACAGCAAAGAGAGCTAAGCCGGTATAAACCTTGGACACCACGAGGTAAACAATTTTGAATTACAACAAAATACAATTTTCTTTAAACGCCATCACCTTAATGCGAGTTAATAACTTACCGGTGTTGTAATGGCCTGCACAATATTTTACAAAAACACTGAAAACACCAACAAACTGTAATGGCGTTCCACAATGCTAAATAATAGATGGAGTTTAAACAGCGCAGCCGTATCAATTCTAAATGGCTGATAGCAGAATATTCAATATTTGTGTACTTTGCGCCATCTATTGGTGACTATTAGAACTTAATAGAGACAGTGTTTTGTTTCAACAACACGACATTCGTTTGTTATTTTGGTAACATAAGCGCCATCTGTACACCGATAGCGTAACTACATTTGTTACCAATAAAGTGAGATACTTTTTATACTTCTAGTGCAATTTCAAAAGTTGTGTGGTTTCTTGACAATAAAATAATTCTTTGGGAATTTAATTGAGCAAAAATAAAATGGACCCAACTACAAACACCAAAGACGGAAAACCTAGTTTGGATGGAGCTTTGAATGATTTAAAAACTCATGAAAACCAATTAAAGGAATGTAAGTCCAATATACATAAATATATTTTGTAGGAGTAGTTTTTTAATTGAAGTCTCCAGGTCAGTTACAGTTGAATCCAGTTTCGGAAGAAACTGCTAAAATTAATAAAGAAAACGAAGTGTTGAAGACAGCTATATGCAAAAATAAAAACAGTGTAATTTTCTACGAAAACAAATACGAAGTGAGTTAAATATTCATGATCAACAATGCATTTTAATGTACTCCTACAATTTAATTTTAGGAAAGCTCTATAAAACTGGAAAAGGTGTTGCTTAATCAAAACAAGGCTACCATGATTATCGAGAAAAATTTATTTCTTTATACACATTTGAAACAGGAACACGAGAAATTAAACATTAAAAAAGGTATTAAACAAATCTACTAAAATATTATTTACTATTTTTTGTATCTCTTTTAAGAGCTGGCAGATACGGAACAACTCAAGATTTTAATGCAACAAAAAACTCAAATGGAGAATGAAATTGAAGGATACAAAAAAGATGTACAAGAAGCTCTTAGTACAATAAGGAAATCATATTTTCAAATTTAATTAAAGATACAAAAATTTCTATACAGTTAGAGTTAATAAGTACCTATTGTAGTTCTTGATATAATGACATAATACCTTGTAAACTGGCTTTTGATTTATTAACTTCTTCCAAGTGACTTCTAAGATCGTTTCGTTTGTCTTGTATTTCAGTTTTTAATTTTTCTGCTTCGAGCCTGCTGTTTTCAATTTTTTTAATAAGTCGTTCTTTAGTTTTCGTCAAATATTTTCCTTCCAGATTTGTCAACGGTATTTCGCCTGTTGTGGGCCTCCTGTAATTAAAATATGTGTGCCGCATAACGTAAGGCAAGTAATAATAATTAAAGGATTCAAATTAAATAAATAACTAACCATGCATCGCCTTTTCCTGCATATTCCTGTCGCAGTCGTTGTAAATCAGCCATTAAATTCTCAATATTACCATCCTCCCACATATTATCAACTTGTGAGTGAAGAAGTTGTACTATAACATTTAAAATATCTTCAAGTACGTTTTTTTTATCATTGTCTTCCGATCGAGGTATGACATTAGCTTCACTTTCGTATTCGTTTCTGCAAGTAAAAACACTGATAATTTAAAGTCTGGCTGGTATCACAGTTTAATTAATTGTAATGTGGACATAAGACGTTGATGAAAATCAGAAATCAGGCCGGGACAGGTGCAATATGATTGAAATAAAACATATTCGCTCCAGTCCTAACCTAACCACCAATTTTGCTTTCCAGTGACTTGTCTTAAAGACTGTTTGGCGTGTGAGATAAACTTTAAAACCACAAATTTAGTATTAAATGGAAATATGCAGTATAGCGACATCACATATCGGTAGAAAAATGAAACGGGAAAGAGCCGTTATAAAGCATTTTAACAAAGCACAGGGCAATGACTTTATACCTCCTGATATCTGCTACTATTTCTTCTATCCCGTTGTTAAGAAACGTTTGAAATAAAGCAGGATTTTCAACCAGAGTCTTCATCTCATCCGAATTTTCAGTCATTATGACAGGATCAATTTATAAATTGTGGGTTTAAATGCACAGAAAATTCATAAACAAAACTTTCAAAAAGCCGTGGACACCATGCGCTTGCGTATTTAAATTTAAAACTTTTAGTTTCGCTACTGTAACATAGAGGAAAAAACAGGTTAGAAAATTATTGTACATAATGGTTCAGAGATGGAAATATAAGTACCTATTTTTTAGGTACCCTAATTTTCGAGTTATTTATTACATTTCTTTGTATGAATTTGAACATATATGGGAGGCAAAAGGATTTTCAATTGAATTATAACTGTTACCTGAAAATGTTTCTGAACGTCATAATGGGAATTGATCATAGTTAATACAAAACTTTAATTATCTGTGAATATGATTGCACAATTTTTGATTATTAAAATATTTCCCATGTATGAGTGTGTAGTTCCAATTACCCCCAACCAATGCTAATACTAGTATTATATTCATATTTGTAATAATCATATTAAACATTAAACTTTAAATGCACTTTTAATATAATATGTAATTTCTGTATTACTGTTGATCTCAATTTAATAGGAACTATTATTCTACCTCCAAAGTAAATTATACAATTTTTAGTTATTTATCACAAAAATTGCTAACCTATAGCATATACAGATGTTCCAAAAACAGCTCTAAAAATGTATAAGGGCAGATATCTTCAACTAATTAAGTGTAATACCTTTATGTTTATCATATTAGGTACTTACTATGTTTAAATATTATTTTAAAAAGCTTTAAAACAGCTTAAACCACTAGTTTTAGAATTCATGCCATAAGATATCAGATGTATTCATCTCACAAAAACTAATCTTTTATAAGGAATAACTTGCAAGCTTTGGTAAATTTTAGCTAACCGTTATGTAGCTGAATCTCTGTTACATGTCTCACTAAAGTAATTACTATGTTTAATTTACTTTAATGAAGTTTTAGAATATTTAAAAACTGATCTAAAATTCATGGTATCAGATGTACTAACCTTATAAAAAGTCATTTTATAACCAATTACCTGTAAGTTTTGGTCAAAGTAAGTCAACAGTCATGTAGGTAAATGTTTGTTGCATATTTCACCTAAGCAATAACTATGCTTAACCGTTTTCTAAGATGTTCTCGAATATTTAAAAAGTGACGTTTTAAAATTCAAAGGTATCGCATGTACTAACCTCACTAAAAGTCATTTTTTAACTAGTTAACCCCAATTTATGGTCGACTTCTGTCTCCAGTCATGTAGGTGCATATCTGTTGCATACATCTCTCCAATATTTTTACATTTCAAGCTCATTTAACGTTATTACATAAAAAAATCCACACAAAACTGCATTATAGGCGACATTTGAGGGCGTGGCCTACGTGTTGTGCTGATTTTTAGCCAACGGTCCAGTATAGTTGAATGCCTGCCCTTCACATAAAATTAACATGCGCGGTTACATTGCGCATACGAGACTTTATTTCAGAATCGCGTTTCTGTTACGTTGAAAACTAAGCTGGTCGGCTGTGCAAGTAAGTATTAGTTTGATGTTTAAACAACAGATGTCGTAGAGTATACGTAATTTGTAAAGGTACCCTACTATTTTTGTTAAAACATGATGATAAATTTAAATTGGGCATCCTAATGGATTAAAAATCTGCAAAGATACATATTTAGAAATGAAAAAGCTGGTTTACAACACCAAATAATATCAGATTTCTGATTGTTCACTTTATGTTCCTAATCGATAATAGTCTGGAAACTCGTTTTGTTTGTTACAAAAGAAAAAATAAGAAAAGTCTTTTTCACCTAAAGTTGTTTAGATTTGTTATTTTTATATCATAACAATAGTCTAAAATTAATCGACTATATTTCCTGATTATATAATTATCATTAACGAATGCGTTTTTTAAATGTAGCCAAATCTCTTTTGCTAAATTTTGCCTCTTTGTTGCATATGTGAGTTAAAATAACCATACCACATTGTAGGATTTAATCTTTCTAATAACTAAATTCAAAGAAATAGGGTGGATTTAGCTGAGATTGTTGTTATACTTACTGAATAATTAATGTTGAACATAACAGATTTATCATCATTGTCTAGGGCTAGAGCCAGAGCGCCAAATCTGCCATAATATACAATCATCCTGTTTTTATTAGTTTGGTCGTCGGTTTCATAAATGAAATAATTCATTATTACAGCAACAAAATGTTGAGCTTCTAACAATGTTAAACACACATTGGATTACAAAGTTGGTTGACGGGGAGATGAATGTATGGCTGCCTCGGCTACACAGTTTTGTCAAACTGTCACCATTATATTCTAGAAAATTTATTATCTCCTATCCTGATTTTATAAACATAAACGGTATTATTTTGTGAAAGGTAAATGTTTAATAACGTCCCTGCAAACGTATACAAATATAAACATACAGAGTGTTCCAGTAAGAAATCCCAACCCTGTAACATGTTTATTTTAAAATGTAGAGTTTTGATATTCGCAAGAAGTATCTAGTTTTTTTTTTAAACATGTTATTATATTAGATATTCTAAAGGGCGATAAACGGAGAGAACTCACCAGGTGAATGGACAGGAGCCATAACGTCAGTTTTCGAAAAGAGTGATAGATAAATCCCTTTAGTAGTAATTTCATGCGGTTTACTCACTTGCTTCCAAGGAAAAAGTGACTAAGACAATTATTTACCATGCCGATTAGGAATTTTTCAAAATAAAATATTTGTTTGTGCCATTTTTAACGATTGTTTCAAAAAAGTGCCAAGTATTATACATTGTCGAATTCAGAATAAAATGCTCTACAAATTGCTGTAAAAATCAGATATAGCGTCCCCAAGAAAAAAATGACCTGATGATGGTTTAAGAAAAGCGAAACGTCGCATGGAAAATATAATTGGTGATTTTGATTCCTTGTAAGAAGTGGCCATGAAAAAGTTTTTACAAAAATTAAATTCGACATCAAATGAAAAAGTTATGGGTAAAAAACAAAAATCCACTTTTTTACTTTTTCCCCTATATCTCAAAAAATAAAAAAGTTAGATAAGCTGTTTGGGTCAAACTATTAGGCACCTGAATATATAACTTTGCCCCAATTCAACCGAAGTCGTAACTCTTACCACTATTGGCCCTCGAAAAAAGAGAACCCTGTATTTTAAACAGAACTAGCAGTTGTCTAAATATATTGTAAAAGGTGCATCTCTTGAATCAAATAAGTAGTTTAAAACATTACTTAAATGAAACTTGTCGTTTTGATCTACAAATATACTAAATTTAGTAAATTTTAAACAAGTATCTATGACTTTAAAGAGCTAAGTTATCTAGTTTACAGCCCAGACCTAGTCCCTTGTAACTGTTTTACTTAAACATCTAGAAAAACACCTTAGGGGAAGACGTTTTGCCTCCGATAGAGAACTTTAAACTTACTCATGTAGAGGACTATTTTGTAGGTTTAACTAAAGAATTTATAGAAGAACGTTATGTTGTAAAATAAATTTGTGTTAAGACTTCTTGAACGAATGCACACGGTTAAAAATTGACCAGTGTTAAATTGGCTTGGACAAAATTTTGGTGTCCATTTTATGAGAAATTTTCTGTTAATTTGACCCTTTGTCCCTCTTTTTTATTTAAAAAAATTTGTGGTGTGTTAATTTTTAAAAGAATAACACCAAACATTAAATAATTTGCAAATGGCAACAAAAAAAATTAAAAATGCATATAAATGCATATAATCGAAAAAAAGTTGTCGTTGGGTTTTTAAAGCCACCGTGATTTGTAGAAAAGTTTTATGCAATTTATTTTATAAAGATTTTTCAAATGTTTAATTAGATTATGTTACTAATGATTTCCAACAGTTTTTGTAAAAGAAGACTTTTTTGTAACTACCCTAATAGCAGAGATTACAAATAATTTGTGTTAAATTAGCTTAATTTTTGACCTGACGCATCCACCAGAATAATAACTCTAGAAATATTAACTTAAGACAAAAACATGCATAGTATTTTCTAATGGCAATTGATTTATCTACAAGAAAACGTTAAAATATACTGGGTGTTTTATTTGAAATAGTAAAGTTGCATATTGATTCTCAAAAACGAAATACTCTGTGCGTTTAAAAATTATTGTAGGTTATATAGCTAATAAATTCCAACAACTTTTGTGCCAAAAACTTTTTTGTTACTCCCCTAATAACAAAGATAATAAATAATTTGTCTTACAATGAGCTTAATTTTTAACCCGGCGCATCCACCAGAATTTCTCTTTTAAAAACAAAAAACCCGACACAGACGGACTGTGCATACAAAAATTACCCGACAGTGAAAGGTTTAAATGCCATTCATTTTGGATGACTAAATATTGCACTAAATTATCGCCCGTGCGCGACAGGCCTTAAGACATAATAACACCGTTATTGTCTGAATTCTGTGTTTAAATTGACACAGTAGTTTTTACCGTATGATATTCTCTTGTACAATCAGACGATGTAACCATGTAGTTCGATGATAAAATAATAAAATATGCCTCATACGTTGGTTCCACGTGCAATAACTTAGCTTCAGACAGCTATTATAAATTATCTGTCACTGGAACGAGACCGATAATAACTATTCGCCCTTGTCACCTGAAAGATGACAGCGTTGCAAAAATGACGTTACATCAACTCCCCAGCCAGACGAAAATCCGTAAGAAATAAAACTTCTGAGATTTTTCAGTTAGTAGCGAATCCAATATTTTAAGACTTTCTTTCGACAAATCCGTTTTAATAATCAACAAAAGGTAAAAAAAGTGGCCTTAATACCACTGATTGATGGATATACCCTATCGATTTTTAAAGCAGACCTTGCTAGAAGAATTTCATTATATGTACACTTTATACAGGGTGTCCCCGTTATCACCGCGAATATTTTAAGTGGTAATAGAGGACCTTTTTCTAAGAAAAAATTTTAAGTACAATTTTTTTCTAAAATCAAATGCTAAGCAGTTATCAACACTTACTTGATTTTTTTACACTTCTGCATTTAAAAGGCTCTGTCGCCGAAAATATTAATTTTATCGTAAAATACCTTACAGCTTTTTAATAGAGCATAAAATTCTCTACAAAATTAATTAGTTTTATTTATTTTTTGTCTACAGGCAATGGTTTGAGAGTTATAAAGCAGTTTGTACAAAAAAATGTAAAAAATTTACAAAATTTAATTGTTCCTTAGACTTTGCAACCGCTGTATCTTTAAAACGAAAGGTTGTACAAAAAAACCGACGGCCCATTCCGGATAGCAAATTTTATGGGCTACAACTTTGGTCAAGTAAAATTTTTAGAAAATCAAACCAATTTTCCGGAAAAGCTAACAATAAGGAACAGAGTGCAAAAACAAAATTTCCTACAAATATTGTTTTGTATTTAAAAATGCTTTTAAACAGAGAACGATTACGTAATTGAAAATGATAAAAATGATGGAAGTCATTTTGAACACTTATTGACGTAATTTTGTGGTGGTTACATGTAAATTTTATTGAGTTAAGATGGATTTGCATTGTTTTGCATTTTATCGTTTTCAAAACAAAAAAAAACGGGAAATTATAATATTTTGTTAAAAATGCCATAGCATCGGTACCATTCATAAAATTATGTATCTCATCAGTTTTAAAGCTTTTTATGAAGTTTGAAATTATTCAGAAAACCACCCCTTATTTTTTAAGGAGCTAACGAACAAATTTAAAAAAAAATTGTAAAATTGCATGTAAATAAGTTATTTAAATTTATAAAAACGCCGCATCTTTTAACGAAACGTCGTAGAGCAAAACGGATGTCTATTGCGGATAAGGCATTTAACGGACTAAAACTTCGGTAAATATGTTGTTCAATAAAACTAAACATATGTTTTTAATAGTGAAAAAAGTGGAAAAAAAAACGATAAAATGCAAAACAATGCAAATCTATCTGGAGGCAATAAAATTAATATGTAACCACAAAATTACTTCAATAAATGTTCAAAATGATCTCCATCATTTTCAGTTCATAATCGCACTCTCTTTAAACGCATTATTTTAAATACAAAACATAATTTCTCGACATTTTTTTTACACTCTGTTCCTTATTTTTAGCTTTTCCGGAAAATCGGTTTGATTTTCCAAAAATTTCACTTAACCAAAGTTGTAGCCCATAAAATTTGCTATCCGGAATGGGCCGTCGGTTTTTTTGTACAACCTTTCGTTTTAAAGATACAGCGGTTGCAAAGTCTAAGGAACAATTAAATTTTGTAAATTTTTTACATTTTTTTGTACAAACTGCCTTATAACTTTTAAACCATTGCCTGTAGACAAAAAATAAGTAAAATTAATTTTGTAGAAAATTTCTTGCTCTATTAAAAAGCTGTAAGGTATTTTACGATAAAATTAATATTTTCGGCGACAGAGCCTTTTAAATGCAGAAGTGTAAAAAAATCAAGTAAGTGTTGATAACTGCTTAGCATTTGATTTTAGAAAAAAATTGTACTTGAAATTTTTTCTTAGAAAAAGGTCCTGTATCACCACTTAAAATATTCGCGGTGATAACGGGGACACCCTGTATGTACACTAAACATTTCACTTTGATTTTTAACTTGGTTTAATTTTAAGGTCTTGGTATTTTCCTATGTACTGGATTATTTATGTTTTATTATTGTGATTAGAAATTTCCACACTTTTTAAGCTCGACAACAACCAAGTTTTGTAAATGTGAGTGTTGAAAAATGTTGTTGAATCTTTTTCCCTCAAATCGGCAACGGATTGATATTGATGGTTATATAAACTAAGTTTTCATAAAAACTAATCAAAAAGTTCTTTAATTTGTACATGAAGTTCGCATTTAATTTTGTTGAACTTTCTTGTTTGGCACAAGTTTTATTTTACACGATGTGTAAAAACCTACGTTTATTTTTAAACTTTAGGGAAGTACATAACGAAAAGTTGTTGTTCAATTTGTTTTATTTTTAGCAGCCAGATCTTATTCTGGTCGATACATGTTTCATAACGACGATAAATGGAAAATATTATATTTTATTATGTAATAATAATTCATATATTCTAGCGTGCATTATGAAAATACAATAATTATTTTAGAATATCAATCTCACGTATGAAATAATCGACTGAATCTTAGAAACAAAAGAAGTTCGCGTCTGTCCAGAATTGTTTGATCGTTGTAAAGAAGGTCAGTTGTTTCTGTGATAGGACATGGGTACATTATCGTACATCAGATTCAAAGAGATCAATAACTTTATGAAAGCACAAACAATCCCCTTTACCAAATAAGTTCAAAGTCACTCTTTTAGTAGACAAAATAGTGGCATCTGTCGTTAAGAATCTAAAAAAGAAACTAATAAAGATAGAATCAGAAATGAAACATATAGAGAACAATTAAAGATAAAATCAGTTGAAACAAAAATACAAGAAAGACAGCTGGGATGGTTGGGTCACATTTATAGGATTCGAGAGGAAAGGTTAACCAGAAAAGCATATGAAGTAAGATCACAGGAAAAAAACAAAATAGTTAGACACAAAAAAAACTGGAAAGACGAAGTTAAAAAAGCAGCAACGGATAGATACATCAAATGGGAAGAGATAAAAAAAGCTAGCACAAGACAGAGAAACATGAAAAAAGGTCAGCACAGCGCAATTTAACAGTCCTACACCTAACAGTAGAAAGACTAATAAATTAAATAAATTACCAGGGTACACAAAAATAGAACTGTTAAGGTATTTTAATGATATAAACTTTGGCATGGAGATCAGGCTTCTTTAGGCTTACTCGCTTACTACAGGTGTACATTATTTGTTATTATATTACAGAAAAACTAGTTTCAAATGAATGAATAAAGGTTTTGTATAATTTAATATTAGTAAAGATGTATCTAATAGATTATGGTAAGTTATGATAATAGTACAAAGATCTGAATACCAAATAAAAGAAAATAACAATTTTTAAATATCCTGGAATTTACCAAGACAATAAGTATTTTCCGGGAAATAAATAATAGGTTAAAATAGACCGTACTTCAAACGTCAGGACAAATCTTTTTATTCTTCTGATATTAACGTATTGGTTCGTCGATGGTAAAATTCAGTAATGTAAATAAAAATTACGTTAAAAAATAAATGTTTTTGTAAATGTTTCTTTATCATACTAAATGTAAATTCATGTTTTTATGTAAACGACCCTCGTAAAATCATTAAAAATCGTAAAGGACAACCATTTTACGTAGAGGAATTTTTATTAAAGAATGTTTAGCAAAAGTTTTGGTTTATTTTTAATAAAAATATGCGTATATGTATACAGTCTGGTCTACAAAATGGGCCCAAGAGTTATGTGGCGAAACGGCATATATTCTCCAACGTCTGTTGCAGTTAGATTATGTAAGTCAATAAGGGCTACATTTAAAAAATATTTTCAAACATACAGGGTGCACCAAAAATGAGTAGCATATAAAAGTTATACTTTTTCTTAGGAAACACCCTGTATATTTTATATTTTCAAATTCCTCTTTAAATTTACTTTAAGAAATTTATTAGGTTATATGGGTCTAAAGTTAACAGTTTTCGTGAAAATTGCATATTCATGAAAACAGTACTTTCAAAAATTTTCAACATTTAAAAACTTTATAATGTCTGAAGAATTTCGCTTGGAGATTAGATTGACAATAGATTATTTAACACTTTACACAACCTACATTTTTGAAATATTATACAGGGCGTTTTTTACGCTTGGTCAAACTTGTGAAACTTTAAACATCGATAACTTATTTTTTTTTTTAATACAACACCCTATATTTTCTTACACATTCTTGTAAAAAATTTAATTGTCCTTCATAAACATTCAGGCTGTTTTATACCTAAATTGATATTTTTCGAGATATCGCGGTTTTATTGTCAATTATTAGGGCAAAGTAATAATTTAAAGTGGGCTATGAAGGTCGACTGCGGTAATTTGAAACAATTGAAAAAAAATATATACAGGGTGTGCCATAAGAAAAAGTATAACTTTGATATGCCACTCATTTTTGGAGCACCCTGTTTGTTTGATAATATTTTTAAAATGTAGCCCTTATTGACTTACATAACCTGCAACAGAAGTTGAAGAATATATACCGTTTCGTCATAAAACTCTTGGGCCCATTTTGTAGAACAGACTGTATACTTCCATAATTTAATTTCTGTTTCTCTAACATAAAGGTAACAGAATGTAATTACATCTGGTCCATGTTTCGTTTAAATCGATAAACAGTCGCCACTAAACAGTTAGTTCTGCAGGATATCTTAATAATAGAAATTTAAGGGGTGATTAAAATGTACACGACCTCTGTGTGTGGCCACAATTTCTATCAACAATGGGTCAGCGAAAATCCATACCGATTTAATTGAAACCTTTGGCCAGCATTTTGTAATTAAGCCATACTTAACTTATGCCGTAAGGTACAGTAAGTAAACACTGAGAAAAAGTAACTGAGCAGATGTAACCTGATATAAACCGCTTACGGAGGGAGGATGTGAAGCAGTTTTAATTAAATCTCCCTTCGTTATCGCGCGCCGATTTAACCGCAAGCCTGAGGATTGCGCTTTGCCAGCCGTCAGCTAGGTACCCACCTACTCATCTACTACATCCACGGAAATTTATCACGTTTTACGTAATATACAGTTTAGAAAGGGTCTCTGCTTTTAAGCAGAGGATTTATGTTTTAGTCTCTGACACTAAGAATACTAAGAGCTTTATACTTTACAACTGTAAATCCTAAATTGTGTGACATGCGATAGATTTAGATAGTGTGCTGTGTATGCGATAGCCCTGAAAAAAATATCATTACGAGGCGCGGCCCACGACTTTTATGTATTTAACACTTGAAGGGAGTCAAACGGAATAATTCATTTTTTGTAGGAGTTTTCCGGAGATGAAAGTTAACTGTTTGTCAGGAGAATCGGTTTTTTGCGCGAAAACTTCGTAATTAATTTGGTGATGAACGTAGTGCCATCATTATGTACTTAAAAATCTACGCACTAAATTATTCCGGCTTTGTTTCAGCTCAAAAGTCATATGAAAGGCAAAAGGACATGAAAACGCAATTAGTAATTATTCAAATTTTGTTCAAGCCTGTTTCAAAAATTGAATTTACTCGTAAATTTTAAATTAAAATTGAATTACTTAATATTGCCCATACATTTATCACCTCACAACATATTTTGTTCTTTTTACGATATGTGTCCATGGTTTAAAAAATAGTCAAAAGAATTTAACATTTGCTTGGTAAAGTTTTTTTTTGAAATAATAAATGGTATATTGTTATTAGTCTCTCTAGGGTGACTAACCTTAGATTTTAATTTAAAATTATTAAGAGACTAGGTACTTATCTATGATGTCTCTTTGGACTTTCTTAGTTCCTAAAATTAAACACAAATTTGACGTGATTACGCACGGGTCTGGGAACATTCTTCGCCCACAATTCTTCGCCTCCACAATTCTTCGCCCACATTTCTTCGCCTATACAATTCTTCGCCGACACAATTCTTCGCCTCCACAATTTTTCGCCGCATATTAACTAGAAAGAAAACGATAAGGATAGGAGAGTATGGAAATGAACAGAAAAACAACCCCTGGACCTTCACCGTCCATCAAGCTAAAATATTATGTGTAAACCACACTGTTATGCGCTACAACACATACTTTTTCTGGACAATTTCGCAAACGACTCAACATTATAGTCTATAAAAAAGCCAGACAATATTGGATTTATTAGCAAATATAATATGCCCCTCATTGGCTTATAACTAAATTGTTTCATTAATAACTATAGACCACGTGGTTTAAAAAAATCGTTTTATTAGTATTTTCAAAGATTTTCAACTGTTATTCTTCGTTAAGTGTGAATTATTCTCTACATCATTCGATTGTCCATTTACAGAAGTCGAGCTTCCTTTGTTTATATGCAAACGCCATAGAACGCGGAACAAGCGTTATGCTCTACGATTGTTCCGCATTCCAAAGTTAATACAATTTTTCTTTGACGACAGTCAACTGTTTTAATAGAAACAGCTCAAATTGAGACAGATTTTGGCAATTATATCGCTAGTTGATAAACTATTTGTATCCGGCACGAATATTCAGACATTATAGTTCATTCATGCGTAATTCTCATTACATTAGGTGCTCCAGAATTGGAATCTTGTAAGGAGTTGAACAAAAGCTCAAGTGTCTACGCACTAATAATGCGTAAATCCCGAAGGGTAAATGTTATCTTATTTGATGGCATCCGTGTGCCGGTTATTTAGGAAGAACTTGTTAACAGCACCGATAAAGAATAACTTGTTATAATGGGGTTTTTGCCTTGATGCATTTGGTCTCATTTCGGATAAACCAAATTAGTGTTTTCACGTATAATGATGTAGTATATAAAGGGGGTTTTCAAATTTTAAATATTCACAGCATGTTGAATTTATATATGTCGTAGGCATAATGTGAAATCCGACATTTTATAAAACGCCTAGGCATTTTATAAAAAGCCGGCTAAACGAGCAAATTATGACTTTTTCTTAGACCCATACATTTGTATTCATACAAAAAAAAGCTTTAACCAACCTTTAACCTGACCCTCATTCATTTGGTCAGTAGTAGAGAGAGGTTAAAGGTTGGTTAAAGTTTTTTTAAAAAATAAATAATAAAAATAATAGTTTTGTGCCTAGGCGTTTTATAAAATGCCGGATTTCACATTATGCCTACGACATATACATTAGTAAATTAAATTGGTTACAATTTGCAATTGGATATTTAGTGAATGAAAAAGAACATTTAAAATGTAAATCGTTGGAATGGTTTAAAATAATACATTTTTAAATTAATTTTATTTGGAAAATACTCAATAAACATTGAATTTTTGTAAGATGATTTAACAAAACTATGCTTCAGTCACTTAGTCTTATTCTTAGTTCATAAACAGAAAGTCCTGCTGCATAAAATGCTTTCTCAGTCGCTATTAATGTGGGTGGAATTGTCTTGAGAGCATCTAACAGAAAAGAGACATCGTTTTTATCAAACAATTTAATGTTTACGCTATTTTGTTTCGCAGTACCAGGGTACACAAAAATAGAACTGTAAACGTATTTTGACGATGTAAACTTTGTCATGGAGATTGGGCTTCTTTATACATACTATGGGTGTACAAAATTTGTTATTTTCAAGCAGAAAAGCTATTAAATATTAATATATTATTTCCATTTAGTTAGGTATTTATAATAAATTATGATAGGATATGATAGTATTACAAAGATCATCAAACAAAATAAACTGAAATGAACATTTTTTAAATACCCAGGGTTTCTCGGGATCCCGGGAGAGACACTCTACTAGAGAACTTTATTTAGTTTATTAATTAATTTCACCAACAAAGAAATAAACTACCTACCAGTGTATCTAAATAATAATATAATCCCTTGCAAAAAGGCTGCTAAATATCTTGGCCTAAATTAGACGTCAAGTTAAAATGGAAGGAACACGTCAAAAAGAAAACGGAACAGCTGAAGATAAAGTATAGAGATATGTATCGGCTGATAGGAAGAAATTCCCAGCTTTCTATCCAAAACAAACTGCTTCTATACAAACAGGTGCTCAAGCCTGTTTGGACATATGGACTACAATTATGGGGCTGTACCTCAAAAATCAACTACAGCTGTCTTCAGAAATTCCAAAACCGTGTTTTAAGGAGCATAGTTAATGCTCCTTGGTATGTTCGGAACAACGATTTACACCGGGAACTCCAGGTTGAATCTGTCCAGGAAGAAATTAAAAAAGCTGCCAAAAGCCATGAGGAGAGGCTCCACAGTCATTCCAACGTTGAAGTGCTCCAACTTCTCGATAATCAAAAACTAGTGCGTAAGCTCAGCAGGATTAAACCCTTTGAACTTGTGTAGACTTAAAGTGTACAAAAGCAGAGTACAGTGCTATGTAATGTAGTCACAGTAGTGTAGTGATTAGATTAGAATCGTGCCTAGGATTGACCATGGGCGACATCCAGACTCAAAAATATACGTAGCAAATTGGGTTCAAGTTAAAATGTTTATTAATATATAGGATTAGGTGCATTGCTAATTTAAATAATAAAAAAAATGTTTTAATATACCGTAATAAAAAAAATTATGAGTAATTTGAGAAATATCAAATAGAAATTTAGAAAGATGGTTTGTGTTTAATAAGTTCGTAATTTTTTTTTTAAATGACACTTACATACACGTAGGGATTGGAAAACCGGACGAAAATCTCAAAACCGGTTATCGGTGAAAAATTTGACAAGTAACCGGTTAACCGGTTATTAACCGGTTATTTTTTTAAACATGGAAAACAGTAGATTTGATTGAAAATGATCTATTTTTGGTGCACATACCCTCAAAAAAAAGTCAGATATTTCATTTAACAAAAAATTTTTAATTTTTATCAAAATAAATTTAAGGACAGAACCAAATTCAAGGAATATTTTATCCACAATAACTTGTGTGTCCTGATGTTATTGCCCTGTTGATGTAGACTGGTAGACAGAAGGTGTAAACAGGTCAATTCTTAGAAGTACCCTCCCTAAGCTGATAACAGTTAATTAGCTACAAAACCAGAAATCCGCATAATATCTTGCCACAAACTATACCAGTTGTATAGTCTATTTCAAGATATTTTAACCTGCTAATAACAGCATTATCTACTTACTACTAAACTTGTCAGATTGAAACTTGACGCCAAATTTAAACGAAAATAGCAAAAAATTCGAAAAACCGGTTAACCGGTTAATTGAGATGGAATAACCGGTTATCGGTTATCGAAAAAAGGCTCCGGTTAACCGGTTAACCGGTTATCGGTTAACCGGTTTTCCAATCCCTACATACACGGAAGTCATTGCAAAAATAGTCAAACGTGTTCAGGAAACCTCGAAACGTGTAAATCCTTCAAAATTTTGAATTCAAATATTTTTTTGATCACAATACTTTCCTGGTACTACGTATGTCGAAAGTAAAAAAGAAACAAAAACCTTTGTTGTTAACAACTTTATAGCAACACAAACAAACATAATCTTTGTGAACCGTAGTTAAACAAATTTTAAACAATATTTGTATAACGGAATCTGACAAATCGCCTTCTAGAAATATTGCTAGGGGGTAACTGTATAATAAATTCAATTACAAGAAAAAATACTGGATGTCAGATGCAGATGTTCCAATTCGTGAATTGCGCCATAGTTCCAACGTAATTGTGGTTCCAAAACGAAATGGATATAGACCTTTTCAGGGCTTATATTATAAATCTAATTTATCGCTTTCAAATCATTCTTTTGTTTATTCGCCAAGCGCCCAAGAAATTCTGAATTATTCCTCGGATTTGATACGGTTCAATGAAATGTACGTGACAAAAATTGTATTAAAATTTAAGAGCGTTTCACGAAAAGCTGATTGAATGTTTAAGAGGAAATAATTTATGACGTCTATTTTATGTTTCTGACACTCGATATTTAACACACAGAATTTAAATAGTTTAAGTTAAATATAGGTTATCGCATGGATCAATTAATTAGTTTGTTGTTAAATATAACCCAAAAAACTGCACCCCATATTATTTTAAAATGTTGAAGAGCTGTAAAAATTGTTTCAGTTTTGAACAAACTGGAAATACATTGTTTATGGTGTTCTTAAGATTTTTAGAAAACATGGAGTCATCGCAAAACTTTAAATGTTTGTCAACCAAAATGCAACGTTATTATAAAGTTGTAACGTATTTGAAAACTTTAAAGAGCTGTTTTAGGCCTTTTTGAGCAAACTTTAGCTGGAAATGCATTATCTAGGGTGTGTTTTAACTTTTTGGATAACGTGTAGACAATTGCAAAATTTCCCCCAAAGACTATAGCCAAAATATTGTAGATTTAAGAAAATGGCATACAATTCTATTCACACGTTTTATTAAAAACTGTTTAATCATTATTTCACCAACTGAGAGTAAATAATTGTTATTTAAAAAATAGTCGAAGGTATGAGAAAAGTTGTAAACAGTTTTTAGTTTTTGAAATTACCGCGTGTTTTGTAATGTTGAAATTTTCTCAATTTATGTTTTGAATTTTACATTTATTGAAAGATCATGTAAGTTTATGAGGCAAATATTTCTTATTTTACCTTGAATGACGTTATTAAGGCTAAAATTTTACTTTTTAAAATCATTTAAGATCAGCTGTTGTGATTTAACGAATGTAAACATGCATAAAATACGGTCATCAAATGTACGCTACATTGTTGATGAGTTAAAAGGAGATAGATTTTGTATCGGACGTTGATGCTTACATCTAGTCAAGACATGCTTGGCGCCGTTTGTTTCTTTTTAACATTTTGGATGTACAGTCGCATATGTCGTAGCGTTCTTGTCACCTCCTTTATGTGCTCCTGGTACAAGATATTAGTATAAAATGTCATTAACAGAGGTCGCAGCTTACACGATTTTGAAATGTATAATGTATAGCTAGCCTAATTGTAACTGGTACATGATCTTTCGCTATAACCATAGCCTTTTTTTGTTATTATTAATATTTAGTACTTACATATTATGTCTACTTATTGTATCTGCCCATATATCTAGATTGAGTTCCAAGTCATTTTCGGTTTTAGGTACACCACCACATCATCTGCAAAGGCTAATTCTGTTAAGGATATTGGTTTTAGTTTAATCCAACCTCAGTAGGCTTTCTTTGTGTGTGTGTTTTTTTTAAATTTTTTAATTATTTTATCTATAGGAATTATATGTTCTTTATTAAACTGCAGGCTGAAGGCATATACGTTTAAATGGAAACTTTTAAAACATTTTAACAACCTTTAAATATTGTTAAACATACAAGATTTTTTTTGTAAGGTTTTATCAGTACAAAGAATTAAACTAGGGAGTGACCCGTGGACATAAAAAAAATGAATTTTTTAGGTCTTAAAAATGCGCCTGCATAAAGAATGATCTATTGACTTAATGTATAGAATGATCATTTCAAAAATGCAATTTTTAGATCTTTTTACTAATAAAATCTAAACTAGTTGTGACACATAAATAAAAACGAAACCACTTTTTTAAAAAGGTCTTAAAACTAAACTATTTTTTTTTTACAAACTCTCTAGCACTTGAATGAGGTAGTAGTGAAATGCTATGCAAATTGACACACTCTGTATATCTGCACGTATGTTCAGTTGTATGAAAGAGCACATGCTTTTATTACTTAACAACAGAAAAATAAAACTATTACTCCTTGGAAATAAAAAAAAGCTGTCCCATTCTGGTGTATTAGAAAGTTTTTATAACATGTTGGAACTGCTTTTCTCTTAAACGAAGTATTTCACTCACTCCATTTTTGTATCCCATTTTTTTGCTTACAGAAAGTTTTAATTGAAAAACAAGGAGTAAAGCTTCTTTTAATTTGTATTGAAAAAAGTTCGCGAATCCTGCACGATATTTTCTTTAATGGATTAACTTTCCTGAAATGTTTGCTCGTTATTGTTACATCCACAGACCTAGCAAAATAAACATACGCGCAGAAATAACATTAGTGCATTACGCTAGTCGTCACAACAAAATTAACGTTCTTAAATATAATAACAATTATAATTAGGAATTACTTATGTTGTACCGAACAACAGTGGCAACTTATAAACAACATCTCTTCGTGCTCTGAAACATGTTGGTAATTATTTAAACCACGTATGTTTCTATTCGTTTAAACGATATTATTCATATTTGCATGTTTATTTCATCATACCTACTCACTTTAAGTTGTGTTTATAGGATGTTCTGACACTTTTTATAAAACATTTTCAGTGTTTTCTTTGTATATGATCAACTGAGATTTTTTAAAAGTTAGGGTTAATATTGTTTAACGAGATGTTTGCAAAAAAATATAATCTAGGTTGCAATGACCTCGTTAAACATGTTTTGGTTTCCCACACCCAAACATAACTCTTTTGCTTTAAAAAGAACGCCCTGTGGATGTTTTATTTTTTAAGTTTCAATGAAATTTTATTTCAAAAATGCATGTGGTTTTCTTATACTTAAAATTAATCGATTTTGAGTTATCTAGGTTTTTTTTTTTTTGTAAAACTATAGATATAAAAACATCCTCAGATATTTTTCTTGTGAATAAGAGATTGAACAGGTTTTAAGTATTTTAGTTATGTAAAGGTTTTAATACTTTTGAAAGTTGAGATTTATTGAGTTTCGGTACATCATATTAAGTCTTTTAACATGTCTAAAGTTGGTTAAAACTGTAGTTTTGTTTAGTGTTAAATAAACAATTTAAATAATCATTTTCCAAATTCAAAATATGTCTCAATGAATTCTTGCTTATACAAGTGCTTAAAAAGGATGTGTATCTACATGATTAACAGATTAACAGAAATAAGTATTGAAATGTTTACATGATTTTAAAAAAATCTAAAACTTTTATTTAGATCTGCACCCACACCAGTTTTAAAAAAGTTAAATAATGCCCTAACAATGTGTAACAATACATACAAAAACTTTATATAGGTACAATTTTTATCATTTTATGTTGTTTTGTAACCTTTTAATAACACATAAGGTGTGTTGGTTATTGCTGGAAACAAACCAAGTAATCGTGGTATTAATCTATGTTACACCCTGTATATGCAACAACTTTTAATTTTGAAATGAACCTTACATTATATTTTACTTTTCATACGTAATAAATACAAAAGTAAATGGTCAACAACGGTAAATGTTGATTGTGTATAACAAATTACGCAGAATTAAAATGTATTTAAAACAATAACTAAATTACTTGTGCAATCAATACACATAACAAATAAAAATTTGGTGTTAACCAAATCTTTTCCTAAGAAATAAAATACATTTTCGTCAGCTTTTCCTCTATTCTAGCGCGAATATTACCCTAGTTTCAAGCTACAACTGTTAAAACCATTACTGAACACATAAAAGTTTACTAAAAATTACTGACAAACTTTTATTTTAAAGACTATGCATTCTCAAATTGAATATTAGTATAACAGAGTCGTTCTGTTGAGGATTTCACTGTAAGTAACTTCTTATATTTAATTTTATCACACATTCTCGGCAAACCACTATTGCTTTGTTTTCTTTTAAAAGCTTTTCTTAGCAAAGGATGCAAAAATTCTCTAATGTTGGGAAAAGCCAGTGTAACTTTTCTCGTTTAATTAAATTCGTTTTGCTAGAGCTGTAGTAAACGAATGGTTCAATGTTTTTTGCTTTTAGTTTAAGATGGTAACTGGATGCCTTGGTAATAACAAATCTTTACCGGCCTAGGCCGGAAAGTAACTGGTTGCCATGGTGATGAGTTGTTTTGTTGATTTGCGCTGTCAAACAAGCGTCATTATACCACCAAGCGAGTTTTCACCTGTAGTTTGTAAAATTATTGTTTAATTATGGATGAGGACGATGGTGATTCTGGTCTCAGTGGTAAAGTGTCTTTACTGGACTCGTATGCTTTCAGGACTCGCTTACGGCTCGTCCTAGAACTGCTTACTCGTCCAGTAAAGTACTATTTTTCGGTCTTGTTACGCAAATAAATTTACGTGGTAGGATTTTTTGAGGTCATTTCTAAAATCACCCCCCAAAAATTATTAAAGAACGCCAAAAATTATGCTCGTTATTAAAAAAATAAAGAATTGTTGCCTTGAGTTATAGTATCGTATTCTAGTAGGTATGTTTTCTAAAAAATTAAATACAAGAAAGATTTATGTTATTTAAGAAAAGCTAGTTCTAGTTTTTACTTTATCATTATTGAACTTTAAAATGGCTTTTTAAGATTTAAAACATACATATACTGAAATAAAATGGTAGGACCTCTGTAAGGTCATTTTTATTCCTTTTGGCCTACAATAAACAAAACAAATAAACTGCAGTCAATTCCTTATGCATTGTCTATAAATGAACAACTGTGGAATATTTCTTTTGTTAACTAACTTAGTTTTATGCATAATTTTTGCGAAAACTTTATACAATGAAATTGTTGGATAAAAGGCGAACCGAATGGATTTGTATAATAATCTAGTATCCTTTGTTTAATTTATCTGATTCACGGATATTCAGTTTTGTATAAAATCCAGGTTTGTTATCTCTCTAACGATTTAAACACAGCGAACAAGATTTACTGTAGAATTAAGCTAAAGCTGGCTCGCGTCGTTGGAAAAGGTTCTACGAATACATTCTTATGATGAGGTTAGTTTTAACGAATAGACGCTTTGAAACTTTAAAGAAGTTTGATGAATACGGAAAAAGAACACGAAAAAGATCAATTTTATATTCGCTACCGCGTTTGGTTGCTCCTATTTCAATAGTTGTTAATGATTTAAATAAAGAGTGACGGTGAAACAGTTTCACAATTTAAATTGCTAAAAAATAAAGTAGAAAAAGTTGCTGCAAAATGATCAAAATAAAACCTTGAAAAACAAACAAAAAATGGCAGTTCAAGTATTCTCTAAAAGTTTATTTATTTTTTCGAGTAGTTTTTCAAAAGTTGAGCTGTTTTTTTTATACACAAAAACGTCTGTATCCGTTATATATTATGTTTGCGCTTTTTCTGCCTTTATTAAAATGCATAAAGGGTCACTTACTAATCGCAGCCATAAAGAGTTAATATAACCTAAGCTCCAAAACGAACGATTAAAATGTAAAATAAGCATTTTATAAAAGTTCGTGCCAAATATACACAAAGCCACAAACATCTCTATGGTTTCCATCCAAGTTGTTGAAAAGTTTATTGACATAAACGTGCTTTATTGCCGAAAGGGTAAAATTGAAGATTAATTGGCAGATATGAAATTTTGACGACTTGGTTGCGAATAATGGGAGTGACACAGACATACAGATAAAGAACACCGGAACATAAATTTTGCCCAGTGTTATTTCCACTTCATAACGATAAAACTGGCTATTTCACTTGTTTAAAACCGTTTGTGGTCAACACATTTATTACCAACGTTAGACATTACAGATTATTATCTAATAAATGATTTATATACCTAGTTGTGTTGATAAACTATGTATCAAAATTAGGAGTTGATTTATTTAAACGTACAAAAATAAATATATTAAGTCAATCGATTTTTTTTGCAGTGTTAATGAGATTACGTACGATAAATAAATTAAAGAAGTTTAATCAACTTAGCAGTTTGCATCAATTTCTACAACCCTTCTTGAACGATCTGGTACACTTTTGATTCCAACCCGATATAAGCTCGCTGGTAAAAATCCGAAAAAGTCAGGTAACCAGTTGATAATCTTAGCGGCTTTATTGAGTAATTTTTTGCCGGATATGACTGTTAAAGATACAGAAGAAGTCTGTCGGCGCTGTCCGATCCCCAGACTGTTTCTCCACCCCTTCCTCTGCTGCCACTGGTCCTCTTGCAGATTTCTCTGGTTTCTGAATAACCTCATTCTACGTCTTCCTGGGTCTGTCTCGTTTTCTCCTTTTAGGAGGGATCCAGTCAAGCGTTACTTACGACAGTCTATGGTTTGCCATCCTTCGTACATGTCCGTACCATATTAGTTGCCGTTTTTCTGCTTCTTGTACTATAGATTCCCTCAATCCGATTAATTCTTTAATTCTTGTATTCGGTACTCTATGTACTCCAGAGATTCTACACGATCTTTTTAGGGCATCCATCTCCAGTGTTTCCAGCATTATTTTATCTGCTTCTGTCCACCTCCATACATCTGCTCCATACAATACTATACTTTTAATAACTGTTGTATATGTTGTACTTCCCCTTTTTTGTTATTTCTTTACTTCACAATATTCCATTTAGCCTTTTGATTCTTTTGATACGTCTTCTTCCTTGTCCTATTATTTAGCGAATTTCATTTACATGCTTTCCAAGCTCTTGAATTTTTACACCCTATTACATTTAGATACTTTCTCTTCCTTCTAATTCTAGGTCACCAGATCCTTCCCCAATACAGAGGTATTTGTTTTTTTTTCATTTTCATCGAAAGCCTCGCTTTTTCGTATTCTTGAATTTTCCTTGTCATGTATTGGAGGTAATTCTTTTCTTGGTCTATAAGCACCTGATCGTCCGCAAATTGGAGCGTATATATTGGCAAATGATTTTGGGTGGCCACCTCCCCCAAACTTATACGTTTGTATTTTTAGTCGTTTAAGCTCAAAAGCGAAATATAAGGAATTCAGTACCTAGCTCCATAGCTGCGATCAACAAAATGTTCTTTAAGTGTAACTAAATCTATGATAAGTTTTGATATTTGGGTCATGATCAAATTTTTATAGTCGCATGTACATTTCGAAACATTTAATAATGAAAGTGGAAAGTTAAGTCTTACAATATCTTAGTAACTGGCACTTAACACCAGATAATAATTTTCTTGTGAAGAAACTAATCAACGCAGAATCTTAAACATGACGTATTAAAGCGAAATAAAGATGTTTTATAACTTGCTAGTGTAAACCCATTCCGTTAATTACAAACAAGCCGTGTAACGAGCAAATTGCGTGTAAATCTGTTCAGGGTACTCAAACTTTAAAATTATGTCGCAAGAGAAATTAATTAAAGAACTTTAGCCAACTTCTGAGCTTGTGTGTATAAATTTCCTTTAAGCGAACACTTTAAAAATAAATAATGCACTCCACCACAGCGAATCCTAATTAAGTTTATAAATTAACAAAAAGAGAAACAAAGATATGAAAAACACGCCGTACCGATACGGTTTTAATTAACGAAAGTCCAATTACGGTTATTAAAGCAACACGAAGAAAAAATTTGATACACAAATCTGTTTAGTTACATAGGCATCGATTCTGCATTTCTCTTTTAAATTGATACATGTTTGTGAGTAAATAATTTTAAGCTATGCTGTGAAAGTTTCAGCCTGGAGAATATGGGGAGCAGCACCACTGAGTCAAGGCAAATCTGTAAGCCTTGGACAGTGTGCAACTATATTTCAAGCCGAGGTGTACGCTATGCACTTATGTGCAGAAACACTATTAGAGATTTTAATAATAAAAGAATCTTCATAGTGTCCGACAGCCAAGCAGCGTTAAAAGCTCTTGGCTCGTCGGAAGTAAACTCAGGACTTGTTCTGAACTGCATACAGGCACAAAGTGCTAGGAGGAAGCAGGAATAATGTTAAACTGGTATGGTGCTCAGGGCACACTAATATACCAGGGAACGAGAAGGCAGATCGCCTAGCCAAAATTGGCAGCGAGACACCTTTCTTCGGACCAGAACCCGCAGTTGGTACATCCTATGGAACAGCCAAGCGGTGTCTAAATGACATGTTAATACAGGGGCATTCTAAGACTATCCTGTTAATGGTTTCTAAAGACTGAAGAATTACTAAGGATTAGCAGAGCAAAAATCAGAGCAGCCACAGGACTCGTCACAGGGCACTGTGGGCTAAATAAAAACTTCTACATAATAGGGCTCTCAGAGACCGATATATACAAAGGATGTGGTGAAGAAGGGGAAACTTTTTTTTACGTAATATGCCAGTGGGAAGGATTCTCACACTTCTGGCGATGGGAAAACCCAATCAAGAAGAGTTAATAAGAAAAACACTCTAAAAGATAATCCCGGAGGTTTTTAAAAACACAGGATTTCTTTAAAGGCTTATCACCAGAGGGTACAATAGACCAATAGGTCGCAGTACAGTACAGTAGGTACAGTTCAGTGTATCTATAAGTGCAAAATTTAAAAAAATATGTCATACAATATTCTTTCACAAGAAACTTTGGTGATAAAACCGACACCATTTTTTGTTAATTCACTTCGGTTTATGCAATAACCGCCACCAATGCAAATACAAATTACAAAGCACCGAAGAAATATAAATGACTACATTTGCTGCAACTCTTAAAAATTGCAAATTTAATTTTGTATTAACTAAAGTTTTGTGTCTTTCCCGTTCTTACATTTAATCGAAAACTTCAGAAACCTTACAGTGTAGGTACTATAATAAGGTCAAAGACTGAATATATGCAATGCGTTAATAAAGCTTTCTTAATGGAGATTAGGAACTAAGACGATAATACCAAATGTATATATGCTGCTCTAAGAACACTGGCACCATCTTATAGTTTATTGGCTTGCATTCTTGCCAAATGTTTACCCGCGGTAATATATTATTATGTAAGCAATACCAACAAAATCAGTAATAAAATTTAATATAATAGTATAGCGCTTAAATTTATTACTATAAATTAAAAAAAAACTGTCTTAAACAGGTAGTTTGAGGGATTTATGTTTCTGTTTAACTTGTTCAATAAACAAGTTTTATTTATTAAATATAAGTTTTCAGAGCAGATACACACTGGATCATCTATTTTGTATCTTTCAGCTAATAGAGAAAAAATTGGCCCACTTAATCTAGAAATCCCGTTACTGTTATAGACCTGTAAAAGCATATGTTGACAGGGACATGTTGTGAAGCTGTGGCAATATCTAGAAAAAAAACTACCATCAATGTTGAAATAATAAAAGCAGTTAAAAGTTTTTATATAACTCCGCCTGCATGATCGTTGGGTGGATTGAGTAGCTCAGCGGTTATGTTGCCGGTCCTAAGCCCGGATAAAGGAGGAAGGTTCTTAGGTCAGGTTAGCTCCCTACCTGAGGTAAAAAGGTTAAATATGCTCACAGAACCGGAAACTTGCCTCGGACCAGGACTGATATACCTATGACGACCCACGCGAGAAAACGGATAGCGAAATGGAAAAAGAGAAATCTATTGCGCTTTGCTACTTGGAACGTAAAATCATTTAACAATAAAGACCAAGAAATAATAAAAGAACTAACGGAGAACAAAATCGATGTCTGCGCACTACAAGAAACCAAAAAGAAAGGGAGAGGCCAAAGAATGTATGCAGAATACATAGTAATCTATAGCGGAGTAGAGAAGCATGAAAGGGCAAAAGAAGGAGTTGCCTTGGCAATCCATAAGAAATACCAAAACTGCATACAGGAATGTAAATACATATCCTCACGAATACTAGTTGTTAGAATGAAATCAGAAGATCGAAGAATAAACATATTGTCAATCTATGCACCTGAAGGAAAAGGACTTTTATGGACTTCAAAAGCAGATTTGGCGGCTCATCAGATCACAGAGGAGAGAGGTTAACGAGTTGATTGAAATAAACCACATAAAAAAAGAGGATTGGGTCAACTATCTAACGGATCTATACAGAGCACAAAACGAAGAAGAGGAACTAAACACACCAGAAATAGCTATTAATGAAAACGCCCAAATTTGTAAATCCGACGTACGACTAGCTCTGCAGAAGTTAAAAAACAGGAAGAGCGCTGGACAAGACGGAATACCAAACGAACTACTTAAATACGGCGGACGAGAACTAACACAAGAATTAACAACTCTAATTCAGAAGATACTATATCGACACAGAATCCCAGATGAATGGCGAACCAGCACCACCATTCTTATGTTTAAAAAAGGAGATAAGAAAGTACCCTCGAACTACAGAGGTATAAATCTGCTGAGCACAACATTAAAGCTAACAACAAAAGTGTTAACGAACAAAATTAACAGTTTCACTTCGCTGGCAGATGAACAACAAGGATTTAGATCAGGAAGATCCTGCACGGATGCCGTCTTTGTCTTGAATACAACAAGCCAGCCTATATGTGCTTTATTGACTTGACCAAAGCGTTTGACCGAGTCCAACTAAAAGATGTTCTACACATACTTTATAATAGACAAATCCCATACAATATAATTAAGACTATAGAGAACATGTATGCAGCAAACCAAATACAGGCAAAATTAGATGAAGGACTTACCGAACCAATACCAGTTGGTAGCGGTATCCGCCAGGGGGAGTCATTAAGCCCACTTCTCTTCAACATCATAATGGACGAAATTATACAGAAGGTCCGATCATTGAGAGGATACAAAATGGGAGATAGAGAGGTAAAAATTGTATGCTATGCCGACGATGCTGCACTCGTTGCAGAGAGTGAAGACGACTTACAAAGACTCTTACACTCGTTCAACTGTACAGCTAAATCACTTAACATGACAATATCTTCCACAAAAACAAAATGTATGACAACTTCAAAAACACCCTTGAGGTGCAAACTAGAAGTTGATGGAGAGGTTATCCAACAGCAAATGAAATTCAAATATCTCGGGATAGAACTTTCGGGCTTTGGCGATGTGGAAGCAGAGGTAAGGGAACAAACAACTAAAGCAACAAGGATAGCAGGATGTCTAAATAATACAATATGGTGCAACAAAAACTTGGGAATTGAGGCCAAGTCTAGAATCTACAAAGCAACAATTAGACCTATCATGACATATACAGCGGAGACCAGGCCAGAAACGTCAAAAACTAAAAGACAACTAGAAACAACAGAAATGAAAGTATTGCGCAGAATTACGGGTAAAACACTTGTACACAGGGAGAGAAATGAAGAAATAAGAAAAACGTGCAAAGTAGACGATATTAATAACTGGGTAACAGACAGAAGAAAAGAATGGAATGAACATATTAATAGAATGGACGACGGGAGAATAGTAAAAATCGCCCGCGATAAGTCTCCACTGGGACGCAGGAGCGTTGGACGCCCTAGGAAAAGATGGAGCGACAACCTCAACGTAGAGCAATAGGCAAGTGGACGAAGAATAAACAGGCGAATCGCCTATAGTCAAGAAGGAAGAAGAAGAAGAAGAAAAGTTTTTATGATCGGTCTCGTAATAATTTTAGAGTAGGTAAAAATATAGCATCTGGATCTGTTGTAACAAAATAACTCAAACAGAGAAGCTGTCGTTAACAGACTTTTTTCAAAGTGTAACCTTAGGAAATGGAAAAAAAAATGGAGGGCTATGGGCTAACCATAAGTCAATAATGATGTATAATAAACTATATGACTGGTGCACTCACTAAATAATTGAGTTAATGGGGCCTAGAAGTTAGTATAGAAAAAGCTGAATACATACATTTATATTGAGGAATAACAACAAGACTTAGAACTAGAAGATGGTAAATACATTAATCTATAAATTTTGTTAAGTACCTATTTAGGATTAATGATAGCCGAATATGGGAACTAAATGAAGCAATTTGAGAAAGAAGTACACAGGGAAGCTATCACCCTACTAAATGGTATATTACGGGACCACTTCAAAAAATAAAGTAAAAAGGGTACCTACAATAGTTAAGTTAAAAGTATAACGACAACTGCAAAATACGATCAATTAAAGATCACAGCAAAGAAAATGTTTTTTTTTTGAGGTCAGCTGGAATACCTGGGCTAGAAAAAATAATAAATACACGTATTTTTGGAATTATGGGGGCTATTGATACAATTAAATAATAAAAAACAAACAATTGATTTAATTTGGCCATGTTCAGCAAAAGGAGGAACAAAGAATTCATAAATAAAACTTGTTATGGAGGTCGTAAGGATTAAAAAGGAGAGTTTGGCCAAGAAGAAGTTGTAGAGAAGGGATAAATGAAGAACTAATAGAGATGGAGGACTATATGTTTATACAAAATAGCAGGTGTTGTTTCTAAGAAAAGTCACTCTTGAATAAAAACCCATTTCAGTTGCAAGACTTTCATCTCTCCGTAAGACGGTAATTTCTTTTGTGATTAATAATTTTAAAAGCCACGCTATAAATAGACAGTGTTTCTCAAACGATTTACTCTGAGGACCCCTTTCTAAATTAATAACTCATAGTGGACCCCAATTATTTGTTTAGTAAACAATATTTTTGTTTTCAATTGAGTGTGGCAAATAAATTTTTGGGGATTTTCGAGCATTACAATGGATCTGGGGACCCCTTCAGAAGGATATAGGGACCCCCAGGGTTTTGCAGACCACACTTTGAAAGAAACACTGAACTAGTAGATGTTTCTCAATAATTTTCTTCATTTCCAAGTTTACTTTACAAGAAAAATTTAAAAGTTTTATGATGAGATTGGGATACATTTCAACTAATAAACTTAAGAGCCAAGTCGCCTAAAATAACAGGAACAGTTTTAGACGTAACGTGAAGAGGTGTGGACAAATTAGTACTTTTTAAAAAAGACTTTTGAGGCTTAGTATTTTAAAATAATTAATTCTATATGTAAATTTTCATACACCCTGTATTGACGGTCATGTAAAGGAATAGTTTGAGAAACGATGCCATCGATTGTGACAAAATATAATAAAATATATTGTAATTATTACATTTTATTTAATGATTTTATTGTAACCTTTTTGGTTTATTCGTTTAGCAAGCCAAAAAGCTTTCCTATACACCGGAATCATGAACCGAAAGGGATTAAGACACGCGATTATTAAGGACTGTAGACTAAGGGGCCCATATCTCTGGTGTACGAGTGGGCGAGTGGCGATTTCCTCAGTTTCCGTCTTATCTAAGTTCCTCGCCTTCACTTTCAACATGAATAGAGCAGTAAATGAAAACGAGATACTCTTCTGCGAGTTGTTTTATCTAAAGGGTAGCAAACTGCTAACTTTTACACTAAGTTCTTTCTAGGTCATGTCATATGTTACGGTTTTCAAAGATGTATATAATACTGACTTTCAGAGTGTGTGTAGGTATTTCTCTAGGGAGCCGTTAAACCATTTCGTTTGTGTTATATGTATAACTTTAAATCTTGATAAATGTGTATACAAGCAGCCGATTTTTTTTTTTTTTACAAAAGGGGTGCGTGTAATATATGTTCGTTATTGTTAAAATTTGTTTGATAATGCATGAGCTGGCTTTGTATACATTACAGTACATTTAAGCTTTTGGTAGGCTGTGGAAATAAAACTTTAAAATTGAAATAGCTAATTTTGAATAAAATTTATAAAAACAAAATTTGTTATTATAATACTGAGCAATTTATTAATGCCAACGTAATAAAACACAGCAAAAATATGTTTATTTTAACAATCTGGTTGTTTTTAAAATGTTATATTCATAAATATATAAATATTGATAATCAACTTCGAAAATAATTGGTTTCTTGCTTATTATAATAGCTAGAGTACATCTTAAACTTTGCAAACTTTGTTATTATTATGTTATGAAACATTTTTTTTTAAATAAAAACTGAAAATATATGAAAAATTTACTTTCGTATTTTTGCTGTAACTTTTTATCGTATAAAATTTTAAGATATGTTAATCAATTGCCTGCAGCTACATTTTATTTTGCGTATATTCGTGTAATAGACTTTTAAATAATTTTATTTTGTTTTGTTAACATTCATGTCTTATTAAGCCCAGTAAGTTAAAACTTGTTTAGAATTACAAAAATATATCACTGGTTTTATACAACGGAGAGACCAAAAAGTATTTTTATCTCAGTGCTACAAAATACATTTTTCTCTCGAAATGTAACGTAATTAGCTAAGAATTTATTTGTTTAAATAAAAATGTTAAAAATACAGTTTATTCCAGAGAAGACAATCGAATACCACATATGTCTTAAATTGTTTCGAAAACTTAAGTACAGTACGAGAAGTAAAGTACAGAGAATACATTTAAATACAAAAAAAATATCCTGCCTCTTTTTAATGCTGTACAGGGTGGTCCAAATTCGATGGGATTACATGGGTATCATGCTTATGATTCAAGATAAAGGAAATGATTAAATTACCAAAATTGTGCAGTTTTTTTGAGACAATCTTAGAACCGTTTTCGAAAATATTTTATAATTTCCGGTTTCTTAATTATTGGAAGAAAAGTGTTTTTTTGTCATATTTATAACGTGTCATATCTCCGTTACTGTTGTAAATATCGATTTAATTTATAGAGATTATCTTTAGAAATTTTTATGAAAGATTTAATTACAGATACTTTAAAAAAATGTTTACATTCGCCGTTAAAAGGTAATGACATAAAGTTCCATTTTTTTTTAATTGAAAGCTATAACTGGATATGCTCTATTGAAATTTCTTTTTTTTTTCATTCCAAAAATACAAAGGTTGATGTAGTTATTTTCAATAACACACAAGTTACGAAGGTTTTTTAATTTTTTTTTTTAAAGAAAAACATAGTAGGCTGTGAAAACAGAAAAAAGCAGGGTGTAAAACCTTTTAAAACATGTGGTTCAAGTTACGAAGGTTTTTTAATTTGTTGTTGTGATAAACGTTATAAATATTTGAATATAAGATAAACAACAATACTTATAGTCGGAGTTTTTTATCTTATGTCCAATGATTTATAATGTTTATCCTAACAACAAATTAAAAAACCACCGTAACTTGTACCACATATGTTTTAAAAGGTTTTACACCTTGTTCTTTTTTTTTGTTTTCACAGCCACTATGTTATTCTAAAAAAAAAACTAAAAAAACCTTCGTAACTTGGTTATTATTGAAAATAACTACATCAACCCTCAAATATGTATTTGGAATAATAAAAAAATTAGGAGTTCAAATAGGTCCATAGCCAACTATAGCTTCTATTTAAAAAAAGGCAAGTTTCAAAAGTTAGTCATAACTTTTTAACAGTGAGCGAAAAAAACTTTATTTTAGTATACTTAGATAATAGAATTTTACATAAAAATATTTAAACTAATGTTCATAAATGTTTTTCATATTTACAACAATAACGGAGATATAGCACATTATAAAAATAACAAAAAAACTTTTTTTTTAAATACCCAACTCAAAAACCGAAAATGATATAACATTTTTGAAAACAGTTCTGAGTTTGTGTCAAAAAACTGCACATTTTTGGTGATTTAATCGTTTCTCTATCTTGAATATTAAGCCAGATACCCATGTAATCCCATCGAATTTGGACCACCCTGTACAACAATTTTATAATTTCAATTAAATAAAAATTTTTGTTAGCAGTAATAAATTGCAGCCAAGTAAGAAGTTTTCTCACCAAAAGCTAAATCTACTCTTTTTTTGCACTTGTAAACCCTTAAATCCTTTTTAAATTCGAAAATGGTTTCGGCTTAACTTCATTTTTTTACTACCACCTTTTAAAGAAATTAATAAACTGGTTTTTATTTAACTCGACTTTGACAAATAAAACTTAAAGAACTAATTAATATTAGGTGCAGTTTTGATTTTTTAACAGCTCAATGTGATGCGTTTATTCTGTAAATTCAGCTTGGCACTCGTAAATTTAGCACGTATAAGGAATACAGCTGCCTTAATGCTATCTTAAGGAAATTGTAGTACGATAAGTTATTACTGGATTATATCGTAAACAATGCAATTAAAACATACGAAGCGTATCATTGTATGGCACTGCGTAAGATAAATGGAAACTCTAATCCTTTTACACAAATAAATTGATTAATACAAACATAACCTCTTGCGAACTACAGCGTGTAATGCAAATACAACAACATATTTTGAATAAATTTACCGTATACTTCGCTAATTTTTGTGAAACCATTCAACAATAGTCAACCAGCAAAGTTCCTTCCACATCCCAGATAACCAATTCAGTTTTTCCGCAAAGTTTTGAGATTTGACATCTTTTGGTAGCTCTAACGAACCTTGCTTTTGTAGGGGGATTTCAGTAAAATAATCAGACCTCGTCATCAGTCACAACCTTTGAAAAAAAAAAATGTAATTCTTCTGTAGGGCATCCAAGCGTTTAAAAGAAATTTTGTTTCGGCAAAGTTTTTGCCCTAGTGCAAGGAGTCGCGATATCCAAAGTGCAATCAAAGTTTTTTATACTCAGATTATTGTGTGAGATATTCAAAACTTCTGTTGCACATACAATAAATTATTCGACGATCAGTCAAATCTACGTTCTTAACGATTCCTGTGTTCTTGCATCCAGTATCTTCCAGACGTTTGGGGTATACGTATTAATTTGCGTTCGATTAAAAAAGTTTAAACCAGTGAACCTCGCAAGGGGTTATAGCAGAATTCTTGTCTTAAACTTAAATAACTTGTATTTAAGGTGTGTCCGGGTTGGAACCGCGTCGAAGGTTTCTTTATAATCGACGGACGTTTCGTCCTCCTTTAGCGGGGACATCTTTAGGGTTGTTGGTTAAACCCGGAAACAACTTATATACATTGGACATCGGCCGCAGAAGCCTACAACATAGACTTATTCATAACAACATGACTTACAATTAGTGCATACAACCAAATGTATTTTTATCCTGCAAAAATTAATGACTGGTAAAAAATAAAACAACGTGATTCATAACAGAACAGAATATTATTTAAACTAAGTGTCAAATTTCAATTACATTTACATTTGCATTTCCTCCTTATAAAATTAAGAATTAAGTAATTGTAAATTAGTTTATATTGGAAGTTGGACGAACAGGATTTGGTTTCATACTTACGAGAGAGACTTCAATTTCAAACTTTTCAATTTGCCTTGGCAAAATGTCAAAGTTCAAACTACTTTCTTGAGAAGTAGAAATTAAAACTCTTAGAATATCAAGTTTTTGCATTAGGAATATTTAATTTCCATTAAACTATTTTAGTAACACTCCAACAATATTAGTTTCTTTGGACTTTATTATAATTCAGAACATTTAATTAATAATTTAAATCAAGCTGCCTGATTATATTAATTATTCCATTCCAGGATCAATACTGTTAAAGAAAAATTCGCATTACCCTAAAAATAAGCTTGAATAAACATTCAACACAAAAAAGAGACAGCAAAATTGACTAATCTGAAATTTGTCATAAAATATTGTAAAACAACGGTAAACCTGTAATATTTTTTTAAGGTTATATAATAGCAGGGTGGATAAAAATCATGATTTTTAAAAAAAAATTAAAAAATCGATTTATTTGATTTAAATCAGAATTTTTTGATTTAAATCAGATTTTTTAAATTTTAATCAAATGTACCATATTATCAAATTTAGTGACATATTCACATGCTATTTCTGTTTTGTGCTAATATATTTAATAATCAATATATTTAATTAATTGGTGAATTTTTGTCAAAATGAAAAAGTAAATAATAATGATTAAGAATTTTGAAAAAATCAGTGCTAAATGGTGATGTTTAATTAATTATATTTTTTTTATGTCATCGAATTCGTCTTTAAAAGAGCTTCATATTTTGTTAAGTATGACCTATACCCAAAAGTCATACTTTTCGAGATATTCGACATTTTTTTTCAAGTCGTTATTGTGCCGTGGAAATTGAAAAAACTGACTGTTAACTACGCTAACGTCAAAAACTTGTCATTTATATTTTGAATTATTGCCTTTCCACAATGAATATTACTTTACAAGAGCAAATTGATATGGTTTATTCACCATTTTTCGTGTATTTAATTACTAATAGTAATACAATTTTGTTTTATTATAAATATTATATTGTATCTACTCATATAATATTTGATTTAAATTGATAATATTTTAAAAAAAAATCACTTGATTTAAATCAATGATTTTTTTAAAAAAAGCACTTGATTTAAATCATGATTTAAATCGTGATTTAAATCAATTGATTTAAATCTGCTCAACCCTGTATAATAGTAACCCATTTTAACTTTAAAACATTATTTGAAATAATCAAAAGTGAAACAAATTCACATATAAAAAGGATAATATGTCATTTGACATTTAATTAGTTGTTTTATGTTTTTATTTTCATAGATAGCTTAAAAAGAGGGTAAAATACGATTTTTTTTCATTTTGTGACTCACTTATAAAAATAGGTATAGCAAGTAATATCTCAATTAAACAAGCAAAAAAGCGCATTTAACTGTTTCATAGCCAACTTCGCGGCCCATAAGAAAAAATGAAATTAGGGGTAATATCTCGAAAATGGTAGGTGTTAAAAAAATGTAAAATAACAGTTACATTATTGTAATCCAAAGGAGTTATACGGATTTTCAAAAATCGTATTTTCAGGTTTTTCCTAATTTTCTTGGCTACCGTTTAAGATATTTCTAATTTCTTTTCGTATTATTAGTAAGCATCGAATTTAGCACTTTGCCAAAAAAAACAATGCACTAGCTATTATAATAAGTGAGATCTCCATATTTAAAATCAAGTTTCAAACACCCTATTTTATTTCTTTATGCCAAAAATAACATTAAAATCCTTATGAATAAAAAATCTATCGGAATCCTTTATAACACCCTAGTGAAAAATTAAATTCTGTACGTGTTATGATTTGATTAGGTTTTGCTAAAAAAAATGTCATTTATCTCGCTATTATTTCAGACACTTCAACGTTTAAGCTCCACATGTATGGCGGAAAACAGAACTAGGAATAACAAGACATGTTATGCCAGGCTCAAGACGTCACAACTGTCAACACTTTCCATTTCATGTTCTGAAAGTTCGCGGCATTAACGTGCGAATCGCGTGTTGTGGTCTACTTTTAGCCACACATGATGTCTCATTGTTTCACGCACCGAAAACCTACAAAATTTTACGATGCGTCCAACAGCACACCTGAATCTCAAGCAACGTAGGGATCAGAAATCAAATTTTTTGATTGTTAAATAATAAAAGTAAACTCTTTTTTATTGCAAGAAATGCTAAACTGCTCTTAAATTAAGATTAGATTAAAAATATACCTAGATTAAAATGCGTATCAAGTAAAAATCAGTATTATTTCCTGATTTTGCATGAACAAATTTCTTTGGTCTCATTGTCATTAAAATTGAGAAATTTTTGATAATTAATAGTTTGAATAAAAAAGCACAGTTTGTAAATTTAAGTTGCAGCAGATTATAATGTTCAAATCCTATGTAAAAAATTGTTTCAGGCCGTTTACGAACAAACTTAAGCTGAAAAAGCATTACCTATGGCCTTCGCAGACGACCTTGCGATCATCTGCAAAACAAAAAAGATATCCAAAACATTGTCAGGAAGTTAGAGGACAAAGCAAAAAATATGGGATTAAGCATCAACGAATCGAAAACCAAATACATGATAATGGGACCTAAAAGGAAGGACATAGAAGGGGATGAATATCTATCGATCAAAATCGAACAAAACAAGGAGAGACGCTTTGAGAAAGTAAAAAATTTTATTTATCTGGGTGTACAAATTACTGATAACTGCGACAACGGAAAGGAAATAAGCGCGAGGCTTTCAAAAGGTAATAAATGCGCAGGATCTCTTGCTACAATTCTAAGATCCAACATTATCTCAAGAAAGGCCAAAGTAAGATTGTACAAAACAGTATTAAGACCCACTGTAAAATACGCTTGTGAAACCTGGATAATCAACAAAAAAGAAAAAGAAGACCTTGAAAGGTGGGAAAGGAAATTATTGCGAAGGATCTACGGGGGAATAAAAACAAATACCGGAGAATGGAGCAGAAGGACAAACGAGGAAGTAATGAGATTGTACAAAGAACCGTCTATAACCGAAGTAGTAAGAGCCCAGAGAATAAGATGGCTTGGGCACGCACAACGCCTCTCCAACCAAAGAAACACGAAGATAATGATTAAAGCAAGTAGAATGGGTGTGAGAAAAAGAGGGAGACCTAAGAAAAGATGGTTGGAAGCGGTCGAGGATGATTTAAAAAAACTAAAAGTGACGAACTGGACAGAGGCAGCGAAAAATAGAAAAAAGTGGAGGGAGACAGCAAACCAAGCCCTAGGCCTAAATGGCCTGTAGTGCTTATTTATATATATGGTGTTCTTAAGATTTTTAGAAAATATGGAGACCATTGCAAAATTTTAAATTTTTGTCAACAAAAATGCAAAATGAAAACTTTCAAGAGCTGTTTTAGGACTATTTAAGGTGTCTTTAAAATTTTAAGATAATATGGAGACAATTGCAAAATTTTCCCGAAAGACTGTAGCCAAAATATTGTAAATTTAAGAAAATGGCCTTAAATTTCGTTCACACATTTTATTAAAAACTTTTTAATCATTATTTTAACCAACTGAGGGTAAATAATTGTTATTTAAAAAATAGTCGAAGGTATGAGAAAAATTATAAGCAGTTTTAAATTTTTGAAATTACCGCGTGTTTCGTGATGCCGACCGTTTCTCAATTTATGTTTTGAATTTTGCGTTTATTGAAAGAATATTTAAGTTTATGGGGTAAATACTCCTTACCTTACCCTGAATGACGTTATTAAGGTCAAAATTTAACTTTTTAAAATTATTCAAGATCAGCTGTTATGGTTGAACAGAGGTAAATAAGCTTGAAATACGGATATCATATGTACGCTACTTTGTTGATGAGTTAGAAGGAGAAAGATTTTCTATCGGACGTTGATGCTTATATCTAGTTCAGAAATGCTTGGCGTCGTTTGTCTCTTTTTAACACGTTAGTTGTAACAGTTGCATACGTCGTAGCGTTCTTGTCACCTCCTTTATGTGCTCCTGATACAAAATATAAGTAGAAAATGTCACTAATAAAGGTCGCAGTCTACACGATTTTCAAATTTAAAATTTATAGCGCAGTGCTATCCCACTGGCTACCCGAAGGCTACGTCAGGCCCGCGAAAAAACTTTTGTGGCCCCAAACACCTTACAAAAAATCATTCAACTTAATCCTTAAGACGTTATACCTATACATAAAATTTCGTTTAGCCTTTTATGATTATACTCAATACTCAAACTGAGCGAATGTTCGCAGACGACATGGTCTTAGTCGCGGAAATAGAAAAGAATATGCAACATAATGTAGAAAGTTTAAACCAGGAATTGTAAAAAATTAATATGAACATAAATACCGAAAAACTAAAACTATGATCGCTACAATAGAGAACAAAGGGCAACACATCGCTTCAAATGGGCTTATTTTGGAACAGATAGAAAGCTTTAAATGTTTAGGAGTGATCATAGATAAAAATGGAGGAATGGACAGAGAAATAAGCGAAACGACAATGTGGGAAGAATATTTAACAGTTTGAGAACAACATTTTTTGGAATTAGATAAGTCCCAAAGCTAACAAAAGAGGATGTGGTCAAAAAAGTTGTAACTCCGGCACTTTTATACGAAATTGAAACATGGAAACTCACAAATAAAAATAGTAGCCAAGTGGATGCAGCAGAAATGAAGTTTCTAAGGAAAATCCAAGCAAAATCCAAAAAAAGATAGAATCAGAAATGTAACAGAAAACAATTAAAGATGAAATCAGTGGAAATAAAAATATTAGAAAGGCAGCTGGGATGGTTGGGTCACATTTATAGGATGAAAGAAGAAAGGTTAACTAGAAAAGCTTATGAAGCAAGATCATAGGGAAAAATAAAAGATAGAACGAGAAAAGCCTGGAAAGACGAAGTTAAAAAAGCAGCAACGGATAGAAACATCAAATGGAAAGACATAAAAATGCTAGCACAAGACAGAAAAACGCAAAAAAAATCAGCACAACTCAACAGTCTTACAAATAAGTACTCATGACTAAATAAAAATAAAATAATACTCAATAGGCCCGCTTAAACTTTGGAGAAAAATTAATGGCATGCACTTATATTGAAGTTGGATAGCCCTTGTCTAGCATGATTGAAACCGTAACATGGTTCATCGTTACAACTAGAACTAGTCTTGCTTATAGTGTATCTTATCTTCTTAAGGTAACTGTCCATACCCTCAATTATGTATTGCCGGAAAATATGTTTTTTTCTTCTTCAGACATTTATAGTCAAAAGAATTTCATCCTTTTCTACAGCTAATTCCAAAACTCTTTAAGCTTTTATTTTATATTCTATGTCCTAATAAATGCAATTTAAAGAAAGTTAGTTTTAAATCCCATGCAACTGATTTCACACGCTATGCATTGTAATAGTCGTTGAGCTCACAAACATGACATTATAAAATTTAACGTTTATCTATGTCACCAGTTAAATTTTCATTTTACCAGCGTCCAATTACACTGCAGCGACTTGGTTCTGTAATTTGCTACACGCTGCGTGTCGTCATTTACTCTGATTTCACAAATGTGTTAACTCGAGCATTAATCAACGTTATCGATTGATGGCATGTTAGAACACAATAAAAAGCTCTTTGAAGAATTACATCAATGGATTACAACTCATTTACTTGTGCAGCACAATTAGCCACATGGGTATCGATACTGGCGCACCGACGCCTTGCGATTAGAAAATGAAAAATGGGGGTTAAGAAAGGAGATTTAAAACCGCTGAACAATACAATACAATTCAACACACATTTAACAGTTGAATAAAAAAATGTAGATAATTACGTTCAGTAAAAAGATGAACATAATTAATATTTCATAGCACAAGACAACAACTTTTCAATAATATGCATACATTTTGGCCTTCTTTACTAATTTTAGGGCACCGATTTCAGATTTTCTTTTACACCTACGGTGTCTGAGTTATTAATACTAGTTCTATAGGCCAACATTAATGTTTTTCCAATAAATGATTAATTGGATTCCCATTTATTGGATTACGGGATTCCCATCCATTGATGTCCTCTAGATAGTTCTGACTATATTGTATGCACTCTCACTAGCGCACTTTGTTCTGCTTTTTACACAAAACATGAGGAAAACTGCTTTTACTGCTCGTTCATCGCGTTTTTCTCCGGAACCGTTAAAGATATTTTCAAAATTTTGCACCGTTTTACTTGCAAGGGATGCGCGGATTTGTAAATAGAAATTTTGATGTAACCTTTGACGGCTTCATGAACAACGCGATCGCAAAAATGACCTTTATTATTCAAATTTTTAGTTTTTTTTCTATTTTTTATATGTAAATCTTCAAAGGCGCGCGTATAACTTCGGAAAACATTTATTTTTAAAGTTTTTATTGCAATAAACACAGTCTTGATTAGATTATAGCGACAATCACATATCCTGACTTCCTTGGACTTCGACGAATCTCAGAACAGTGGCCATTCTTTCGGCTCATAAGTGGTTCTTCTTTCTATTATAAGATAAGGCCATTATGTTATTACAATATTGCCTTTACTAAAGTATACCAGTGTGAAAAACAAATTCCTTCAGAATCAAGAACTTTATTCGTTTTAAAGATATTAGTATAGATAACAAAAATCCATACGTGATAGAAACTGTTAAGGCCATATTTAAATTTAGCTTAAAAACTGCATTAAGAAGCATGTATTTTCATCCATGTTACCAAAACACTGTCGACAAGTGTAATTATTGCTTGAAATATTTAGGTGATTTATTTTAAATATAAATTAGTCTCTTTAAGCAATTACTTATAACTTTATGAAGACTTTATTAGATAATTACTAATCTAGGAGTATAACAAATGTTTTGCATTTCAGAAAAGAACACCAAACAACCATTTATACCTAACGATATTTGTACTAGTTAAATATTTTGTATTACGTTAAAAATATTTGATAAAAGTGTGTTAAACTTTTTTATTATAAAGGGTCTTTCAACGGGGACGCTCGAACTTTGTCAGGTTATAGCAGCCATGTTTTTAAAGTAACAACTGTCAAATTTGTTGTCAATTGTTTAGTAGTGTACGGCAAATTACCATGGAAGGTTATAGCGTTAAACAACGTCTGCAAATCATCAAATTTTATTATCAAAGTTACTGCTCCGTTCGAGAAACTTTCCGAGCAATACGTGATTTTTATCCTCGCCACAACCGTCCTGCCGAGTTGACTATTCGATATGTGAACAAACAAAATTGTCGGATTTGGGGCGATACCAATTCATACCAGATACACCAGCACCAAATGCATCCCGAGAAAGTCACTGTTTGGTCGAATTTTGGTTTGGCGGAATCATGGGTCCGTACTTCTTCCAAAACGAAACTGGCAATGCCATATGATGATGATATGAATACCGATAACATGTGGTTCCAACAGGACGGCGCTACCTGCCACACAGCACATGCCACGAGGGACATTCTGAACGAGCGATTAAAGGCACGGTTATCTCGCGCGGCGGTGACGTGAACCGGCCACCGAGATCGTGCGATTTAACGCCTTTAGACTTCTTCTTTTGGGGCTATCTTAAATCGCAAGTCTTTGCGAATAAACCGCAAACAATAGACGCCCGCAAAGTCAATACAACAAACGCCATCCAGCAAATTAAGCCAGATTTATGCGACAAAGTCAATGAAAATTGGACCTCCCGAATACGTGCCACAAAGCAAAGCCGCGGTGGACATTTGAACGACGTTATATTCCACACTTAATGCCATAAAATATACTTTCAAATAAAAAAAAATTGAGTGGAAATCTCACACACAACTTGATTTATTTACATTTTAAAATCGAGCGTCCTTATTGAAAGACCCTTTATATGTGAAACATTCTTAACTTTTAAATTGTTTCAAAATTTAACTTTATGTTTCAAATATATGTAAAGTAGGTAGGTACTGCAACGAGTTTAAACTTTAAGTTTATATAAAGCATGTACTTACTGGTAAATATATGTAACAACTTACCTACTGTGCAGATGTAGAAAGTTTAAAATTCAGTTACTTATTGTACTGAATAGTTAAACTAAAGTTTGTTTAAAAGCAATAAGATCTCTTTTGCTTTTGTTAGTTCTTGTTTAAAATTTTTGTGAGTTACATTTGGTTTGATAAACATAAAACATTTTATAAGCGTTTTGAATACCAAAATAATAAATACTGAGTCATCTTTTTTATTTTTTAAGTAACACTTTGTTGTAATGTAAGTAATCTCTATCGTTAAACCTGAAGAATATTTGTTTAATACAAATAAATTATTTAAACTTAATTTCGAATGACATGAATGTTAATAAGCTTTACAAAAATATTCAGGAATACTAAACGAAGAAATTTTCTTGTTTAAAAAAAAGTTTACGGGAGTCTAAAGCTCTAGCTTTTTCAATACATTAAAGTCTTAACGCTATCAGAATATATCATCATTATAACGTAAATTGTTTGAGTAATAAGACAACTTCGATTGTTTTGCCTTCAACGACTAGTTTGATAATGATCTATCTAGCATGTGCGAAATACTGAAGCAACCATTAATTATCTTTTTACAGGTAATACATGGTATTAATCACATCCCCGTGTACAAAATTAGACGTATAATTTCATCAAAACTTTCAATTGATGCTAAATTATACCCCGACTTGGTACTCTGTAATTTTATACTTGACCATCAATCACTTGTTTTCTGGCGAATTGCTTATCCATAAAAAACAAACTTCACAACACACGGAACAATATCGATTTGATGAATATACAAGGCGCTACAAGACGTATTACGAAATTCAGATTGGTCTCCTGGTAACTTTAGAAATGCCAATCAGTTATTGAGTAACTTCGCTGTGTCTGAAAGCAATTTCGAAGAGGAAGTTTTTATTTTAAAGAACAGAAGAGCTGGAGATCAATTGAATTGAAATTTGTGACGTGTTACCTCCAGATTACACAAATGTCTTCCTATCACTTGTATATTTGTTTAAATTTATTTTTTAATATTAAATGATCGATGTATAAAAAATCTCAACCTTCAGGCCTAGTTTATAACTATAGTCAAGTGTCAACTTAAAATTGTTGAAATATTCTGCCTTGATGCAGTTATTTTTAAGTCTATTGTCGATACAGAAGTTGTAAATCACTAACGAAAGTTGTCCAAGAGGCACTAATTACGGATATAAAAAATAAAATTTATTGTTATCAATATAAATAAAGGCTTGGGGTCAATTTGAGGGTTAAGAATCAGACTAATTTACACTGTCTCTGCTTTATCTCTCGTTGTATGCTAGAGAATTATAACTTAAAATGTTTGGGCGATTGTGGATGCATTATAATTTTGTTGGATGTAAATTTACACAAACTTTTACGTACGGATGCTTTTACTAAGGGTAAAGCTGTAAAAAGCAACGATTCAACCGCGTATTTTGTGAAACGTTCAGACAAAACAAATTGTTCACAGACGAAATTACAGCAAATACTAATTGCTTTTATTATTTCGTTTCCCATTTTTGTATACTGACGCTCTCAAGCTACCATTTAGTTAATAAACCATAAAAACTCTTGATATATTTTTGCTTTTAATCCGCTCATGCAAATTTTATAGTTGGCGTAATCGTTGTTTCTTATCTCAATTTTAATCTACACGTTCAAAAGTCTATTCGCCTTTTTTAGATAAACGTAGTCGTTGTTGTAAAACAGAGAATATCAACCCGACAACGACTGCAATATATGTGTAAATGCTGTAGCTAGCATGTGTAAAGCTTCAACGAAATGCTTTCTATAAAATTATCATCGAATATTTTTCCATTATCTCGTATAACACTGAGCTTGCTCTCGGGGTGGAAATTATCAAGAGACTATGTTAATAAAGTCGGTGACTGGAGAATGCGCCTAGGTATCGTTATCGTCAGCACTTTGAGTTGACCTGGTTTTTGATTATTTGTCTAACGATCTCTATATGGGGAAATATCGTGCTATTCATATACTAAAATGGTGAGCTTTGTATAACTTATTTAAACATTTATTTGAATTTTGAACATAATGTAACAGAGAAAATTTAGATAATAGATACCAAATTTGCAAGGAAAATTTTTCACACATTTAGTGAAAAAAATATTGTATTTCGACTTTAGTGGTACCTATGTAGAAATTACTTTAACGCTATGTCGCAGTTTACTTACAGTTTTCGATATTTCTAGGATTTCTGTTTGAATTTCCCTTTCGATAACTGTGAGGTACAAAAAATGACCAGCTGCAAGTAGGGGAGAGTTGCCTTAATTGGACCATCGCCTAGGTTTGGACCACTATGGTAACTTGACCTGTACAGTAGGGTGGATCGCTCTTATTTGGGTGAATTTTTTTTTCGAATTTCGATTTCGGGGGGTGCGCGATAGATGCCCTGGTATCTTTTGATTAATCATGCAAAATATTTAAAAAAAATAATAATTGGAAGTACTGCCCCAAAGTCGTCAAAGTTTTCGAGAATTTAAAAAAAGTTACTTTAAATTAAAATGTCTTTGTTCTATTTTTAACAACGAATTTCAGGACTTTTTGGAACATTATCACAGTTTATGCTTTTAATTATTAAAATAACAATGTAACACACCGTTTTTCTTACTTTCCCGAGTAATTTTATTGTCACGTGCGCGCGGTGTGCGCGGGTAGTGCAGCGGATATGTCATTTAGCATCCCTTCGCTTTATAGTTTCAATTTTTTTTCAGGAAGAGATCACGTTTCGTTCTGATTTCGAATATTTGAGATTTGATAGTGTGATTTTTTTGTAATAAAAGTACAAACGTTTACGTAGCAGTGATACAAACTGTCCTATATTTGGTGTTGGCAAAGAATTCCCGAATAGTTTGTTACCGACGCGACGCATGAAGGCATGATATAATATTTTATTTACGTCTCCAAACCTTAGCAAACGATTCCAGGATTTGGTAAGAGATTTGGTAAGAGACACTAGTAAAATAGTTACTACTGACATAGAACAAATCTGGAGAAGAGCGTCCTTACCTACAGTAGAGCATCGAACAATCTTAGCGAGAATAAAAACATATCATGACAAATACCGTGCAATCCTAAAGCCCTATCAATGTAGAAAGAATAGTGACAACTACAGAAACAAATTGGAGAAGTTCAAAATGGACGCCAGGACATTGCCACGCAAATGTAGTTCGTTCGAGACTAGTTCTTGTGACAAATCGCGAAAGATACTCATTAAAGAAAGAGAATTCTTGTTAGACCAGCGAGGTCAAAGAAAAATGATGATGTGTTCCTTAGATAGAGGGACTACAAGGAAAAACGAAACCAATATTTCCAAAAAATTGCAACGAAACTTTTATTCTTCTTATACTTCCCAAACATCAAAGTCCCAAAGATCCACGTCTCAAACTAATGGTTCAAATTCTAAGCCCTTAAAAGCAAATGCTGATATGCAGGAAAAGCAATGAGGACTATCGCAGAAAAGTTGTGTTCGAAGAGCACATTAGTGTATTGAAAAAACCTGGCTCACAATACATTGACCATATTTCTATGAAATCTAGTGACGCAAAAACAATTGCCAATTGACTGTTCGCATCATTTCCGAAGCCATCGCAAATCTGGACAAAGTCGAAACTGATATTTTACCTAAATTTTGTTTGATGCCTTGCCACACACAAACCACTGAAAGATGTGTCAAATTGGTGACGGATCAGAAATAAATTAAAATCTTGTCGTATCATACCAAGATAGACTACAAAACCAAGTTATTAGCTTAATTTTGGAGTGATCTTAATTTTTTTTTAAACTGTTTTTGTGTGATTTTACATTCTGTTCTATTTTCTTATTCTTTTAATTGTCCAAAAAAGTTATAAAAATTTTGTAGCCTAACCTTGAATACTTTTATTGGGCATAAACTATAACCTACATTCAGCAAATTTTTTTCAAAATTCAGCAGGCTTGGGGCAGTACTTGCACTAATAATATCAAAATATTGTCTTCATGACTTCTGATTGTATTCCCCTAGAGCATCTTTCCGCACCCCGCCAGAAAAAAAAAAAAAAAATTCGATCCACCCTACTGTACAGTGTGGTCCAGATTCGATGGGATTACTTGGGTTTCTCGGTTACCACAATAGTAAGCAAAAATTTGATATCGATCTCTTGGGCTATTATTTTAAGAAAATAACGCCTATTTAATTAGATTTTCCCTAGACAATTTTTTTTCCCGAAAATTTTTCATACCTTTTTTATTTATTAAAATAGAACAAAATGCTATTAAGGTTTTTTATACAAGCTTAATTTATAAACTTAATTATATAATAATAAAAGAGCGTGATTTTGGCTTTTTAAAAATATGTACTTAGTTTTATACATATAATAGTAATAAGTTAGAGGAGTTCTGAATGTTTATTGAATATATTTTTTGTATAGGTATAGGTATTTTAAGTGATGCGTTGTTGAATTTAGTTACAAAAAAAAAACTACTTGCACTGTCTAAATAAATCAATAAACCAGGTTTAAACCAACTTGACTTTATCTATAAACCTTAAAATGCACTTAAAGCACTAAACAAGTTGAAGGTACCAATTTGGTTTGTCCAGTCTATTCGTTTTTTTTTTTAAATTCCTCAATAAACTTTGCTTGCTTTTCGTAACGTGAGGATATTGAAGGTATGAGTAATATTAAAAATATATGTTTTGCTCTCTCGATATAAATATTTCTGTGGTATATTATGTGTTCATTTATAGCAATAACCTTTGCCATAATAAATAATAAGTGTTAAAACACTAATAAAAAAGCAATTTAAAGATAACGTATATTAAAAGGAATGGTATCCTGTAAAAACTTTTTTATTTCTAGCCATAAAAAACCACGACCTTATTTCATATAGAATTGCTGCTAGCATACAAACGTTGGTGATTTATATTTCTTTTCTCTGATTAAGTGAAGTTTCCTTGGCCTGGTCACCCTCTGCAGTGAGGTCAGAAAACGGGATGCAAAGTGGTTTATGGGATTGAACTGGACTCTGTAATGTGATTATAAACGTTTTTGCTGCACACAGCTTGCGAACTTTAGCGAATTTCAAACTTGCAAATTATAAAATACGATACTTTGATTATTTGTTTTGTAAGTTTGCTAATTATGCATTCCTATAAATATGCCGTTCGGAGTGAGTAATTTATTTACACTCCCAGTAAGGTTTGAAACTATGTTACAAACTTAACAAACAAACATACAAACATTTACCCTTAAAGCTCTAATACGTAGGGCACATTGTTAGTTTGTACATTTCTTAGATTACTAAACAGACCTTTCAAATTCCAGTAGACATAGGGGAACACTTGTTAAAGCTACATTTGAAGGTATATTAGAACCGTTTATTTTAAAAGTGGCATAAGTCACTAACTTTTAAGTTATTTTGAAATATTAAATGTTTGCATTTTAATGTGCATACAAATATTTATGCCAACTATAGAAAAATTTCAGGTATATTTGTTTATTTAGTTACTTATATTTACTCAGTATACAAAATTTCTCACATACGGTAACGAATAGCCAATTTTTATTACTGTAAAGCCACTTTCAAAATAAATAATCTACAAAAACTACAGACTTATTTTGATATTGCCCGATGTGTTTTACTAAAGTGATGATTGATAAGAGTGTAATTTATGAAAATTAATGAGTACCTATATTATACAAAAAATTAATTTGTATAATGTATTTCATTAAAGGTTTATTAAGTATTTTTTTAATATCATTAGTATTCATAAAATACATAAGTAATAAGTAAATTGATGTATTGAAATATAAGTATGGGTAATTTTTATAACGTATTTAATATAAAAGTTTATTTATGTATGGAATCATTGTCATTTATAGGAGTTAGGAAGTCTTTGGCAATTGCACTTTAGTTTAAATTTTTAAAATACTGTGTTAAATTGCAGGTATATAGGGTAGCAAATCCATCATTGTGCCATTTTTTAAATAAATGTATATACACTTTTTTTGAACAATAAAATTTCTATTGACGAAAAGATTTTGCAAAAAATACTAACAAGGAAGGGTCACGATATGTTGTTGCTAAAATCTGATCAAGACTGTGTTTATTGCATCAAGAATATCAAAAATAAATGTTATGCAGAGTTATACGTACCGCTGGCCATTTCCTTCGGAAAAAATAGGGGAAAAACTGAAAAGTCGAATAATAAAGGTAATTTTTTCGATCGCGTTAGTCATGAAACCGTCAGAGAAAAAATCGAAATTCTTCTATTTACCAATGCGCGCATCCTTTGCAAGTAAAATGGTGCAAATGTTTTGGAAAAATCTTAAACGGTTCCGGAGAAAAACGCGAACGAGGCTCTTGTAAAAATGGTGTCCCCTGTGTTAAACGCCTATACAAGTTGCATAGATTTAGTTATACAATTTCTCAAATAATAGCGCTTTTGCAGGGGTTTCGTTTTTGACGTTTTCCTCTGGAACCGTTTAAGATTTTTTCTAAGACTATGAATCATTTTACTTGCAAAGGATGTGCGAATCGGTAAATAGAAAAATTTAGATTTTATCACTCACGGTTTCATGGCCAACACGATCGCAAAAATTACTTTTACTATTCAACTTTTCAATTTTTCCCTTATTTTTCAGAAGAAAATGGCCAGTGGCACGTTTAATTCTGGAAAACATTTATTTTTGATGTTCTTGATGCAATAAACACAGCCTTGAACAGATTTTAGCGACAGCATATCGTGACCTTCCCTGGTAAGTCAATCTTTAAAATATCATTCATTTTTGTAATCGCAAATAGTTTTAACTTATTTTTCGCAAAAAGTGACTTATGCCCTTTCAAAATAAACGGCTTGATTGTTAATTGAAAGCGCTTTGTGTTACATATTTGACCTTTACAAACAATGAAAAAAGTTATTTAGATTATAAAGTTTTATAAAAAAAAAAAAATATTCCTCTCACACGACCAATAAATTTCTGTCGCTTACAAAAAATTTAATTTAAAAGCACGCAGCTTTTGTTAACAAATTTGAATGTCAAAAATAAACTTTAAGGTGAAAGAAAACTAAATAGTACTACAAAATTGTTAAAAAAATTTGCATACTTCTACCGTTTATAAAGGAACATTCAGGAAAAAAAAATTTCGATTAAAAATTCAATTACAAGAGATCTTCCGGGATGAAATTTATTTCCAGAATATAACACAAGCCATTTCATTTGTCGCAACAATTTTTTGTTGCAAACTTCAACAAAATCTACGTTTTAACTTAATTTGCATTAGGTTGATGTAGCAGAAACAAATACTCTTTTTATACTTCTTATTTTGAAAACCTTTGCGAGACAAACATTTGTCTTTACTGTTTCCATGAATTTCGTCATTGTATGTTTACTACAGAGGATTTAAAATTTCTTTCATTTATTTTTGTATGAAAACAAACAAGGTTTAAAGTTGATGTAGTATGCACTCAGTAGTTAAAAAAAATAAAACGTAAGAATTCATGTTTTATCAGGCAAAATGAACGTATAAAATTTGCTTACAAGAATACATACATTTATTGGTTACAGATATTACCTAAGTATTTTCTTTATGGGTTATATATTTTCAAGACCAAAAAATATCAACTTCATGATTAAATAATATTACTATTATAGAACTGCTAACAAATAATTTAAGTAACCTTGTTGTAACTTTATGTAAATTTTCTCCTCAGAGTAATTTGACTGATAAACATGTTGTGTAATTTATTATTTGAAATTCACACCAACCTGCACAATGTTTGCAACACATAGGATCGGATATAGGGGTGTGCAGAGTGTGCACTGCACACGGTCCCGCGCCCAAACCGGCCCCGCACTAGCGTCGTTTGGGTTTGGGGGTTCTTGTACGAAAATAAAAAACACACGCACACGGCAGGCCGGCCCGCGCTAGAGGAGGTCACCAGTCTGTTTGATCAGTTTTTTACTACCAGTTTACTTTAACTCGGCCCCGCAAACCCTAGGACCGGCTCTGGCAACACAGACAAAAAAATGTGTAACGAACTAATTACACAAATCTTTTTGGATTTTCTTAAGATATTATATTGATAAAGTAAGGGAAAAGATAATTTAGTAGAAGTTAAAATCTTCTTTGTTTTGTGCCTTATCTGTTTCGGATATTGGTTACCATCATAGCTATCTGTACGTTATTGGCAGCATTTCCTAACAGTTGGATGGTCGTAACCACATACTATTGCCTGCAGTTTTTGCCAAGATATCGTACGGCGACCAGGACCTTGTCTTAGTCGAATTTTATCCTGAATGACCTTTTAACCCTTTCACTGCGGGAACCGTAATAATCCGCATTTATTTTTCGTGTCCCATGTGCGGAACAAGCTCCATAAAACCCGAAAAACGCCAGACTGAAAGCACGAACTTTTTAAACGAGTGCCGCAGCGAAAGGGTTAAAGAATTTCATATTGGTCATCTTGCCTTATAACATGGCCCAGATTTCCCTGTATTTCTTTATGTTTGTGAATTATTCTGAGCTCCTCTTCATTCGCAACGGGTTTCACCCAGGATATCTGTAAGAGCCGTCAGTATATTCATATCTAAAACACTTCGACCTCCTTTTGTAAAGCTTTTGTTATTGTTAAAGCTTCAACTCCATAGATCAGTACAGGAGAGACGTAAACTTTAATTATTTTAAGTTTTGTATTTAAAATTAGATCTAACCAGGGTAGGTTACGATATGTTGTCGCTAGAATCTGATCAAGGCTGTGTTTATTGCATGAAGGACATCAAAACTAAATATTTTGCAGAGTTATACGTGCCACTGGCCATTTCTTTCGGAAAAATAGGGAAAAAACTGAAAAGTTGAATAATAAAAGTAATTTTTTCGATCGCGTTGGCCATGAAACCGTCAGAGATAAAATAGAAATTATTCTATTTAACAATGCCCTCATCCTTTGCAAGTAAAATGGTGCAAAAAATAGTCTTAAACGGTTCCGGAGAAAAACGTCAAAAACGAAACCCCTGCAAAAGCGCTATGATTTGAGAAGTTGTATAACTAAATCTATGCGACTTGCATAGGCGTTTTAGCATAGGGGAAACCGTTTTTACAAGGGTCTTGTTTTTTAGCGTTTTTCTCCGGAACCGTTTGGGATTTTTTCAAAAACTTTGCACCATTTTACTTGCAAAGGATGCGTGCATTGGTTGATAGAAGAATTTCGATTTTATCTCTGACGGTTTCATAGCCAACGCGATCGCAAAATTACCTTTATTATTCAACTTTTCAGTATTTGCCCTATTTTTCCGAAGAAAATGGCCAACGGCACCTATAACTCTGCAAAACATTTAGTTTTGATGTTCTTGATGCAATAAACACAGCCCTAATCTAATTCTAGCGACAACATATCGCGACCCTCCCTTGTAAGATCTTTTGAGGAAACAAGATCTTTCATTTGGATAAAAGTCATTCTTGCCTATTCAATATTGCTTCAGTTCAACCGAGTGGTCCCATTGGTCGTTTATCTTGTAGTTGCATCCTAACTAGTGTTTGTACTTGCTGTTGTCTTGCTTTTATTCCTTTGTCGTTTAGGGACTTGGTTTTCTTTATATTTAAACTTAAGCCGTGTTTTTTACTTCCACTGCTGGCTCTCTCTAAAGGAAATGTAATTGATTTAAGATTTCTGCAAGATGGATAGTGTTTTCTGCATATTTTATATTATGTAGAGGCTTTTATGGACTGCGACACGTTGTAACAATCTTCCAGTATATCCTTAAATATTAAGTAGATTGTAAAAAGTAACAGTAAACTTGTCTGACTGCACGTTCTAAATAAAGTTAATAATAAAAGCAGATTTTATAACCGATCCTAAATTGTCCTTAAAATAAGTTGCCATTACCAAGTTTGATGTAGTTTCTGGTTAACTAACAGTAATTATTTTGAATTGGGTTATAATATTGGATGGATCTCAACTAAACTGTGTTCGATGTAATTGTAATTATCTCTGAATTAAAGAGCTACTTTCTTAACGGCCTCTTGAAATGAAACCGTTCGTGAGTAATGAAGCGAATAGAGCTTTGTCACTCGTTTTAATATCGGATGATTGCATTGTTCATTTGCATTTGAATCGATCGTAATAATCTGTTTTTATAACCCTTTTATTTTAACGTCGACTATTCGCTATTATTTTTTGTTAGTTTTATGATTCTGGCAAATTTTACTTTACGATTGGATTAAGTTATGGGAAAACTGTGCTGAAAATTAAAGGTAGTAGGTAATAACTTAATTTTTTATTGAGCCCACCAAGAGTGTAATTATTACTTGTAATTAAAAGAAGCTTAACCTTCGAGCGGGCGCGCAGTGATAAAATTTATACCTTTTTAAGATTTTTGGCGATAACTTTTTTTTTAGAGTTCCCGGCGCCTTCTAACCCAAAGGTATTCCTAAAACAATGTTTTTGCTATATAATAATAATAATAATAATAATAATAATAATAATAATAATAATAATAATATTAATAATAATAATTTATTAGTCTTTGAGAATACTTTTTGATTTTATTATTTTGTTATTATTCTTATGTTTATGAATTTATGTTATGTTACAATTTGAATTTGGAATATATTTTGATTATTTTTGCAAATAAAACTACGTACCTATTACATAGACCACTGAAATTTTTATTTTTGCACAATCAAAAGAATGTAAAATTACATAAAAAAATGAATGCCCTTATGACCTAGGTATGCCACAACTATTTAACAATAAATAATAAACAAAAATATGGCCCTCGGAACCGGAACCGTCAAAATACCTATATTAAATCAGCAAAATACATACAAATAACGCACGAGATAAAAAATATCCTGCGCGCCTGGTGATGTTATAATTTTAGTCGCGCCCGCTCGAAGGTTAATTAGCGTGGATATATGGTAGTGAATTTTCATGGGGTAAAGGATTTACTACACCTCATAATAATATACAACGTTAACAATTTTAGTTCTATTTGTACTCACAAGGGAGGGTCACGATACGTTGTCGCTAGAATTTGATTAAGGCTGTGTTTATTGCATCAAGAACATCAAAACTAAATGTTTTCTAGAGTTATACGTGCCGCTGGCCATTTTCTTCGGAAAAATAGGGGAAAAACTGAAAAGCTGAATAATAATGGTAATTTTTGCGATCGCGTTGGCCATGAAACCGTCAAAGACAAAATCGAAATTCTTCTATTTACTAATGCGCGCATCCTTTCCAAGTAAAATGGTGCAGTTTTTGAAAAAATCTTGAACGGTTCCGGAGAAAAACGTCAAAAACGAAACCCCTGCAAAAGCGCTATGATTCGAGAAGTTGTGGTATATAGGGATTGTAAATTTACCGACTTTTTGAATTACTGGTAATTCGGTAAAACTGTTAATCAAAACCGGTTTACCGGTAATTTACCGGTAAATCATATTATTATATATATTTATATTACATTGTTTCTTTTTAGATTTTTTGCGGTTACTAACATTTTTAATGTAGTTTTCGGAGTTTATCCGCGTCTCCCCTATAGTGAGAGCTTGCCGAAACGTCGAGCCAATTTAAATATTACCCAGATAAACTCCAAAAACCATATTAAAAATAAATATATTTATATACATTTATTTATTATGGAACTGATTGAGATAGTTGAAGCCTAAACTATCCCAATTAGTTTCATACAATATATTAGTTAACAGCCATTAACGAATCTAATATATTTTTATGTAATATTAATATAACACAATATAAAATGACAATATATAATATATAAAATAAAAATATTACAAAAATTATAATCCAGCATTACAAAAAACACATGAAAATAAAACTATTCTTAACATAAAATATAAAATTAATTAACATAATATATTTATGTTGTCAAACTATTAACATTATTTTTTATTTTAAACTTTTCTTAAAAAATAACCACGTAGAAAATATAATTTATCTTAACCATCGTCTCCTAATTGCGACCTAATTTTTGTACAAAATAATCCAGCCGCGGGGGGAAAAGTTTTTTCGGATTCTACTACACTAACTTGTTGGTCAACAATCATATGCCATTTGAATGCTTTTCCCTTATTTTTTCTCTTTAAAAATACGATTTTTTTTTCGATTATTTGATTTAGATTTTTATCATGATTAGAAAGATATTGTAAAATTACCGGAATTACCGGTAAAAAACTGGCACACGACTCCACTGTTCGAAAAAGGCTTATTGAAGGTGGGAGGAAAAGCATGAGACCAAAGAGAAAACAAATATTAACTCCTACAATAATGAAAAAAAGATAACTTTTGGCCTAAGAGTATACGAGCTGGTCTGTTGAGAATTGGAGAAAAGTATTGTTCTCGGACAAAGCACACTTTTTAGTAAAGGTACAACGATCTGGCTAGGTGAGAAAAAGTGATAATGAAAAACTTACAACATATCGATTAAACTGTTAAACACCCCCAGAAAACAATGTTTTGCGGCTGTTTCTCTTGTGTAGGATCTGGAGCTCTTGTACCAATCGAAGGTATGATGATTACTCAAAAATACAAAGACTTGTTAGAACCAAGTAGAACTGAGTAAAGTTGATAGCAAGCTGTCTTCCAACAAGATTCGGCACTATGCCATGTGTCAAAGATCATGATGAAATATTTCAAGGATAAGAAGATTTCGTGCCATAAGGGGCCAAAGAATTCGCACGACCTTAAACCAGTTGAACATTTTTGGGCCATTGTAGAAAGTAGACTTCGCAAAGTGGACTGCACAAAAAAAAACGAGGCTGTAATTCATATTCGACGAAAAATATAAGAAAAGTGCAGAAAACTTGTTGACTTTGTGCCAAAAGTTGTGGAAGAGATCATAAAATTTAAAGGAGGACATATTTTGTATTAAAATATTGCAAATTCAATAATGCTTTATGCTCTTAACATTATTATAAATAAAGAATAAATTATTATTTTGAAATTATCACTTGTATTTACATTATTTCGCACATTACTGTATAATATATTTAGATTCTTAGCTCTATATTCTAACAACAGGGATTAACTAGTTTGTCCTTAATCTAAATTTGGTTTATCTTCTCCTTAACCGCATCCTCTTGTATCATTCTGTCTCAAGGTATGTTTTTCTAACTCTTGATTAAATCCTTAGATTATGTTGCAAGTCCTTTTCGTAATAGTACTACATCATCTGTGTAAAATTGCTCAAATGAGGTTTTTTTTCTGCTATTTGGTTGATTAGCTAAAAGTTTAACCAATAATAATTTGATGGCATCTTTGAAAACAAACAAAAAAAAAATTGTTTTTTTTTTAATAGTTAACGGGGTTTGCAAACATTTAAGACTAATGTATCTACATCAAGTGAATATCAAGAAAAAACCTTACTGATTCCTTAAAAGAACTTTTGGTCTAATTACCTTTCGTAAATAATGGTTTTTGGATTGTTATTTAAATGTATATGTGCCTCTTTAGCTTTTTTTGCTACAATTGTTTTTTCAAGATCATGATTTGGAATGTAGCAACGCAACTGTCAAGTGTATACGACAAACGGTCATTTAAAAGCTTACTAAGTATTTAAATAAAAGGATAAATGATCGTAGCCTGCTTTGGATGAAATAGAGGATACCTGAATAGAAGACTAATGGTAAGCATGACAAATTTTTCCCGTTCATCGAATACAAAAGCTGTTTTTATTTCCTAATAGCAAAAAAAAGGCTTTTAACGAAATGGTTTTTTTGCCGATGTTGATTTAATCTCGTTAATTTGAATATTTTAATGTCTTTTGCCTCGCGTTCGTAGATAAACCTTTTGATCTATTAACATTCGTTCTTTTGAGTTTATTTACGCTACAAAGCGTACATAATTACTTGCTGCGTCAATGGTACTTCTGTTTACTTTTATGTTACTTCAAAAGGCAAAATTAAAGTTGCCGTGCCTGAGCATTTTTGCATTTGAAGAATTTTACATTTTATTGTAGTTTTATGACTGGCCGGAAAGCGGGTTTTTGCCTGGATATCCGCTACATCAAATGAAACTAATTATGCATTAAAATACTGGCGCTAACTAGACGCTGCATGTATTTTATTTTTGGCTGGGAAAAAAAAATTACTGCATAGGTTACAAAAGCTCTGAAGCTTTTGAATATCAGACTTAATAATGAAAACCTGAACTTGTAGTCGTGTTAATTACTAGTGGCGACAGAGATATAAAAATATGTCATTAAAGGTGGTAATAATGTTGGAGATAAATTAAAAAATATATTTTAATACATTTTGCATGTTTGAAACAACTCCATGAAATATAATTTGAAAATGAATTACATATCGGGTTATTCAGTTTTACTGTCGCACCTTTATAACTTTGTTATTTTAAGAGGAAATCCTTACAAACCTGAATTTTTGTAAATCGTGAAAAATTTCTATCGAATAACTTTCAGAAAATTTTCTACGATGAAATATGTCAAACTGGCGATAGTCAACTTTTTTTTTTGTAAATTACTTGGTACCTATACTTTTTTTGTTGAACCTTATAGAGAATTAAATTCTAGTTCCGATAGTGCATTAAAAAAATAAGCATACATAGGAATTTTTTCGAGAAAAATGAGTTTTAAAGTTATTTATAAAATCGCATTCGACTATACAAAACACTATCACTGTAGTAACTCATATTTTATAACTTGTCAAATTGTGTTTCATTGTTTTTTTGATGAACAATGATTATTTTGTCAGTATTATAGTTCATAAATTTTGTTTAATAGTTTTCTTTGGCGTGCGGAAAATTCCTCGAAAGGAAAATTGCTCGAAAAACAATTCTTCAAAAGGAAAATGGTTCGAAATAATGAAAAACTATTAAATTTATATAAATACAAAATAATTCAATGTACTAGAAAAAGTGTTTACATTTGTTTACACTTAGAATAATGTATTTAAATTTATTTACAAATACATGTACACTTACGCAATTTGTTGTTGAGATAAACATTATGAATATTTGAACATAAAATAACAACAATATAGTCAGAATTAGCAGTTATGTAGTAGGAGTATAAAATAATTTGTTCCCCAGAGAAAAAAATCGAAATGAGTAATGTCCGGTGAATGCGGAGGCCAGGGTATTGGCCCATTTCTCTTAATGTATCAGTTCGGAAAGGTTTCATTCAAAAACTGACGGACACATAAGTCCCAGTGTGGAGAAGCCCCATCTTGTTGGAAGACTGTGTATGGCTGAAACTCCTCCAGCTGGGGCACAGCATAATGCTGCAACATGTCTATGTACACGTTTTCCTGAAATGGTAGATTCAGCAAAAAAAAGGTCCAATGACCCTGTCATGCAATTGACAGCACCAACCATTTACCTTACAGCTGTGTCTTTGGTGCTCTACCCCAACGTGTGGATACTTTCCCAGATCCTGACATTGTGTCTGTTAACTCGACCTGATATGATTTTTATAATCAAGGAAAACTTTATGCTTACACTGTACTTTGTATAAACTTAATGATCTTGTCACTTACTCCCCTTTCCTTAATCGTCATTTATTTTTCTTTTCTTTGTATACTATCAGTGATTTTCTCTAACTGTATTGCACATACCAAGACCTTGTTATTAGTGTTAGGTATTTTATCAGGTATCATCACAAAGACCCAATCTTGGGTTTATTCCCATGTTCTGAATCCTGCTTGGGTATCTCCTATAGTTGTTTCTACTTTTGCTTTGATTTTCTCTTCAATTGCTCTTTTGTAAATTTTGTATGTTGTACATAGTAGTATATGTCATGTACACAGTATAATTCTCTGTATACGTTTATCGATACCCTATATTATAGGGTGCATAATTATTTTATGCAGCATAAAATGTTTTCACATAGAATGTATTTTCCATAAAAAAAAGTTTTATTGTAAATTAATACGTAAATGATATAAATATTTTAAAATTAATCTTGAAACATTAAAAGTTTCTAGAACGACAACATTATTATTTCATTTTCAATTTGTACTATTTGCTTAACAATAAACAAAAAGGGATACTATAATAAATTGCAAACGTTCTACTCTGCTTTTAATATTCTGTATCATTGTTAAAAGGTGCTAGCTATTAATTAAAACGAATGTTAATCCCACAATTAAAACGTTTGTAGACAAGTGTACTTAGCTAGAAGCAATTCGTGATAACGGTCAGTACGTAACCATATATCGAGATATCATCTAAAGTGCACAGTACACTCTATAATGTGGCCGTAAATAACAATTTTATGAGATTTGTCAGCCAGTTCCAATGTATTATGGACACTTCACTATAATTTAATGTCCCCGAGCAATGCTACCGTATGCTTTTATGAAATACGACCCTGTTAGAATTCTATATATCACGTTATCTTTTTCACAAATATCGTCTTACTTAGAAAAATAATAAACTATAAGGATGAATGGCATGTTTAATTCTTTATAAACGGGGTAGGTTAGTTCTGGATTGTAAATTGTCGTTTTTGTTAATCCTTATGTAATCGTTAAGAATGGAAAATAAAATTTTTGTGGCAATACTTATGTTAATATCATTAAGTTATAAGTAAATGTTGAATTTTCTTGATAATAGGAATGATAAAATCATTATAGAATCTTATTTTCGCGAAATGTTTTGTATGAGTGTAATAAAACTTGGGGAGACACATCTTTCTCGAAAACCTAAACTGTCCATGCTGTTGTTGTAAACTAAAAGTGTATACACTGAAGCATCTCGTAGGAAGCAATCATTTACATGGTGAATGGAGCATAACCTACAAAATGGGGTCGAACGGTGATTTGTTATTGTTTCTTATGCGCAATATAGAGCAATCATTGGACAAAGCCATTTAAAGTGATTTAGTGGAACTGACACCGTAAAATCGGCATTGCAAGGAAATCTAAAATTTCCCGAGTAACCATAAAGAAAATTTACTGCCCAAAGTAGCGATCTGTAATATTTCAGTGACAAACTTTTATTAAATTTACATTTGTAAGTGAGAAAATAGGACGTTGATGTTCCTTTCCGTTTTTAGATGGACGTAAGTTAAGTAAATTTACGTGAATGTACTTTGGGGACAGGTGGATTAACTATTCGACGTTCAAAACTTTCAGATCATGATAAAAAGCTTCCCGATTCTTCATATAAAACTTGTGCTTTTAGAAATGGAAAACGATTTTAGATTTGTTTTGCCGGTAAAAGTCTCATACAGGTACAAACATTATACTTGTAGAAATGTTTGCAACTAATAGTAAAAATCATTACTTGGAAAGATAAACATAATTTTAAGAAAAAATATATAGATTAAAAACAAAAGCTTTTTAAAATTAATTTAAACCAATTTCAGGCAACATTTTTTCACTTTTTTTAAATAAAGTTATTAACTTTTGGCGTTTTCACTAAATGTGAAGCGCCGATTTCAGATATAACCATAAAAAAGCCTATCTCGTAAAAAAAATTTGTTATAGTAACTTTTTCTGGTTTTCATGTACAATATTTAGTTTTTAACTCCCACTTTAGTAAATATAAAGGTAAATTTAAAACGTAACTTTTTATACTAACAACAAAATAAGTTGAAAGAAAATACAGGGTCGGCTTAAGAAAATACTACAAAGGCAAAATATCAGAATCGAAATTAAGAGAAGTAAGGTGAATTCCGATGGCTATACAACAGATGAAGGAAAGAGGAAGAGAGAAGAAGGAGATCACTTTCGGAAATCCAAAAAGACACAGAGATTACTGAAAAAAGGTGAAGGTTCTAGCGAAGGTAAGTTGGGGCAAATGATGAGAATGATGAAAGACGTGAAAGGAATAAAAAAGAACAACACAAAAATAGTGATGATATGAGGATACTAAAACGTGAAATAAAAGAACTAAGGGCCGAACGAAGAGAATCTAAATAAGAATTTAAAAAACTAAAGGAAGTAAATGGAAGGGTTACGAAGGAAGTAGAAGATCTGAAGAGTGAGGCTTTTCAGACAAATGTAATATTAGAAAGGCTTCAAGGAGAAAAAGGTAGAAAAATGCATAATTAGAAGGCCTACAAATGGATAAAAGCGACTAAAATATATTAAAAAGAGAAACGACAAATTGCATAGAGAAAGAACTGGGAATCACAGTCAAAACAAAGCAAAGAAACATAAACCGGATGTTTAGGGATGTGTGCTCGTCTAAGTATTATACATGAATTTGTGCCATTGCATTTGTTCTGTGCCATTTCTTTCGCTTCACTCTATCATTTTCCTTTGTTCTCCAAGATTTTAGTTACTGCATTTTCCCATGTTTCTCTCGGTCTTCCCCTTTTCCCCCTTGTTTTTATGCATGCTTTCCACACTCTCTTTATCTGTCTTCTTACGTCCATCCTCTGTAGATGCCCCCACCAACTCAGTTGTCTAGTTTCTATGAATTCTAAGATAGATTCTACTTCTAATTCATTTCTAATCTGTTTGTTTCTTATTCTGTCTTTTCTTGTTATGCCTCTTACTTAAAAATTTCATTTCGGCCGCTTGGATATTACTTTTCTAGCTCGATGTTAATGTCCATGATTCGCACCCAAATGTCAAGATCGGTCTGTATATTGTACGGTAAACACCCATTTTTGTCTTTTTTGAGACTTCTTTTTTGTTAATGAAAGTTTTGTTAATCGCTTAGTAGGTTTTCAGTCCTTTTTCTATCCTCTTGTTAATTTCCAATTCTTGTTGCCTGTATTTTCGATTGTTCTGTACTCCTAGGTTGTCGAAATATTGTAAAGTTTTTATTTTTCTTCTTCAATTTCTATGTTTTATTCTCGTTTTCTTCGTTTGTCGCCATCACTTTTGTTTTCTTGTGATTTATTTCTATTCCATTTTCTTCTAATACTTCTTTCTAAATTTCTATATTAGTCTTTAGATTCCTTTCATTCTCTGCCATAATGACTACACCGTCTGCGAACGCTTACTCTGATATTTCGACCTTCTGAAATTCTTGTAAATACGAATAATCTTTTAACTTTTTGTTTGCATTTCTTAATTATGTTATCCATAAATATCGTAAACAGTATTGGGTTTATTCCTCTCTCCTTGTCCTAAACCATCTTCTGTATTGAAAGATTCTGATTTCATATTTTTCGTTACCACGTAATTTATTGTCTTCTTATACAAGCAGCTTCCTAGTTAATTGTCCACCTTTCTTTCCTCAAGGATCTCCTAAACTTTTAGTCTTTACACTTTATCGAATGCTTTTTGTAGATCTATAAATGCGAAGTATGCTTTTCTCTTTTTAGTTGTGTTTTAGTTATAATCTGTTTAAATGTGAATATGTGATCCTGAACACGCCTACCTTTTCTAAATCCACTTTGTGATTCTGTTAATGTTTCATTTAATATTTTTGTTAGCTTCCGTTCTAGTATTTTTTCGTGCAATTTTAGTGCTGTACCGAGAAGCAGTATGCTTCTGTAATTATTGCAATTTTTGTTGTCCCCCTTCTTAATAATAGGCAGTATCATCCCTATCTCCCAGTCTTTCGGTATTATTTCTTCTCACCATGCCTTGTTCGTGACTTGTAGTAGTAGAACATAATATTTATAAATGGTAACCACAGTTTTGTTCAAACTTATTTATTTCACATCCTACTGAAAGTTACGAATGTTGCTTAAATTAATTTATCCGCCATATATCGATTTGACATCAAATATAACTTCTGACTGACGTTGATGCCTTCAACAGAATTTATCATGATTGTAACAATGAAACGATGTCGGCATTCGCAATTGATTGGAAACTTTAATAACGTTTGTTCTGCTAATCTGATTGCCTTTAGAAAAGTCTGTATTCCCTAAAGATACGAACTCCCCTACTATCAAACTGTGATTGCGGAAGTTCTCGAAATTAATAAATTTTTGATTATCAGAGAGATAAGCGCATTATGTTTCATGCAAGAACGCCACTGCGGATGAAAATAAAAATCACACGACCAACATTGCTGTAGAATAAGACAGGCATCATTAAAATCAGACTTGAATAGTTAATAATTGATTTAAAAGAATTAATAAATTGATAATCTTAATTGTTTAAAATTCGACTTTAAGCATGGGATCCTGTTTATTATAATAGCTGCAGGTATGGAGAACCTGCGGACTTATGGTCGCACGCAGCCTTTTTAGATGTTCGTTGCGACCTTTTCGAATATTTTCCTGCATACGATTGTGCTATAAATCAGCACTTTAGCTTTTACTTGTGAATTTTATGCGCGAAAAATATTTCCTTCGGCAATAGTTTGCAGCCTTATGAAAATTCTATGAAGTGTCATGCGGCCTTCCAAAGTCAAAAGGTTCCCCACCCCCGAGATAGAGTATAGATTTAAATTGGTAAAAGGCGCCAAATTCTGTGCTCATTAATAATCCAAAGAGAAATTGGAAATATCTCAAACAGTATTCGAGAAAATTAGAAATAACCAGAATATACTATGTCCTTTGGATTACAATGAATTTAAAATGTGTATTTAAGCCGAATCAGATGGTACCTAATCACTAATTTTTTTTAGGTCGATTCGTTTTTGTTTTACAACAACCAACTTTATTTTTCTTATGGGCGCATATTTGCTGTTTACATAATCAAGTCGATTTTTTTCTGAATTCATTGATGTATCACAAGTGGTATATTACTTCTACATTCACGTTAAATTTGTAAAATTGGGTTTTAGACAACAACCACAAATCAGGCAGCCCGGTCGTTCTAGTTTTTGTAGTTACTATGACAAACAATCAACAAACTAAAAATTTTCGCAAACCTATTACTTGTTGTGGTAAATTCATACAAATAAACCTTAATACTGAAGAAAAACGCGATATGCTGACAACTTTTTATTGATTGAATACGAGCTCTACTGTTAAGTTAAAAAATATCTGGAAAAAAGACTACTTTTTTTACGTTAGACAGAAAGTATATATGTATAAAACATGTGAATAACATATTACAAAACCTAAGCGGTATACTAAATTTACAATAATATAAAAATGTATAAAAGTTAAAATAAAACTAAAGACGATTTTCAAATAAATTATTTCCATCTGCAATCCATAACCGCAAGTGTTTTGTCCTGAATCCGAGCTATTTTTCTTCTAGGAGTTTCCATAATGTTCATTTATACGAATGTATTACAATAGCAAGTAATAAATGAGTGATTGCCATCCGATTCGACTTACCTGCATAGGCCATGTTTTAACACATTTGATTTATTTCAAACTACAAAGGTATTTAAGACGATTTTCAAATATCCGATTTTCCGATGTTTCCTAATTCTAAGACACCGTTTGAGATATTTTTAATTTCTTTGTAGATTATTTATCAACACCAAATATAGCAGTTTTGCCAAATTTAAACCTATACTCTAGCTATTATAATAAGCGAGATCCCCATGCTTAAACTCGAATTTCAAACACAGAATCCTTGCAAAATATGTTGTTAATTTATGTAATTATGATTTTATTTTCCATGACACACCTGGAGGATGCTCACGACACTCTAATGTGTCGCGGCACACAAGTTGAAAAACACTGTTATTCAATTGGGGTTAAGTAAAATATGTTTTTTGTCCTTTTCTCATTCTACAGGTGGTTTTGTAGCAAAAAGTTTAATTAATACCACCATTTCTTATTCTTTTCTTTTCCTGAGTAAATGTTTTTGCTCCAAGCTTCATCTAGACATTTAAATGATGATTAGGTGCTAGATTTGAGGTTTTTGTGGGACAGTTAGTAAGTTAAATGTTCGCTCACAAACTGTTTTATTATTTTGGACAAAGTTTAATGCTTTATTAAACACAATATTAACGTTTCTACTAAAGTATCTGCTTATTTTAACTCGGCGTTTTGTAATCAATATTAGATTGTATTATTATTTAAATTAAGTACACTTATAACATTGCAGACAATTGTTAATGGCCCAAATTGTGCAGACCCCTGTGTAATCTTTCAACTTACTACAACTAAATTGCTTATATTCACATATATTCAGGATGACCTTCAGTGCTAGCCTTTATTTCATTTAAATCGATTTATTTTTTATCCTCCGTTCCCTTATTCGCATTAAAATTAGATTTCATGTACTGAAAGAACCGTTTTTTTGCCTAGGAGCAAACAAATTCAACTCAACAAATACTGAAAAAAATATATTTAATTTTGCTTTGGAGGTTTTCCATTTGATTGCGATTGGTTAGTAAAAAAGCTGAACAACTAATTTGATTAGGTATAAAAAGTTAACGGGAATGAAACATTCAGACTATATAAACAAGATCTTAAATTTTAATTAACAACTCCTTTTTATGGTAATTAATTTATAATGTTAACTTAATTTTAGTTTAAAACAGAATTTTCGCGCTTTGGATTCTCAACGGTGATTTTTGAGTGAAACAATAAGATTGTTTTTATTCGTTAATAATCAATTTGGTCTAATAATTTTCCGTTACAAACCAATGAGTTATAGGCCTGACACTAATTTTCCTTTACAATTTAATCAGTTTTGTACATTAATGGATTTTGTGCAGTTATTACCTGTCTTCTTAGCTCTCATGGAGTTTTATTAGTTCAAAGTTTTTCTTTTAGATTAGTATGAAGTAGGAATTACGATTCAATTAAAAAAATTGATAGAAAGTATGAAAGAGTTTCAAGTACCTCCAAAGCTAGCAGGATTAATTAATATGACTCTAAAAACAACAAAAAGCAAGGAAAGGGTGAAAGGCCAAACATCAGAAGACTTCATAGTAAGAATTGGATTACAACTAGGAGATTCCCTTTTAACTTTACTATTCAACATAACACTAGAAAAGATAATAAGGAGCAGTAGTCTCAACCGGGGAGGAGATATAATGTACAAGAGCCATCAAATAGTGGAATATGCAGACGACATCGCCATTATAGCAAGAAATATTATGAAACTAGAACACGCAACACACAGGTTGGTGGAGGAGGCTTTTAAGATGGGGTTGCAATTAAACCAGAAGAAATGTAAAGTCATGTCTGTTGGAGGAAGTCAGCAGAATGCAATCCTAGAAATAACTACGACATTGGGAAAAATGAGTCTGGAAGAAGTGGATGAGTTTGTCTATTTGGGTGCCAGAATAACAAATAACTGTAAGGAAGAAAAATTAAATAGGCGAGATTAACAAAAGCAAATAAATGTGCCGGAGCTTTGAACCAACAACTAAGGGCGAAATAGCTATCTAGAGATGCTAATTCCGCCTTTACAAAACAGTATTGCGACCAACAGCACTATATGCCTGTGAAACTTTGATACTAAATAAGAAAACATAGGAAAGATTACAGAGATGGGAGAGGAAAATACCAAGAAGAGTTTTGGCAGGAAGGAAAACAGAACAAGGATATGAGAAGACAAACAGGGAAATTTATGAGATATACAGATTACAGTAGCTGGGTCATATCGAAAGAATGGCAGATGGACGAACACCAAAAATGAAACACCAAATTACAAGAAGAAGAAAGGTCGACCAAGAAGACGGTGGAGAGAAACCGTGCTATCAGACTTAAAAAGAAAAGGGTATAAGAGATTGGAAGACCAATGCCAAAAATAGAACAGAGTGGAAGAAAACCACGGGGCTGTGGGTCTAACTACCTGTAAAAGAAGCTCTCTCTATATACAGGGTGACTTGTGGAAAACGGACGTTTTTTGAATGAACAGAACTCGGTTGATTTTCAAGTTTTTTTTTGTTTTTTTTTTGCAAAATGAAGAATAACATCTGCCATTTGCTATAACAAAGTCAACTACATATATGATGTAGAAATTAATCTCTCTGTCCAGAATATAATCTGAATTACCAAATATGATTAATATTTAACCGATGCATATGTTCTGTGCAAATATTTGTTAGTATTATGCTGTATGCAGTAAGGGAGTAAGGTATATGAATAATATTCAGAGGAGTATTAAACTACATGCTATTTGCCATATTTGAACATTGTAACAGCTAACGGTTGGTTGCCAATATTCAAAGATAAAGGGTTAACAACATTACCGTCTCAGTCCTTTAATATTTTAATAGTTACTTAATATTGGGATAATTGCTGCTTTGATCATGTAGAACATTTTAATTATAAGCTAATTGTAATTTTCTGGGTGTCTGGATTTAAGAAGTTTGGTGAATAATAACCCTTATATAGATGAATTTTTAAGCAACGTCTTCAAAAAACTTGAATGATGTTGACTGGAAAACCAAAGTACGATGGAAACTAGGATACGAGAGACGTCGACAGCCTTAATCCAAATCATCAATAATTTTAAAACCTAAAATGTTTTCTATTTGCTTCTTTATTTATGTATTTTGTTAAATTAAATATCAATTTTTTGTTTGTGTTTAAAGACGATCATTCCTACAAGCGTAGTGGTGCTCGACGGAGGGTTTAAGAAAATTAGAACACAAATGTTTCTTCCATAAACTAAGATTTAAGTATTTTAGACTTCACCGTAGCGTAGTTTTCTAGTTTTATTACATTCTTTCGAAAATCAAGTTTAATACAAGCAGTGGTTCAAATATTTGGCGAGTTTTATACTATTTTGTCTCGGCCTCCGTGCACGCTAAGTGAATTTGGAATAGGGAAACGACGTTTGACAGTTCAGTGCGCGGTATAAAAGTGGATTTCTTATAGAATGCGTGAGGAGATTCAGGATTCAATTCCAAGGTGAACAACTCGCTTACTTACCCCTAGGACTCTTCCGATAAAGAGATGGTCTTTTATATCTAATACGAATGTAGAAGTTGGATATTTGCTCGAGATGCTACTTTATTGTTGATATAATGCATCAGTGGTTCGCGAAGTATGGTCGAATAAAAAGGAAATGTGGGTACTTACATTTTGCGTTGGCGAAAGGGAATAAATTATAGCCAAACTTGGTTTGATGAATAACGAAAACTCATTGCACTAAGAGCTAAGTTTAAAATTATTGAAATAATAATTACACCGAAAAAAGTAGAAATCAAAAATAAATGGAAAATAAAATTTATAAATAAAATTTAAAAAATTAAAAGAAAAAGGATCTTGTTAAATTTAGACAAGTAATTAAAGAGGATGAGAGGTAATGAGACTCGAATTAGAAATGAAAACTGAATATAGCAAATGGATAAAAATAAGGTATAGGTAAATATATATAAAAAAGATTATTATTATTATTAATATAACAATAAATACTAAGAAAAAAAATTATTGGGAAGATGTCGATTTTGTGAAATTCTAAAAAGTATAAAAATGCGATAAAAAATTGTTTATATATAAGTACCTAATATAAAACTAAGAAAATAGACGAAGGTAGGTGGTCTTAGAAATATTTTGGAATACACCCTAACCGAGAAGAGAAAGAAAGAAAGACCAAGCAGGAGCTAAAGAAAAGATATACAAGTGGCAATAAGAACTAAAGGTTTACAATAAGAAATATCGTCACCATTTTGCGGCATATTAACTTATCAATATCAAGATTATGTTTAAAGTGTTCCCTATCCTTCAACATAACCAAAATTTGAATTCGTTGCCTAATAACGAAGTTCTGAGTGTTGCCTTTGCTCCATATCAAAAAAATCTATTAACGAATTGCGGTTTTATTTGTTCTATGTCCATACATTACATGTTTTACGTGTTATTTGCTCCTTATTATTTATTTATTTAGTCATGAGTCCTTCTACTGTTAGGTGTAGGACTGTTGAGTTGTGTTGTGCTGATTTTTTTCCATGTTTTTCTGTCTTGTGCTAGCCTTTTTATGTCTTTCCATTTGATGTTTCTATCCGCTGCTGCTTTTTTAACTTCGTCGTGCCAGGTTTTTCTTGGTCTACCTCGTTTGTTTTTCCCTGTGTTCTTGCTTCATATGCTCTTCTGGTTAACCTTTCTTCTTTCATCCTATAAATGTGACCCAACCATCCCAGCTGCCTTTCCTGTATTTTTGTTTCAACTGATTTTATCTTTAATTGTTCTCTATATGTTTCGTTTCTGACTGTCTTTTTTTGTTTTTCCTTGGATTTTTCTTAGAAATCTCATTTCAGCTGCATTCACTCGGCTACTATTTTTATTTGTTAGTGCCCACGTTTCACTTTCGTATAAAAGTGCCGGAGTTACTATCTTTTTGACCATTTCTACTTTTGTTGTTTTTGGGACTTCTCTATTTCCAAAAATTGTTGTTCTTAAACTGTTAAATATTCTTCCCACATTTCCTGTCCTTTCGCTTATTTCCTTGTCCATTCCTCCATTATTCTCTATGATCACTCCTAAATATTTAAAGCTTTCTACCTGTTCTAACCTAAGCCCATTTAAAGTGATGCTATGCCCTTTGTTTTCTGTTGTAACGATCATAGTTTTAGTTTTTTCGGTATTTATTTTCATATTAATTTTTTCCAATTCCAGGTTTAGAGTTTCTAAATTATGTTGCAGGTTTTTTTCTGTTTCCGCGACTAAGACCATGTCATCTGCGAACATTAGCTCCGTTATGTTAATTTTTTCCATTTTCCAGTTGCCTAGGTGAAACGGTCTCATTTTTTGTTTTACTTCTTTAATTACCCCATCTATGACTACTGAGAATAATAATGGACTGAGCACGCATCCTTGTTTTAGACCCTCTTTTGTTTCAAACTCTTCCGATTCTTCATTTTGCGTTCTTGCAATATTAACTGTTTTTTCGTACATCGCTTTTATTATGTCAATTGTTTCTATTTCTATTCCCTTCTTTCTTAGGCCCATCCATACGTCTTTTCTTTTGATTTTATCGAATGCTTTTTCCAAGTCTATAAAACATAAATGTATTTCCTTGTTTTTTGTTAAGCTCTTTTCTATTGTTTGTCTTAATATAAAGACTGGGTCTTGGGTACTCCTTCCTCTTCTAAAACCATATTGGGATTCTTCTAGAGTGCTTTCTATTTTTTCTTTTAGTCTGCCTTCCCTGGTACACTCATTTATGTTATTCCTCTATAATTAGAACACTCCCTTTTGTCCCCTTTCTTATATAATGGTAAGATTATTCCAATGTTCCAATCCCTTGGTACTTTCCTTGATTTGATTACTTCGTTCACTAAAGCCCTTAGTGCTTCTTTCCCTAATTCTTCCATGTATTTAATCATTTCTGGTGTCATCCCGTCTTTACCTGCGGCTTTTCCGATCTTTAATTTTGCTCCTTATTCAAATTTTAACTGTAACTACACCTATAAATACTAATAGGAAAATAGTTAAGGATCAACTTTGAAACAGTATTTGCGTTATTTGGTTTGATGAATGTGTTGGCTTTCCCTAAAGTGGAGATTTTTTCCTATAAACGAAAATATAACTGTTACAATTTAAGCGCCCATCAACATTATTTATTGTGTATTATGGCATATAGCGACAGACGGAGGAGCTGGTAACAATATTACCAGTGCCTTTATAAAAATGTTGAAAACTTTAATATACCGTAGGCTTAAGCGCTGCGCTCCAAGTGATTTACCTACTAGATTTAATTCTTAATTTTAATCTTAGTAACAAAACAAACCCCAGTAGCTAATCATTAACTAATAGTTAAGCAACTAAAAGAGCTCGCCTCGCCAATGGGCAACCTTCTACATGACAATGTATCAGTTTCATATAAATTACTGAATGTCAATTTGGGACAGATTGTAATAACCTAGGAGTTAAACAAAAAAAAAATGTAAATGGTAAAATACACGGAAAAGTTTGTTTTTATAATTTTTTGCATTCGATAGTCTCCGTTTATTTTATTATGAATTTCTTTGCAGTTATGAGAGAATTTTTGATTGCAATAATTATAACCTGCCATAATTACTCTGATGTTGATCGTCAGCGATAACTGCTGTGCAAACTTGATGCATCTTGGCAAGCTCGGAGGCGTGTTAAAATTTGCAAGGTAGCATATTTGCACTTCTCTCGTCAAACAGCGATGACAGCAAAAGAACGTTACGTAACGCACGCCGTCTTGATTTAGTTTACCGTAGGCTGAGCCAGTTCAATGGTGCACTCAGTTTATAACGTACCAGGATTTGTACGGCCATTTATAGCAATGTTCCCCTTCACGACCAATTTGTAGGAAAGCAAACGTTGTTATCGAGTCCCTCTCAGCAAATGGATAGCAGCAGTTAACCCTGTCAACTCAACTCTTGTGCTCGAACGCCTCTGATAAAATAAATACGTGGTCACGTCCGATACGGTGGAGATATTGCATTCTACAAAATCAATTCCGTTGTTTTCTTGCGCACAATCTGAATATAACAAGACTGATATGCATGAATTTTATTGCTTTCTATAATAAAACTGCTTAGCATTTATACTGACAGTGACACAAATACCCTGTCTGTTGTTGCTTTTTTAAGCTTCGATACAGAGTGAAACGAAATTCGTCCAACCCAATAAGTAAACGTTGATTATTTTACTCAATATTAACACAACTAAATTGGGTTTTGGCAAAACATTAACACCAACGCACACAATCCTGTTTAATTAAACGTCAAAGGGTTACTACTACATATTCCATAAAATAATTTTTATTTATAAACATATCGTTTGTGTCCCGCCTGGCATCAAATAATTTTATTTTTATTACAGTGTTTTTTCATTTACCTTTTAAATGAATTACATAATAATAATAATAATAATAATAATCTTTATTTGTTCTGAATATCCCAAAAAAGGTGTAGAACTTGTCACAATAATAATTTACGTACATTACAAATAATATACATACATAGTTAATAAAAAAGAAAAAACACAGAAAAATGATATTTAAATATAACATTTTACAAAGTCAGCATCATTTAAATATTCGCTTACTCCATAGTAAGCTTTAGAAATCAGAACTTTTCTTAATTTCTTCTTCAATTCGCGGGTGGGAAGATTTATTATACTCTCAGGTGATGTGTTAAATTTATTATATATAGCAATAATTGTGGAGGCTACATTTTTTTGAAGATAGGTATATTTGAAACAATCGGGTTTTAGGTTTTTTTTATGTCGCGTATTGGCTGCATGATTTCTTATATTCTCTTCGAACAGATCTACATTATTTTTTACGAACATGATGGCTTCGAGGATAAATAGACCGTAAAAGGTTAATATTTCGTTGTCACGAAAAGTTTCTTTGCAGTGATCTCGGTAGTTCAGGCCAAATATATTTCTTATACATCGCTTTTGTATAATGAAGAGGCGTTCTGAGTCACTAGCGTTACCCCAAAAAATTACAGCATAGCGTAACCTAGATTCGACATATGCATGATATGCAGTTTTGGCCGCGTTTGCATTGACCAATTTTTTTAGGTTTTTTAGTGCAAAAGGGTACCGTGACAGGCTTTGTGACAGGCGTTCGATATGGTATGACCAGTCCAGTCTAGAGTCAATACATAAACCAAGAAAAGATATTTTATTAACAACATTTATACTTGTGGAATTATTTTGAAATTTTAAGTCGGAGGTTATTTTACTTTGTGAAAATTTTATAACTTGCGTTTTATTGACGTTTAAGGTTAGATTATTTAACGTAAACCAATGTTGAAGTTGGCCTAAACAGTCAAAGAGTTTTTGTTCAGAGTTTTTGGAATCTGAGTCACTAATAATGGCAGATGTGTCATCGGCAAATTGTATAAGGGAAGTTTTGACAAAATCTGGAAGATCATTTGTGTACAGTATGTATAAGAGGGGGCCCAAGATTGATCCTTGCGGGACTCCTTTTTTGATTTTCTTTTTGTTGGATTTTAGAAATCTACCTGACGTGTCTTTTCCGGCAACGTATTGGTTTCTTTCCGAAAGATAAGATGTTATAAGATTATGGGCGGTCCCTCGTATACCATAGTGTTCTAATTTCGTTAGCAGTATCTCGTGGTCAACACTATCAAAAGCTTTTGAGAGATCAACACACATGACCATGGTGTGTTTGTCTTTGTTGAGGGATTGAAGTACATTTCGGATTGCCATGTAAATAGCACGGGTAGTTGTCTTGCCTTTTCTGAAACCATTTTGAGCGTTGTTTATTATGCCATAGTGGTCTAAGTAATTTTCAATTCTGTTGTAGATTATTTTTTCAAATATCTTACTGATGTTTGTGAGTATGGCTATGGGCCTATAGTTTCCTATGTCACTTACATCCCCCTTTTTGTAGATAGGTTTGATTTTTGCACATTTTAGTTTGTTTGGAAATATGCCATTTTTTAAAGAAAGGTTTATGATGTGATTCAAAGGTCCAGATATTAGGTCGGCAGTATGTTTTAAGAGGTTTGTTGGTATTTCATCCTCTCCTGTTGATTTTGTGTTTTTAAGTGACATTATAGTTTTATAAATTTCCTCGTAAGAAGTGGGACGTAGATAGATGGACATATTATTTTGTTTGAAGTGGCTGGTTTCCGAAATTGACCCATCTGTATTGTCGGGGCACATATTTATAAATAGTTCATTTACGTTATTTAGTATGTCTAATGGGTTGTCGCCTGTATTTTTGACATTGTTGATAAAATTTTCTTCTTTTTGCCTTTTTCCCATATAGTTGCCTATAACTTCCCATGTCGCTTTACTTTTGTTTTTTGCCGTTTTAATGTATTTTTCGTCCGAGAGTCGTTTTGCAAGACGGATGGTTCATTTTAATATTTTAGAACAAATACTGACGCGTTAAAAGTACAGGGTGGCCTATTTTCGATGCTCATACAGGGAGGGTATCTCGGATTATCTGAGATAGAAAAATCCGATTTCTAGGTTAGTGAAAAATATTTATAACAAGAAAGTTGTAAAAACAAAATAAACGAAAATAAACAAGTTTACTACAAATCTACCGATTTTTCCATTAGTTAAATAACATAGTATTAGGGATTGTAATACCGGTAAACCGGTTTACCGGTTTACCGGTAAATCGCAAAAAATGCTCTTCAAAATTTACCGGTAATTTGCCAGTTTTTTACCGGTAATTCCGGTAATTTTACAATATCTTTCTAATCATGATAAAAATCTAAATCAAATAATCGAAAAAAATTTTAAAGAGAAAAAAAGGGGAAATCATACAAATGGCATATGATTGTTTACTCACTACACGACTAGGGATTGTAATAAATCGCAAAAAATGCTCTTCAAATTTAAGCGGTAATTTGCCAGTTTTTTACCGGTAATTCCAGTAATTTTACAATATCTTTCCAATCATGATAAAAATCTAAATCAAATAATCGAAAAAAAGCATACAAATGGCATATGATTGTTTGATTGTTTACTCACCACTCGACCAACAAGTGTAGTAGAATCCGAAAAAGCTTTTTCCGCGGCTGGATTATTTTGTACAAAAATTAGGTCGCAATTAGGAGACAATAGTTAAGATAAATTATATTTTCTACGTGGTTATTTTTTAAGAAAAGTTTACAATAAAAAATATTGTTAATAATTTGACAACATATTTTATGTTATATCATTTTATATTTTATGTTCACAATAGTTTTATTTTCATGTGTTTTTTGTAATGCTGGGTTATATTTTTTGTAATATTTTTATTTTATATATTATATATTGTCATTTTATATTGTGTTATATTAATATTACATAAAAATATATTAGATACGTTAATGGCTGTTAACTAATATATTGTATGAAACTAATTGGGATAGTTTAGGCTTCAACTATCTCAATCAGTTCCATAATAAATAAATGTATATAAATATATTTATTTTTAATATGGTTTCGGAGTTTATCCGGGTAATATTTAAATTGGCTCGACGTTTTGGCAAGCTCTCACTATAGGGGAGACGCGGATAAGGATAAACTCCGAAAACTACATTAAAAATGTTAGTAACCGCAAAAAATCTAAAAAGAAACAATATAATATAAATATATGTATATAATAATATGATTTACCGGTAAATTACCGGTAAACCGGTTTTGATTGAGAGTTTTACCGAATTACCGGTAATTCAAAAAGTCGGTAAATTTACAATCCCTACATAGTATGTCCTAATTAATCAAAATCCCGGCTACTGTGGTTATGGTAAATGAATAGAATACTGTTTTTAATATTATATGTTTTTTTTAAGACACGATGTAGCTTTTCACAAAGTATGGTGCTTATAATTTTCATGAAAGATTTACTTATATCCAACAAAACATTTTTATTGTTTTTTATCCTCAATTCCGCGAACATTTTTCGCTTTTACATCATATACCTCGCCCTTTAATTTAAAATTTAAATGATTAGTGTTGTGTTACCCTCCTGCTTTCTTTTGTAAAGTATAGCTAATTATAAAGCCAGGGCTGCTTTATTATACTACAAATATCCTTTTGAAATCTTTACCACAAAGTTGTTCCAATTAGTTAGCTCATTAACGCAGCCGAAGTGTACTTTTATATGAATAAATGAAAAAGGTTTTCAAATTAGCTTGAATACGTTTTATTAAAAAAGCATACTTTTATATCTGATTGGCTGTTGAATTGGAAATTTTTACGCCAACTTTTACATATAAATTCGTTTATTATACAGGGTGTTGCGATATTCGACCGACAACGGTCTACAGCTGAGAGCTCTCGTGAATTGATAAAGTTTGATACAGGAACATGAACCCTTTAAGGGCTTACTTTCCGAGATACAGGGTGTTGCAATTTTTAAAACGAAAACAAAAATCTGCCGTAACGCAAAAACGGCTTTAAATATTTTTTTCAAATTTGGTGCACGATCATTTTACTAAAAAAGTAACTTTTACCCAATAATTAAACTTTGGAAAATTTATCCAGTGGCGCGCTAGCAGGGGTAGTGGCAACTTTTACCCTTCTATTTTTTATGCCATTAGAGAAAAAAAAAATTAATTTTATTGAAATCCCTGATTATTTGTAGTAAAAAAATGAATAAGATTTGATAGAGCTAAAATGAACGGTTTTGTAGATATTTGCCTTTAAACAAAAGTCTGCACTTCTGAAATTTCTATTAACGAAAACAAAAATCTGCCATGACGCAAAAATGGATCTAAATAATTTATTCAAAAAGTAACATTTAAAAAGTGTTAATAACCAAAAAGGTTAAAGCACCGAATTTTATTTAAAAAAAAAAAAAAACATTTAGCCAAAAATTACATTTAAAAAAAATTACTCCATATTCTAATTTAACACAGTCAGAAATTTCATTATAACACTAACAAAACTAAATTCATCAAACAACAAATTCATCATACTATGATAATAATTAACAAAATTAACGAAATTACAACAAATGTTCAAAATTTTGGCCGTTGACTTCCATGCACATTCTACGTTTTCTCATTGCAAAGCGCGTTTTTGAGAATAACTCGGGATTTGATTGCATGTGTACTGCTGCAGCTTGAATTCTCGCTATTAAATCTTCCTCAGTTTCCACGATGGTCTCGTACACTAAGGATTTCATATACCCCCAGACGAAAAAGTCGATAGGGTTTAGGTCGGGTGATCTTGGAGGTCAAATTTGAGGTCCACCTCGACCAATCCATTTTTCCCCAAAACGTCTGTTTAGAACATTTCTAGCTCCTCCATCAAAATGAGCAGGGGCACCATCGTGTTGAAACCACATGTGCCTTCTAATATTTAGAGGTACATTTTCTAATAGTTCATCCAAAACATCTTCCAGAAAGCGTGTATAAATAGCTCCATTTAATTTATTTGGGAGAAGATAAGGCCCAATTAAACAGTCTCCAACCATACCCACCCAGACATTCAATAAAAATTTTGTTTGTAATCCCCTTTGACAAAAAGAGTGTGGATTTTCTTCATCTCAAACGTGACTATTTCTGGAATTAAAAATTCCTTCTCTGGTGAATTTAGCTTCGTCGGTGTTCAAAGCATACTTCAAGAAATTACGATTTTGGCGACACTTGTGAATATACCAGTTTGAAAAATCCGTTCTTATTGGATAATCTCTGGGTTCTAATGCTTGAACTCTGGTGAATTTATAGGGTTGCAACATTTGTTCTTTTAAAACTTTCCACACAATAGAAATTTGGCGAAATAAAGTTGTTTTTAGCGTTTAGCAGTTGCTTTATTAACAAATATGAACGAATACAACAAATAACGCGATTTGGTTAAAAAGCAAGTTTAAGATTGGTTTGCATTAAAAGAAATCCTTTTTTCACACAGATTTGGCAAAATAAAGTTGTTTTTAGCGTTTAGCAGTTGCTTTCTTAACAAATATGAACGAATACAACAAATAACGCGATTTGGTTAAGAAGCAAGATTAAGATTAGTTTGCATTAAAAGAAATCCTTTTTTCATACAGATTTGGCAAAATAAAGTTGTTTTTAGCGTTTAGCAGTTGCTTTCTTAACAAATATGAACGAATACAACAAATAACGCGATTTGTTTAAGAAACAAGGCAAAGATCAGTTTGCATTAAAAGAAATCCTTTTTTTATACAGATTTGGCAAAATAAAGTTGTTTTAAGCGTTTAGCAGTTGCTTTCTTAACAAATATGAACGAATACAACAAATAACGCGATTTGGTTAAAAAGCAAGTTTAAGATTAGTTTGCATTAAAAAAAACCCTTTTTTCACACAGATTTATCAAAATAAAGTTGTTTTTAGCGTTTAGCAGTTGCTTTCTTAACAAATATGAACGAATACAACAAATAACGCGATTTGTTTAAGAAACAAGGCAAAGATCAGTTTGCATTAAAAGAAATGCTTTTTTTATACAGATTTGGCAAAATAAAGTTGTTTTAAGCGTTTAGCAGTTGCTTTCTTAACAAATATGAACGAATACAACAAATAACGCGATTTGGTTAAGAAGCAAGATTGAGATTAGTTTGCATTAAAAGAAATCCTTTTTTCATACAGATTTGGCAAAATAAAGTTGTTTTTAGCGTTTAGCAGTTGCTTTATTAACAAATATGAACAATTACAACAAATAATGCGATTTGTTTAAGAAACAAGGCAAAGATCAGTTTGCATTAAAAGAAATGCTTTTTTTATACAGATTTGGCAAAATAAAGTTGTTTTAAGCGTTTAGCAGTTGCTATCTTAACAAATATTAACGAATACAACAAATAATGCGATTTGGTTAGAAAGCAAGTTTAAGATTAGTTTGCATTAAAAGAAATCCTTTTTTCATACAGATTTGGCAAAACCAAGTTGTTTTTAGCGTTTAGCAGTTGCTTTATTAACAAATATGAACGAATACAACAAAACGCGATTTGTTTAAGAAGCAAGTTTAAGATTAGTTTGCATTAAAAGAAATCCTTTTTTCATACAGATTTGGCAAAATAAAGTTGTTTTTAGCATTTAGCAGTTGCTCATTAACAAATATGAACGAATACAACAAATAACGCGATTTGTTTAAGAAGCAAGTTTAAGGTTAGTTTGCATAAAAAGAAATCCTTTTTTCATACAGATTTGGCAAAATAAAGTTGTTTTTAGCGTTTTGCAGTTGCTTTATTAACAAATATGAACGAATACAACAAATAACGCGATTTGTTTAAGAAACAAGGCAAAAATGAGTTTGCATTAAGAGAAATCCTTTTTTCATACAGATTTGGCAAAATAAAGTTGTTTTTAGCGTTTAGCAGTTGCTTTCTTAACAAATATGAACGAATACAACAAATAACGCGATTTGTTTAAGAAGCAAGTTTAAGGTTAGTTTGCATAAAAAGAAATCCTTTTTTCATACAGATTTGGCAAAATAAAGTTGTTTTTAGCGTTTAGCAGTTGCTTTCTTAACAAATATGAACGAATACAACAAATAACGCGATTTGGTTAAGAAGCAAGGTTAAGATTAGTTTGCATTAAAAGAAATCTTTTTTTCATACAGATTTGGCAAAATAAAGTTGTTCTTAGCGTTTAGCAGTTGCTTAATTAACAAATATGAACGAATACAACAAATAACGCGACTTGGTTAAGAAGCAAGATTGAGATTAGTTTGCATTAAAAGAAATCCTTTTTTCATACAGATTTGGCAAAATAAAGTTGTTTTTAGCGTTTAGCAGTTGCTTTATTAACAAATATGAACGATTACAACAAATAATGCGATTTGTTTAAGAAACAAGGCAAAGATCAGTTTGCATTAAAAGAAATGCTTTTTTTATACAGATTTGGCAAAATAAAGTTGTTTTAAGCGTTTAGCAGTTGCTTTCTTAACAAATATGAACGAATACAACAAATAACGCGATTTGGTGAAGAAGCAAGATTAAGATTAGTTTGCATTAAAAGAAATCCTTTTTTCATACAGATTTGGCAAAATAAAGTTGTTTTTAGCGTTTAGCAGTTGCTTTCTTAACAAATATGAACGATTACAACAAATAATGCGATTTGTTTAAGAAACAAGGCAAAGATCAGTTTGCATTAAAAGAAATGCTTTTTTTATACAGATTTGGCAAAATAAAGTTGTTTTAAGCGTTTAGCAGTTGCTTTCTTAACAAATATGAACGAATACAACAAATAACGCGATTTGGTTAAGAAGCAAGATTAAGATTAGTTTGCATTAAAAGAAATCCTTTTTTCATACAGATTTGGCAAAATAAAGTTGTTTTTAGCGTTTAGCAGTTGCTTTCTTAACAAATATGAACGATTACAACAAATAATGCGATTTGTTTAAGAAACAAGGCAAAGATCAGTTTGCATTAAAAGAAATGCTTTTTTTATACAGATTTGGCAAAATAAAGTTGTTTTAAGCGTATAGCAGTTGCTCTCTTAACAAATATGAACGAATACAACAAATAACGCGATTTGTTTAAGAAACAAGGCAAAGATTAGTTTGCATTAAAAGCAATCTTTTTTTCACACAGATTTGGCAAAATAAAGTTGTTTTTAGCGTTTAGCAGTTGCTTTCTTAACAAATATGAACGTATACAACAAATAACGCGATTTGTTTAAGAAGCAAGTTTAAGATTGGTTTGCATTAAAAGAAATCCTTTTTTCATACAGATTTGGCAAAATAAAGTTGTTTTTAGCGTTTAGCAGTTGCTTTCTTAACAAATATGAACGAATACAACAAATAACGCGATTTGTTTAGGAAGCAAGTTTAAGATTAATTTGCGGTAAAAGAAATCCTTTTTTCATACAGATTTGGCAAAATAAAGTTGTTTTTAGCGTTTAGCAGTTGCTTTCTTAACAAATATGAACGAATACAACAAATAACGCGATTTGGTTAAGAAGCAAGTTTAAGATTAGTTTGTATTAAAAGAAATCCTTTTTTCATACAGATTTGGCAAAATAAAGTTGTTTTTAGCATTTAGCAGTTGCTTTATTAATAAATATGAACGAATACAACAAATAACGCGATTTGTTTAAGAAGCAAGTTTAAGATTAGTTTGCATTAAAAGAAATCCTTTTTTCATACAGATTTGGCAAAATAAAGTTGTTTTTAGCGTTTAGCAGTTGCTTTATTAACAATTATGAACGAATACAACAAATAACGCGATTTGGTTAAGAAGCAAGTTTAAGATTAGTTTGCATTAAAAGAAATCCTTTTTTCATACAGATTTAGCAAAATAAAGTTGTTTTTAGCGTTTAGCAGTTGCTTTCTTAACAAATATGAACGAATACAACAAATAACGCGGTTTGTTTAAGAAGCAAGTTTAAGATTAGTTTGCATTAAACGAAATCCTTTTTTCATACAGATTTGGCAAAATAAAGTTGTTTTTAGCGTTTAGCAGTTGCTTTCTTAACAAATATGAACGAATACAACAAATAACGCGATTTGTTTAAGAAGCAAGTTTAAGATTAGTTTGCATTAAAAGAAATCCTTTTTTCATACAGATTTGGCAAAATAAAGTTGTTTTTAGCGTTTAGCAGTTGCTTTATTAACAAATATGAACGAATACAACAAATAACGCGATTTGGTTAAGAAGCAAGATTAAGATTAGTTTGCATGAAAAGAAATCCTTTTTTCATACAGATTTGGCAAAATAAAGTTGTTTTTAGCGTTTAGCAGTTGCTCATTAACAAATATGAACGAATACAACAAATAACGCGATTAGTTTAAGAAGCAAGTATAAGGTTAGTTTGCATTAAAAGAAATCCTTTTTTCATACAAATTTGGCAAAATAAAGTGGTTTTTAGCGTTTAGCAGTTGCTTTATTAACAAATATGAACGAATACAAAAAATAACGCGATTTGTTTAAGAAGCAAGTTTAAGATTAGTTTGCATTAAAAGAAATCCTTTTTTCATACAGATTTGGCAAAATAAAGTTGTTATTAGCATTAAGCAGTTGCTTTATTAACAAATATGAACGAATACAACAAATAACGCGATTTGGTTAAGAAGCAAGATTAAGATTAGTTTGCATTAAAAGAAATCCTTTTTTCATACAGATTTGGCAAAAAAAGTTGTTTTTAGCATTTAGCAGTTGCTTTATTAACAAATATGAACGAATACAACAAATAACGCGATTTGGTTAAGAAGCAAGATTAAGATTAGTTTGCATTAAAAGAAATCCTTTTTTCATACAGATTTAGCAAAAAAAAGTTGTTTTTAGCGTTTGGCAGTTGCTTTCTTAACAAATATGAACGAATACAACAAATAACGCGATTTGGTTAAAAAGCAAGTTTAAGATTAGTTTGCATTAAAAGAAATCCTTTTTTCATACAGATTTGGCAAAATAAAGTTGTTTTTAGCGTTTAGCAGTTGCTCATTAACAAATATGAACGAATACAACAAATAACGCGATTTGTTTAAGAAGCAAGTTTAAGGTTAGTTTGCATAAAAAGAAATCCTTTTTTCATACAGATTTGGCAAAATAAAGTTGTTTTTAGCGTTTAGCAGTTGCTTTCTTAACAAATATGAACGAATACAACAAATAACGCGATTTGGTTAAGAAGCAAGTTTAAGATTAGTTTGCATTAAAAGAAATCCTTTTTTCATACAGATTTGGCAAAATAAAGTTGTTTTTAGCGTTTAGCAGTTGCTTAATTAACAAATATGAACGAATACAACAAATAACGCGATTTGGTTAAGAAGCAAGATTAAGATTAGTTTGCATTAAAAGAAATCCTTTTTTCATACAGATTTGGCAAAATAAAGTTGTTTTTAGCGTTTAGCAGTTGCTTAATTAACAAATATGAACGATTACAACAAATAATGCGATTTGTTTAAGAAACAAGGCAAAGATCAGTTTGCATTAAAAGAAATGCTTTTTTTATACAGATTTGGCAAAATAAAGTTGTTTTAAGCGTTTAGCAGTTGCTTTCTTAACAAATATGAACGAATACAACAAATAAGGCGATTTGGTTAAGAAGCAAGATTAAGATTAGTTTGCATTAAAAGAAATCCTTTTTTCATACAGATTTGGCAAAATAAAGTTGTTTTTAGCGTTTAGCAGTTGCTTTCTTAACAAATATGAACGATTACAACAAATAATGCGATTTGTTTAAGAAACAAGGCAAAGATCAGTTTGCATTAAAAGAAATGCTTTTTTATACAGATTTGGCAAAATAAAGTTGTTTTAAGCGTATAGCAGTTGCTTTCTTAACAAATATGAACGAATACAACAAATAACGCGATTTGTTTAAGAAACAAGGCAAAGATCAGTTTGCATTAAAAGAAATGCTTTTTTTATACAGATCTGGCAAAATAAAGTTGTTTTAAGCGTTTAGCAGTTGCTTTCTTAACAAATATGAACGAATACAACAAATAACGCGATTTGGTTAAAAAGCAAGTTTAAGATTAGTTTGCATTAAAAGAAATCCTTTTTTCATACAGATTTGGCAAAACCAAGTTGTTTTTAGCGTTTAGCAGTTGCTTTATTAACAAATATGAACGAATACAACAAATAACGCGATTTGTTTAAGAAACAAGGCAAAAATCAGTTTGCATTAAAAGAAATCCTTTTTTTATACAGATTTGGCAAAATAAAGTTGTTTTAAGCGTTTAGCAGTTGCTTTCTTAACAAATATGAACGAATACAACAAATAACGCGATTTGGTTAAAAAACAAGTTTAAGATTAGTTTGCATTAAAAGAAATCCTTTTTTCACACAGATTTGGCAAAATAAAGTTGTTTTTAGCGTTTAGCAGTTGCTTTCTTAACAAATATGAACGAATACAACAAATAACGCGATTTGTTTAAGAAACAAGGCAAAGATCAGTTTGCATTAAAAGAAATGCTTTTTTTATACAGATTTGGCAAAATAAAGTTGTTTTAAGCGTTTAGCAGTTGCTTTCTTAACAAATATGAACGAATACAACAAATAACGCGATTTGGTTAAGAAGCAAGATTAAGATTAGTTTGCATTAAAAGAAATCCTTTTTTCATACAGATTTGGCAAAATAAAGTTGTTTTTAGCGTTTAGCAGTTGCTTTCTTAACAAATATGAACGATTACAACAAATAACGCGATTTGTTTAAGAAACAAGGCAAAGATCAGTTTGCATTAAAAGAAATGCTTTTTTTATACAGATCTGGCAAAATAAAGTTGTTTTAAGCGTTTAGCAGTTGCTTTCTTAACAAATATGAACGAATACAACAAATAACGCGATTTGGTTAAAAAGCAAGTTTAAGATTAGTTTGCATTAAAAGAAATCCTTTTTTCATACAGATTTGGCAAAACCAAGTTGTTTTTAGCGTTTAGCAGTTGCTTTATTAACAAATATGAACGAATACAACAAATAACGCGATTTGTTTAAGAAACAAGGCAAAGATCAGTTTGCATTAAAAGAAATCCTTTTTTTATACAGATTTGGCAAAATAAAGTTGTTTTTAGCGTTTAGCAGTTGCTTTCTTAACAAATATGAACGAATACAACAAATAACGCGATTTGTTTAAGAAACAAGGCAAAGATCAGTTTGCATTAAAAGAAATGCTTTTTTTATACAGATTTGGCAAAATAAAGTTGTTTTAAGCGTTTAGCAGTTGCTTTCTTAACAAATATGAACGAATACAACAAATAACGCGATTTGGTTAAGAAGCAAGATTAAGATTAGTTTGCATTAAAAGAAATCCTTTTTTCATACAGATTTGGCAAAATAAAGTTGTTTTTAGCGTTTAGCAGTTGCTTTCTTAACAAATATGAACGATTACAACAAATAACGCGATTTGTTTAAGAAACAAGGCAAAGATCAGTTTGCATTAAAAGAAATGCTTTTTTTATACAGATCTGGCAAAATAAAGTTGTTTTAAGCGTTTAGCAGTTGCTTTCTTAACAAATATGAACGAATACAACAAATAACGCGATTTCGTTAAAAAGCAAGTTTAAGATTAGTTTGCATTAAAAGAAATTCTTTTTTCATACAGATTTGGCAAAACCAAGTTGTTTTTAGCGTTTAGCAGTTGCTTTATTAACAAATATGAACGAATACAACAAATAACGCGATTTGTTTAAGAAGCAAGTTTAAGATTACTTTGCATAAAAGAAATCCTTTTTTCATACAGATTTGGCAAAACCAAGTTGTTTTTAGCGTTTAGCAGTTGCTTTATTAACAAATATGAACGAATACAACAAATAACGCGATTTGTTTAAGAAGCAAGTTTAAGATTAGTTTGCATTAAAAGAAATCCTTTTTTCATACAGATTTGGCAAAATAAAGTTGTTTTTAGTGTTTAGCAGTTGCTTTCTTAACAAATATGAACGAATACAACAAATAACGCGATTTGGTTAAGAAGCAAGATTAAGATTAGTTTGCATTAAAAGAAATCTTTTTTTCATACAGATTTGGCAAAATAAAGTTGTTTTAAGCGTTTAGCAGTTGCTTTCTTAACACATATGAACGAATACAACAAATAACGAGATTTGGTTAAAAAGCAAGTTTAAAATTAGTTTGCATTAAAAGAAATCCTTTTTTCATACAGATTTGGCAAAATAAAGTTGTTTTTAGCGTTTAGCAGTTGCTTTATAAACAATTGCACCTAAATTGCCCAGTTGGCCGGTCGATCGCCTTACTCATTCCCTTAAAGAACCTCAACCGATTTAGTAAGTATGTCATACAAAATAGAGTGAGCTGGGTGGTTAAATTACAGTGGCGATTTTCAATTAATTTATCGCATATCCGGCAAATGTAGAGCGGTGCCGTTTTGTACTTATTCGCGCAATTTATCATCTATTAGAAATTATGGAATATATGGAGGGTTGTTTGCGTTCACTAATCCAGTCTAATAAAGATCGGGACGTCGGTCGAGGTCAATATCCGACTTCTCGTTTATTTACTTCCGATGTCCATTAATCTTTTGATCAGTGAAGACATGTCTTTAAAATCTGTGCAGCTAATCGTTAATGTAGGAAAAAAAAAACAGATCCGAGATAAAATTGCTGACGGTGCTCTGGGGTTTTGCAGTTTATTTTGGAGCGAAGCTTTTTAATTTTGCTGCTCTTTCAATTAAAAAGCTGTGTTGCAACATAAAAGACTCCGAGCTTTTAAAAATGAAATATTGCGTATTATCAGTTTGGTATTTAAATATTTTCCCGAATTTATAAAGGGTGCGCCAATAGTGCGATAAAGTCCATTATTGTCCTTAATGTCAACTTCATAAAAAAAAGTTTTAAATGAAACTTATAGTATTTCTAGACGTGCATGTTTTGAAATTAGTTTCAAGTATACAGGGTGTTTCATAAAAGTGGGGCGTCACTACAGGTATTTTTTTTAAATTGAACACCCAGTATATTTTTGCATAATCGAATTCAGCAAGAAAATCTCCATATGACAGTATTTTGTTTTTTTCATTTTTTTGCGATGTGAGCTGGAGCGGAGCAATTAAAAAATCGGACTGCTCCAAACCCCTGCTTTGTTATATTTTTAAGAAAAAGTTAATTCGACCAAATTTAGGAATAAATAAAAGAATAAAAGAGGTTCAGTCCGTATTTAATAATTTCATGCGGTTATTGTTTAAATCAATTAGCAAAGAGAAAGCTTTTTAAAAACAAAAAAAACTTAAAAGAATATCATAAAAAACGGCAATTCAATAGAAAAACAGGAAATTTTTAACGAAAAGAGACATTTTTAACAGGAAGAGACGTTTTTAATAATTTTTTTTTACCAAATGAGGTATTGTTATCGCGAAAAAAAAAATCTTGTAGAGAGAAGTATTTTTATTGCCGAATAATACTGGGTCTAAGAAAGTAAATCTGTAAATAATAAACGCTTTCTATTTTTACGCAAGCATTGGAACGTCACAGATTTGAATTATTAACGATTTAGATCTGATTCAAAAAAAAAAAAAAGATAAAACAAGAGACAATGTCATGTCTTGATGCAATAAAATGATGCCAAGTTTATTAAATCTTATTTATGTTCACTTACCGAAAATATGACATTTAAAAGAAAAATCTAGCTATGAAATATTTTCACAAATTGTGAGGTAATAAAACAGGAATCTGCTTTAAAATCGCATTGCACGAGTCTTTTATGACATAAACATGCATGTTTAAAATTATATTGCAAGTAAAATAGCCTGCAGGCATTCACAACATCAATACAATTGCTTCTAAATCAACTCATTCAAATACCGTATCATAAACATGTCGTTATATTGGTAATATAATATGTAATAGCATTGAATAATGTCAGCATCAGGGATGAAGTTATAACACATGACATTTAATAACTGCAACTTTTGTTAAGTTTTGTTTACGGTTACGCTTCTGCAAAATAATGGTTTGAAGTAAAAAAGAGGATCACCTATGATTAATTAAGAATGAAAAGTAATGAAAAAAAAAATGAAAACCTTAATTACCATTTTTAGGTAGATTACCTGATTGTATACACTGCAGTGCATTTATAGGTGATATCTTTAAAGCATTATTTATCACTGCTTACTTAACATATAGGAGGTAAAGATCTTTTCTTCGTTTTCTGGAGTATAGATGAAATATTTTCACAGAACACTTGCAGTGAAGAAAATTGGTGCTGGGAGAATATTGCTGTTCTTTGTTAACAAAACTTCCGGTCAAAATTGTGATAACACGATATGGAAAGCGTTTTAAAGGCGTGTTGTATTTTCAGGGTAACGCCTCTGCCTATGGTGGGATATACAGCGTCATTCAAAGTCTGCATCAAATGAAAAAAAAAAAATAATTATTAATTTCTCAGTAAATTTTATTTTTTATAAAATTTGGTGCTTGGTCCAAAACTAATTTTAAGATGAAAAAAAAGTTCAGTAAAAAGTCAAAGGACACTAGATTTTAGCGATTATAGAAATAGTCGCAAGAGTAGTGCCCCTATTTTAAGAGATACAAAAAAAAATATAGGAATAAGTTATTTAGAATCTAAAAGTAACACTAGATTTAAATTTTGACAGTCAAATTCAAATTTTTATTGTTTAAGAAATTTTAACATTCAAAAATTGAAATAAATGGAAAAGTTTCTTATTATCGATTTTTTGGGAAATTTTATTCTTTATTTATTTTTATTTATAATTTAATAATTTTAATTTTGTCGAAAATTATCATGTTTTCAATGCTAAGCCACATCTTGCAAACCATAGAATTTGTGGTCTAGTAAAAACAAAGGTTTACGCCTTAAAATTATATGCACCCTTAATTTAAGGGATAAATAAATAGTTAATTATTCATAACTAGACATTACTAGTCTTAGTCTAGACGAGTTTATATTTGAAGAACTAAATCCTAACTTAAGATAGTACAGAAATTACTTTCGTTTAAGGCTTCAATTATTTGTGCACAAAAGTTTTCATCCGCTTGTTTCGCTCAACATAAATTTGCTACACAACCTCAAGAACATTTCATAACCTTAGCGAGTTCATTGAGAAAACAAAGATCAAGTTAGCTGGAAGATCTCTACGGGAATAGTAGATATATTTATTTAACACTGATAAGGAGCAGGATATTGCCACTTTAAGTCGGGTTAGGTTTATTTTGCTTGTTTTGGTTGTTGTGATAGTTGATAGGTGCAGTTTGCAAACCAAATCGGGAAATCCCGTGCTACACGCACGTAATCTTGTGTGGTAAATGATGTTGGTTGTGGTTATTATCACAAAGAAAAAGGCTATACATTATTTAGCAAATATGCACTTCTTCTTTAGCTTAAGGATGAGTAGATATCTTAAATTCGCTAGGGATGTGAAACATCTTTTTCCCTCATATTTTTATGTTGTTTTAAGGCTATACCTATAAAATTAATTTAGGTATTCGAATTATTGTAAGAATGTTTTAATATATTGGACTTGAAAATGTGTTACTATTTACTTTTAAGCAAATTTGAAAATAAACAATATCATTTTAGTTCGGTGTGAGATTTGGACGAAATAGAAGGTTTTCAAGGTACCTAGGTATATTCTTTATGATAAATTATGTGTAGGAATTAAAACAAGTGAAATATAATTTAGACGAAAAGATGTACCTTAAATTATTTCATTATTATTGTGTAAATAATCCTCTTCTTTTAATTCTTACGCCTCTCTACCGTTAGGTGTGAGGCTATTTTTATATGTTTGTAGCTTTTTTTTGTTTGCTTGTCTTCATCTTTTTCTATCTCTTGTTAGTTCTCCAACCTTACTCCACGTAATCCCTCTGTTTGTGGCAACTTCTTTCACCTCCTCATACTAAGTTTTCCTTAGTCTTCCTATTCAATTTTGTTCGCCCCCTTCGCCTTTCATATACTTTCCTAGGATCCTATCTTCTTCCATTCAATATACATGACCTACCGATGTTAGTCGTATTGGTTGTCCTTTTAGGTTTACTCTATGGGTTTCGTTTCTAATTTGGTTCCTATGCGTTAAACTCCCAAAACACTACGTATAGAAAACAGGATGCAAAATAAATGTCACCTCAGCCATAATAGAACATGAATAAAGGAAGCTATAAAATAATTGAAGCACAAGATAATAAAAACGATGATAATAAAGAAATACATAAAAAAGGAGCGAGTTACAAAAAAACTTAGGATTTGGAACGTGGAACATAAGAAGTCTTAATGGAAAAGAAGACAATCTAATAAAAGAAATAAAAAAAAAAATTAAATTAGATTTGCTAGGGATAACAGAGGCAGAAAAGAAGGTAATGGGAATTAAGTCCATTGCCAAAAGATTACGTGCTATATAGAGCCAAAGTAAAAAAAATGGCAAGCAGGAGGTGGTGTTGCATTGGTACGATTGGCAGTACACCCAAACAGAGTTAAACATATAATTAATATTAACTATATGTTTAAAGTAGTCTATGGACCAAACAAAGACGCAGAGGTCATAAACAGATTTTAGGAAGACATACAGGAACAGAGAGATGACGGAAGGAAACATATTATTATCATCATGAAAGATCTAAATGGAAGAGTAGGAAATAACAGTGAGGGAATAGAGAAGCATTTAGGAAAACACGAAGAATCAGAAAAAAACAGCAATGGAGGAAGAATTTTGGACATACGCTTAGCAAATTATTTAGAAGAGGCAAACACCAAATTTACATCCATAAAATCAAAAGAGAGGAGACAAGTAGAGAAGATCAATCCATAATCAATTATTTCTTAGTAAGCAAACATACCAGAAAGTAAATTACTAGGGTTTCTCATATTTGATCATTTTGCTTGTCCCGGGATTCCGGGAAGAAATAAATTATGTCAATATTTTTAAATAAATAATCCAAAAAATTAAGGGAGCGGTTTATTACTTAAAAACAACTCCAAGTCATATATGTAATACATTTTGCTCCATGATTATTATAAATAATTAAATAATATTGGTGAAAGAAACACATAGGTACATTTGGGAAATATATAACCTTTCTATTGCAATTTCATATTTATGAACACATTAATATAATTTTTACAATGAACTTTTGTTACGTGATTAAAGAAAACAACGATAATCTGTGCTTTGATCACTTAGTCTTTTTCTTGTATTATTAAAAAAAGTCCTGCTGTACAAAATGTCTCACAGTCTCTTTGTAGGTGAAATTGTCTTGAGAGCATCTAGCAGCAAAGAAACATCGTTTTTTACTATAAAATTTCATTTTTAAGCTTTTGCGTCGCATTACCAGGGTACACAAAAAAAACTGTAAAAGTATTTTGGAGATATTAAATTTGTCATGGAGACCGGGCTTCTTTACGCCAAACTAAAAGCAAAAATATAAAAGAAAAATGATTTTGAAATAAAAATGCAAAGATTTTTCATAATTTACTGTTAGTAAAGATATTTATAATAAATTCTGATAAGTTATGATAGTATTACAAAGATGTTAGCTCAAAATAAACGAAAATAACACTTTTTGTAAATCCCGGGAATTCCCGGTCCAAAAAGCATTTCCCGGGAAATATAAAATAGCTTAAAATGGACCGGGATCCCGGGATTCCGGGAAAGAAACCCTACAAATTACAGATTACATGGTGAAGAGAGGTTGGGAAATTGGCAGTGACCCCTATTTTTTAATAATGGGAATGGAAGAGGCATAAACACACCTTGAAGAGGAAAAAAAACGAAAAAGAACAAAAAAAAGTTATCAAGAAATGTGGAAATGGAATAAAAATAGGTGAAAAAGGCAGAAATATAAAAGAAAAATAGATGGTCTTCTAGGAGGTCAGCAAAGAAACAGCAAAAGAGAGTTATGGAACCACAACAGTAGCAAATAAAAATATAAAGAGAACGGCGAGGTTGTCAAAAAAAATAAAAAATTAAATGTAAATTGTATCCATCTTAAGATTAAAAACTAAACAAGGTTTTTATTTCAATTTTTCTTCTAGTATAAACCTATAAGCAATAGTTTTTTTTAGAAATATTCACGTAGGTTATGGGAAAATGTAACATTAGAAGTATTGACTCTATCTAAGGTAAAATTTTGCAATGCCAAAAAAATTGGCTACTCTTTAATTTAGAACAGTTTAATTAAAATGTATAACACCAAAGCCGTTCATACAAAAAGTATATAATAGAACAGTTATGACTGTCATCTGCTCAAATTAACAAATTTCCCTTTCTTAAGCGCGAAGTATATTTGAAAAGCTTTTCGCGGTGTGAAATATAACAGTCAATACATCAAAGTGCACCAAATAATATAAAGAAGAAAAAGAAGGGCGTCACAGATCATTATTCTTGCGACCTTTCGACAAAAGAAACATCAGATGTGTCAAACGGGGTTAGGAGCGAGCTCTGTCGCGCAGTCGACATGTTTATCCCTAGTGAATGATGGATGGCATTCGACACAACTGCTGACAACTGGACAACAACCTGACGAGATTCAAAATTTATCTGCAATACAAACTTACAATTATACTAAAGTATCAGAGTCGGGCTAAATTTCTGTATAATTAAGCACATGTTAGAGTGTTGACGTGAAAAGTGCTACCATATGCTAGCTTATTTAATATAACTGAAAGTTGGGTGGCTTTGGTTTAATTTTCAGCTGTCTGTTAAACAAGATAATGTTTATTTTCTAATAATAATTATATAAAGGTCTGCTGTACCTACGGGGTTCGACATAAAAATAACGAGCATTATGGTGCGACGCTTTTTATTTACATGATCACTTTTTAAGTTTAAACTTAAACACAGCTGTATTTAAGGACCTTTTATACTTTTTATCGCCTTTAAAACAAGTACCTTTGAGAACGGATTTAATCTTTGGACAAAAAAGAAATCGAAGGTGGCAAGAACAGGCGAACGATATATTTTGAATTAATTAAATGGAATGATGGTTATAACGAAGAATCATGAGGTGTTGTTTTTGGCATGGTGGCATCATCGGACGATATTTTTTTTCAAAATGACGCTGGAAATGCAGTTACAGTAAATGCTGCGCGATATCGATCGATGTTAACAATTTTTTTTAGCCAAAACTAGATGAATTTGACTTAAATGACATGTGGTTCCAACAAGATGGTACCACATGTCATACTGCTAATGTCATTATCAACTTATTGAAAGAAAAATTTGGTTGATTAATAATTTCAAGAAATTCAACTGCTAAATAGCCTCCAAGAAGGTATGATTTAACTCCTATAGATTACATTTTGTAGGGTTATTGAAATCAATAGTTTATTCAAACAAACCATACTTGATGATTTAACATTGAATATCGAACGCTGCATTCAGACATTAGGCCTAATTTATTTGATAAAGTCGTCGAAAATTGGGTTCAACGAATTCACTTCTGTAAACGAAGCCAAGGTGGCAATTTAAATGAAGTGTACTTTAAAATATAATGTAATCGTTTGTGCTTCAAAACAAAACAAAAATTGATTGTATCTTAAATTGTTTTTGTTTTAAATCATTTTCAAATCATAGCAGGTACGCAAAAATGGGAACGAAATTTGACGGAAAGAGAAAAATAGGAACACCAAGAACAAAATGGAAACATGAAATGAGTCACAGATTAGAAAAAAAACAGGAGTCAGCTGGAGAAATGTGACACAGTCAGCCAATCATAGACAAAGATAGGGAAGAATTAAAAAGGCACGAGAGAAAGGTCCGTCACCTTGGCAGCACCACTTTCTCCAATCATAATAAAACTTATGCCATAATTTTGTGCTAATTTTGTGCTATTTTGTGCCGTAAAAATAAAATTTTGTGCCAACTCCAGAAAAAAGTTATAAACAATTTTCACTCGAGGTTGCTAAGGTGACGCGTAAGCACCACCTTGTCTGAATTAAAATTTGTTTATGCCATAATTTTGTGCTAATTTTGTGCTATTTTGTGCCGTAAAAATAAAATTTTGTGCCAACTCCATAACGAAGTTATAAACAATTTTCACCCGGTGCTGCTAAGGTGACGCGTAAGCACCACCTTGTCTGAATTAAAATTTGTTTATGCCATATTTTTGTGCTAATTTTGTGCTATTTTGTGCCGTAAAAATAAAATTTTGTGCCAACTCCATAACGAAGTTATAAACAATTTTTACCCGGTGCTGCTAAGGTGACGCGTAAGCACCACCTTGTCTGAATTAAAATTTGTTTATGCCATAATTTTGTGCTAATTTTGTGCTATTTTGTGCCGTAAATATAAAATTTTGTGCCAACTCCATTACGAAGTTATAAACAATTTTCACCCGGTGCTGCCAAGGTGACACGTAAGCACCATCTTAGGTATCTAAATTAAATTAATTGTTATAATGTTGTACCTACTCTTTATTGTTAACTCCAGAACGAAGTTATAAACAATTGTTTAATTGCAGAACAAAAATTATGATATTTTATTGTTATTGTCAGTAAGTTTTAAATTGTTTAATAATTTTATAAATATTTAATAACGTTCTACAGTGCAAAACTATACGAGTCAACTATACAAGACAATAATCTGTGACATACCCCACTGGTAATATACGAGTAATTAGATGCTTATTACCTTAGATCTAGTTTTTTATCTACGGTAAGCGGCTTATTTGATGTTTGGGCTCGTGATCGTCAAATCTTTGTGGAGGACTACTTCACGTCGTTTTGCGTAAAACTCTAGGTTTAGATCAGCTGTTAAGGGTGTAGAAAGTAAATAAAACAACACGCGTTATGTATAAAATGGTATTTATTGTGAATTCTTGTTAGGTACCATTTATATATTTCATACTTTGAACAGATTATCATTCAGATATTGTTGAAAATGCGACGTAGCATGGTTGAGGTTGAGTGTATCGATGTTTGTGTGTAAGATGGTGGAAATGATGATCCTACGGATCATACCTGACAGCGATCTCTCGCCCAGGTTAGACTTCTATGACAGAACCGGGAAGGACCAACCTAGTGTGCCTTCGCCTTCTGCTAGCGATAACTCGCTCAAAAAGCGAATGCACTAGGTCAGAATAGGAGGTAAGCCGCCGGAACACCCTCAAAGCAAATACTCGCCAAGGAGCTTCCAAACAGATTCACCAGGAGGACTAATATCTGGAGTAGCTCTGACAGCGATAACTCGCCCAAAGTTTTGGAAAAAAGGAAAAAGAAAGGTCACGTGTTTGTTCCGCTATTTTCTCCCACCCTAAACTTGCAAAATCTATCATTTCTAATCTACTATAACAAATATACAGGTATTATTCAAAGTAATCCAAAATTTCTTTAATTAATTAACAGAGTATTGAGATACAGAGTTGGTTAACTGGGCCAAAACAAAACTATCTGTGATTGAAGAACAACTATTCTGCGGAAATAAAATGCTTATTTGAAATCATACTCAAAATATTTTTTAATATTATAAGGACACTTTTTAGCGTAGATTTGAAATTTGTTATTAGTTTTTACCTATCTTCATTTGTTTTTATTATTTTAACATGAACTTTTTATTTTAAATACGAGTTGTAGTTGGCTGTGACACCATTAAAAAGGCAATTCTCTAAAACTACGTAAGTTATTACAATAATATTGTATTTATTAAGTTTAATCAAATAACCATTGAACAACAAAACAAAACATCACATAACCATAACCATAACCATCTGTACTTAATTAAATACACAAAAATAATTTAAGATATTTGTTACATTGCATAATAATTTATGATTTTTTAATTTCCATTACTATTGTATCTAAATTATAACATGCTTTTTTATGAATAGTACAAACACTTTCTTTTTTAAGATTATTTTCACAAAATAGTTGCTCTTTATTCACAAATCATTTTGGCCCATTTAACTAACTCTGTATCTCATACCGTGTACGAAATCTCCATGCTGTTCACGATAACTGTGACACCCTGTATACCTAATATAAAAGTATAATCTCAAATTTTACAGGATGTCCACCTATTGTGTATTTCCTTTATATCTGGTTTAAAAAATTAAAATGAATATTTAGCAACAACATTTGTCGGAGAGTTTGAGTTCCATAACTTTTTACTTTAAATACAATACGCTGCATGAACTTTAATTTTTGATTCTAAAAGAAATGGTTTATCAAAAATGTATGATGTTCATCATATCAAAAATCAATCGTTTTGGCGTTAAGTTTTTTTAGTCCATTAAGCAACATCTTAAACATAAATGAAGTTTTTAAATAAAAATCCCTGTATTTGTTACATATTGTTGTAGATAATTTAATCCTACTTAGAAAACTATACGGTCATTTATTTAAAACCATTATTTGTTGATTATTTGCTTTTTTACACATGTTTATTGTATTAAAAATTGTCTTGTATAGTTGTCTCGTATAGTTTTGCATTGTAAAATGTTATTTAATATTTATAAAATTATTAAAGAATTTATAACTTACTTGCAATGACAATAAAATATTAACTAAAAATATCATAATTTTTGTCCTACAATTAAACAATTGTTTATAACATCGTTCTGGAGTTAAAAAAGAGTACAACATTATAACAACTAATTTAATTTAGAAAAGATGGGGCTTACGCTTGATCTTGAAAGCAACGGGAGAAAATCGTTTACTTTTAGTTTTTTCCATCAATCTATCGTTGTGGCGTTTGTTTTGTTTAGTCCATTAAGCAACATTTTAACCATAAATAAAGTGTTTAAATAAAAAAGCCTGTATTTGTTACATATTGTTGTAGATAATTTAATCTTACTTAGAAAACTATACGGGTGTTGTTATTTGACTTAAATTAATATTTGTCTAGTGGACAATGTAATAGAGTATTTTTTACTGCAGTATTTTTCGTTTAAGAATTACACTTTTTTTAGCAAATATAATTTGTTGATTTGTAACATCTGCACACTGCACAGTTAAATAATAATCATTTATTGTGTTAATCACAAGATATAGAGTATGTGTTGTAAATGCGTGCTTAACGTATTATTCCCAAACGTTTACTTTAAGCTTTTGCCATAAATCTATCAAAAAATATTGATAAGTTACTATAACCTTGCTTCTGAAACGTATTTGCATTTTTGATTGACAAAGGAAGTAAAGTATAAATGAAACATTAATGGTAACAAGAATTCACAATAAATACCATTTTATACATAACGCGTGTTGTTTTATTTACTTTCTACACCCTTAACAGCTGATCTAAACCTAGAGTTTTACGCAAAACGACGTGAAGTAGTCCTCCACAAAGATTTGACGATCACGAGCCCAAACATCAAATAAGCCGCTTACCGTAGATAAAAAACTAGATCTAAGGTAATAAGCATCTAATTACTCGTATATTACCAGTGGGGTATGTCACAGATTATTGTCTTGTATAGTTGACTCGTATAGTTTTGCACTGTAGAACGTTATTAAATATTTATAAAATTATTAAACAATTTAAAACTTACTGACAATAACAATAAAATATCATAATTTTTGTTCTGCAATTAAACAATTGTTTATAACTTCGTTCTGGAGTTAACAATAAAGAGTAGGTACAACATTATAACAATTAATTTAATTTAGATACCTAAGATGGTGCTTACGTGTCACCTTGGCAGCACCGGGTGAAAATTGTTTATAACTTCGTAATGGAGTTGGCACAAAATTTTATATTTACGGCACAAAATAGCACAAAATTAGCACAAAATTATGGCATAAACAAATTTTAATTCAGACAAGGTGGTGCTTACGCGTCACCTTAGCAGCACCGGGTAAAAATTGTTTATAACTTCGTTATGGAGTTGGCACAAAATTTTATTTTTACGGCACAAAATAGCACAAAATTAGCACAAAAATATGGCATAAACAAATTTTAATTCAGACAAGGTGGTGCTTACGCGTCACCTTAGCAGCACCGGGTGAAAATTGTTTATAACTTCGTTATGGAGTTGGCACAAAATTTTATTTTTACGGCACAAAATAGCACAAAATTAGCACAAAATTATGGCATAAACAAATTTTAATTCAGACAAGGTGGTGCTTACGCGTCACCTTAGCAACCTCGAGTGAAAATTGTTTATAACTTTTTTCTGGAGTTGGCACAAAATTTTATTTTTACGGCACAAAATAGCACAAAATTAGCACAAAATTATGGCATAAGTTTTATTATGATTGGAGAAAGTGGTGCTGCCAAGGTGACGGACCTTGTTTTGCATATGTCTTTCAATGAGCTGGTTTTAATTTTTAATAATTTCCTAAAAATGCCGTGCTTTAGTTAATACATGTGTTCCTTGAGCGACTATTTCGAAACAATTTTAATTATTGATTTGTATATCACAGGAACAGTTTATCCATCGCCTCTTTACATGAATACAATTGTTTTGCATATGTCTTTCAATGAGCTGGTTTTAATTTTTAATAATTTCCTAAAAATACCGTGCTTTAGTTAATACATATGTTCCTTGAGCGACTATTTCTACACAATTTTAATTATTGATTTGTATATCACAGGAACAGTTTATCCATCGCCTCTTTACATGAATACAATTGTTTTGCATATGTCTTTCAATGAGCTGGTTTTAATTTTTAATAATTTCCTAAAAATACCGTGCTTTAGTTAATACATATGTTCCTTGAGCGACTATTTCTAAACAATTTTAATTATTGATTTGTATATCACAGGAACAGTTTATCCATCGCCTCTTTACATGAATACAATTGTTTTGCATATGTCTTTCAATGAGCTGGTTTTAATTTTTAATAATTTCCTAAAAATGCCGTGCTTTAGTTAATACATGTGTTCCTTGAGCGACTATTTCGAAACAATTTTAATTATTGATTTGTATATCACAGGAACAGTTTATCCATCGCCTCTTTACATGAATACAATTGTTTTGCATATGTCTTTCAATGAGCTGGTTTTAATTTTTAATAATTTCCTAAAAATACCGTGCTTTAGTTAATACATATGTTCCTTGAGCGACTATTTCGAAACAATTTTAATTATTGATTTGTATATCACAGAAACAGTTTATCCATCGCCACTTTACATGAATACAATTGTTTTGCATATGTCTTTTAATGAGCTGGTTTAAATTTTTAATAATTTCCTAAAAATACCGTGCTTTAGTTAATACATATGTTCCTTGAGCGACTATTTCGAAACAATTTTAATTATTGATTTGTATATCACAGAAACAGTTTATCCATCGCCTCTTTACATGAATACAATTGTTTTGCATATGTCTTTCAATGAGCTGGTTTTAATTTTTAATAATTTCCTAAAAATACCGTGCTTTAGTTAATACATATGTTTCTTGAGCGACTATTTCGAAACAATTTTAATTATTGATTTGTATATCACAGGAACAGTTTATCCATCGCCTCTTTACATGAATACAATTGTTTTGCATATGTCTTTCAATGAGCTGGTTTTAATTTTTAATAATTTCCTAAAAATACCGTGCTTTAGTTAATACATACATATGTTCCTTGAGCGACTATTTCTAAACAATTTTAATTATTGATTTGTATATCACAGGAACAGTTTATCCATCGCCTCTTTACATGAATACAATTGTTTTGCATATGTCTTTCAATGAGCGGGTTTTAATTTTTAATAATTTCCTAAAAATACCGTGCTTTAGTTAATACATATGTTCCTTGAGCGACTATTTCTAAACAATTTTAATTATTGATTTGTATATCACAGGAACAGTTTATCCATCGCTTCTTTACATGAATACAATTGTTTTGCATATGTCTTTCAATGAGCTGGTTTTAATTTTTAATAATTTCCTAAAAATACCGTGCTTTAGTTAATACATATGTTCCTTGAGCGACTATTTCTAAACAATTTTAATTATTGATTTGTATATCACAGGAACAGTTTATCCATCGCCTCTTTACATGAATACAATTGTTTTGCATATGTCTTTCAATGAGCTGGTTTTAATTTTTAATAATTTCCTAAAAATACCGTGCTTTAGTTAATACATATGTTCCTTGAGCGACTATTTCGAAACAATTTCAATTATTGATTTGTATATCACAGAAACAGTTTATCCATCGCCTCTTTACATGAATACAATTGTTTTGCATATGTCTTTCAATGAGCTGGTTTTAATTTTTAATAATTTCCTAAAAATACCGTGCTTTAGTTAATACATATGTTCCTTGAGCGACTATTTCTAAACAATTTTAATTATTGATTTGTATATCACAGGAACAGTTTATCCATCGCCTCTTTACATGAATACAATTGTTTTGCATATGTCTTTCAATGAGCTGGTTTTAATTTTTAATAATTTCCTAAAAATGCCGTGCTTTAGTTAATACATGTGTTCCTTGAGCGACTATTTCGAAACAATTTTAATAATTGATTTGTATATCACAGGAACAGTTTATCCATCGCCTCTTTGAATGAATACAATTGTTTTGCATATGTCTTTCAATGAGCTGGTTTTAATTTTTAATAATTTCCTAAAAATACCGTGCTTTAGTTAATACATATGTTCCTTGAGCGACTATTTCGAAACAATTTTAATTATTGATTTGTATATCACAGAAACAGTTTATCCATCGCCACTTTACATGAATACAATTGTTTTGCATATGTCTTTTAATGAGCTGGTTTAAATTTTTAATAATTTCCTAAAAATACCGTGCTTTAGTTAATACATATGTTCCTTGAGCGACTATTTCGAAACAATTTTAATTATTGATTTGTATATCACAGAAACAGTTTATCCATCGCCTCTTTACATGAATACAATTGTTTTGCATATGTCTTTCAATGAGTTGGTTTTAATTTTCAATAATTTCCTAAAAATACCGTGCTTTAGTTAATACATGTGTTCCTTGAGCGACTATTTCTAAACAATTTTAATTATTGATTTGTATATCACAGGAACAGTTTATCCATCGCCTCTTTACATGAATACAATTGTTTTGCATATGTCTTTCAATGAGCTGGTTTTAATTTTTAATAATTTCCTAAAAATGCCGTGCTTTAGTTAATACATGTGTTCCTTGAGCGACTATTTCGAAACAATTTTAATTATTGATTTGTATATCACAGGAACAGTTTATCCATCGCCTCTTTACATGAATACAATTGTTTTGCATATGTCTTTCAATGAGCTGGTTTTAATTTTTAATAATTTCCTAAAAATACCGTGCTTTAGTTAATACATATGTTCCTTGAGCGACTATTTCTACACAATTTTAATTATTGATTTGTATATCACAGGAACAGTTTATCCATCGCCTCTTTACATGAATACAATTGTTTTGCATATGTCTTTCAATGAGCTGGTTTTAATTTTTAATAATTTCCTAAAAATACCGTGCTTTAGTTAATACATATGTTCCTTGAGCGACTATTTCGAAACAATTTTAATTATTGATTTGTATATCACAGAAACAGTTTATCCATCGCCTCTTTACATGAATACAATTGTTTTGCATATGTCTTTCAATGAGTTGGTTTTAATTTTCAATAATTTCCTAAAAATACCGTGCTTTAGTTAATACATGTGTTCCTTGAGCGACTATTTCTAAACAATTTTAATTATTGATTTGTATATCACAGGAACAGTTTATCCATCGCCTCTTTACATGAATACAATTGTTTTGCATATGTCTTTCAATGAGCTGGTTTTAATTTTTAATAATTTCCTAAAAATGCCGTGCTTTAGTTAATACATGTGTTCCTTGAGCGACTATTTCGAAACAATTTTAATTATTGATTTGTATATCACAGGAACAGTTTATCCATCGCCTCTTTACATGAATACAATTGTTTTGCATATGTCTTTCAATGAGCTGGTTTTAATTTTTAATAATTTCCTAAAAATACCGTGCTTTAGTTAATACATATGTTCCTTGAGCGACTATTTCTACACAATTTTAATTATTGATTTGTATATCACAGGAACAGTTTATCCATCGCCTCTTTACATGAATACAATTGTTTTGCATATGTCTTTCAATGAGCTGGTTTTAATTTTTAATAATTTCCTAAAAATACCGTGCTTTAGTTAATACATATGTTCCTTGAGCGACTATTTCTAAACAATTTTAATTATTGATTTGTATATCACAGGAACAGTTTATCCATCGCCTCTTTACATGAATACAATTGTTTTGCATATGTCTTTCAATGAGCTGGTTTTAATTTTTAATAATTTCCTAAAAATGCCGTGCTTTAGTTAATACATGTGTTCCTTGAGCGACTATTTCGAAACAATTTTAATTATTGATTTGTATATCACAGGAACAGTTTATCCATCGCCTCTTTACATGAATACAATTGTTTTGCATATGTCTTTCAATGAGCTGGTTTTAATTTTTAATAATTTCCTAAAAATACCGTGCTTTAGTTAATACATATGTTCCTTGAGCGACTATTTCGAAACAATTTTAATTATTGATTTGTATATCACAGAAACAGTTTATCCATCGCCACTTTACATGAATACAATTGTTTTGCATTTGTCTTTTAATGAGCTGGTTTAAATTTTTAATAATTTCCTAAAAATACCGTGCTTTAGTTAATACATATGTTCCTTGAGCGACTATTTCGAAACAATTTTAATTATTGATTTGTATATCACAGAAACAGTTTATCCATCGCCTCTTTACATGAATACAATTGTTTTGCATATGTCTTTCAATGAGTTGGTTTTAATTTTTAATAATTTCCTAAAAATACCGTGCTTTAGTTAATACATGTGTTCCTTGAGCGACTATTTCTAAACAATTTTAATTATTGATTTGTATATCACAGGAACAGTTTATCCATCGCCTCTTTACATGAATACAATTGTTTTGCATATGTCTTTCAATGAGCTGGTTTTAATTTTTAATAATTTCCTAAAAATACCGTGCTTTAGTTAATACATGTGTTCCTTGAGCGACTATTTCGAAACAATTTTAATTATTGATTTGTATATCACAGGAACAGTTTATCCATCGCCTCTTTACATGAATACAATTGTTTTGCATATGTCTTTCAATGAGCTGGTTTTAATTTTTAATAATTTCCTAAAAATACCGTGCTTTAGTTAATACATATGTTCCTTGAGCGACTATTTCTACACAATTTTAATTATTGATTTGTATATCACAGGAACAGTTTATCCATCGCCTCTTTACATGAATACAATTGTTTTGCATATGTCTTTCAATGAGCTGGTTTTAATTTTTAATAATTTCCTAAAAATACCGTGCTTTAGTTAATACATATGTTCCTTGAGCGACTATTTCGAAACAATTTTAATTATTGATTTGTATATCACAGGAACAGTTTATCCATCGCCTCTTTACATGAATACAATTGTTTTGCATATGTCTTTCAATGAGCTGGTTTTAATTTTTAATAATTTCCTAAAAATACCGTGCTTTAGTTAATACATATGTTCCTTGAGCGACTATTTCTAAACAATTTTAATTATTAATTTGTATATCACAGGAACAATTTATCCATCGCTTCTTTACATGAATACAATTGTTTTGCATATGTCTTTCAATGAGCTGGTTTTAATTTTTAATAATTTCC